>JAIUJO010000205.1:668377-954140 GCA_023846275.1 Vanilla planifolia
ACATTGACCCATAAAAGAATGCACAAGCACACACATGCACACAAGTATGCACAAATGCACACATATACATGGACACAGACATAGACAAATACACACATATGCATATGCACACACACAAATACTAAAACACAAACAATCCCACATACATATATGTGTGTGAGTATACACACACAAATCCACACACACACATAAACTCATGTACTTGCACGTGCATGTACAACCACACATACACACCTAAACATGAATGAACACACAAGCACCAACACACAAACACACATGCATACACTCACTTTCACACACACACATATTAACATGCACATACACACTCATGCATAAACACACACAATAACACATGCAAGCATACACACACCTACACATGCACACATGAACACACACACCTATATACCCACATAGAAGAACACATACATGCACAACCATGATGTACACACAACTACACATACATGAGCATATATGCACACACATAACACAGTCACATTCACACACTCAAAAGTGCACACTTGCATATGCACACACACTCACAAGAACACATGCACACACATAGAGACATACATACATACACACACACACATACACATACATGCACCCACTCCCACACTCACAAACACATGCATGCAAGCATACATGCACCGAAGCATGAATCCACATAAATAAAAAAGTACACACATGTGCACATACACACACACTCACACACTTTAACCCACATACATATACAAATACACACACACATATGCACATAGAAGTACACACATGCACATCTACACACACATGTACATGCACACACCACAATCATAAGCATGTACATGCATATGTACAAAAAATAATACTCATACACATCCACGCACATCGACAAACATTCGTAAACATGCACTAAAATATGCACACATGGACAACAGCTTGTAAGCACATGCTTATTATGAATAAAAATAAGCATACACACAAACACACATACACATTCACACACCCCTATGCTCACACGCACATGCATACACACATATGCACACAAATGCATGGACATGTTCATATGCACCCACACACACAAAACAATTGTATGTGGCCAGCAAATACACAACACACACATCCACATACAACAACACATAAATGCACACATGATCACACAAACATACATGCAAACACACACTTGCATGTACACATATGCATGCTCAAACACATACATACTCCCCCCACACACACACTTGCATGCATACACACTGGCACACATGTCTGCACACACACAAATGCATGCCTACATGCATGAACCTACATGCACATACAAAAACACATGAACACATAAGTAAACATACATGTACAATCACATATACACCCACACATGTATAGCCACACATACACACGAATACCCACAAAAACATGCACATAAAAACATGCATATGCACACAAGCTCACATACTCACAAACATAAGCTTAGACACACACACATATGCTCATGCACACACAATCACACAAAAATGTACATACATGCAATTGTGCACACACACATATATACACACATAATAACACACAAACACACAAATGCACACAATTACAAACAAATGCAAACAAATCACATGCATACATACACACACATGCATGCATACACACATTCATACATGAACAAGAATATGAACATCAAAATCCATAGGCAAAGATGTGCTCATACAAATACATAATATACACACTCATGCACAAGCACATCCAACACAATCATGCATGCACAAACCCCCATGTATGCACACACACACACATGCATACACATGTACACATGCATGCTCACACACACATAAGCACAAACGCTCACACACACACAAGCACAAACACTCACACACATGCACACACACATGTACTCACAAACACTCACACACACAAACACTCACATGCACATGCATACACACATGCACACAAATGCATGGACATCTCCATATTCGCCCACACACATAGGACAATCGCATGCACTTAGGACATGCACAACACACATGTGCACACACATCAACACATAAATATACACATGATCACGCACACACATAGAAACATGCACACAAACATACATGCAAACACACACTTGTATGTACACACATACACATTCAAACACACACATACCCACACACACACAAAAATGCATGCATACATGCATGCACATACAAGAACACATGAACACATAAGTAAACATACATGTATAATCACACACACACACACACACGAACACTGACAAAAACATGCACATAAATGCATGCATATGCACACAAGCTCACACACTCACAAACATAAGCATAAACACACACACACACATACTCTCATGCACACACACACACACTCACACACAAATGCACATACATGCAAATGTGAACACACATGCATATACACACACAAGAACACAAACATACACATAAATGCACATAAATGCAAACAACGCACACATGCATGCATACACACATTCATTCATGCACAAACGTATGCAAATCAAAATCCATTACCAAATATGCTCACACAAACAAATACAAAATGCACAAGCACATCCACACACAAGCATGCATGCACACTCCCCCATGTATACACACACACACATGCACACACACACATGCAGACACATGTACACATGCATGCTCATACACACACAAGTGTAAACACCCGTACACAAGCACACACATGCATACTCACACATGCACTACCACATAATCACACATGCTTCCAAATGCACACACATGTACTACATCCACATGCACATGCACACACAAATAGAAAAAAATAGGGGCACAAAATTGCACACATACATACATCCACACAAATACAGATGCATATACACATGCATAGGAATTCAAGAATGCACACAATCACACCCACACCAGCACTCACATGCACAGACATGTGCACACTTACACACAAACACATATTCCTACATACAATTATCACATACCCATATATGCACAGACATATACAGGCACACATAGGCATAAAGCACACAAACATGCACACGCACACACTTGGACGAACCCACAGATAAGCACACACACAGAACAAACACACATGCATACTTAGACACATGTGTCCTCGCACACATACACACATGGATGCACACACACAAATAGACTCATGTAGAGGTGCACTTACACACACATGTACACACACATACACACAAATACATGCACAAACACACGCAGACACATGCATACATACACTCACTTGCATATACATAGGCACACATATACAAAAATAGATAAATAAACACAAACGTAAATACACACACACATGCACACACATGCACACACATGGACAATCATGAAAACATAGACAAGTAAACATATAAGAATAAATACACACACACTTCCATGCAAGCACATGCAAACATACATGCACACATGCACATACACACACATATTGATACAAGCACAGACACAAATATGTGTGTAATCAAACACACACACACAATGAGACCCATGCACGCATATGCACATGCACCTACATAGGTACACTTACTTGCATAGACACACATGCACAAATTATCATTAACATACACATGCACTTCCACGCATGCACACACATGCACACACTTATACACATAATTTTTCTTTCACACACAAACAAATACATAAGCATACACACATGCACTTGCTCACGCACACACCCACATTCACACAGGCACACTAACATGCAAAATAACTCACACACACATGTAGATGCACAGGTGCATGCACACACATGTGGGTACAAATACAAAAACACACACATATGCATGCACACAAACACATACACACAATTGTGCACGAACGTATCCATGCATCTACACATGCACATAGAAACAAGAACCCAAACACATAATGCACATAAATACACACACACATGCAAATATGCACACACATGTACATAAGCACGTAGATGCTTGCATACACACACACGAACAAACAAAAAAGATAACCACACTCTAACAAAAATGTGCACACACACACACACACACACATGCACACATGCTCACACACATGCATTCAAGCACATGTACATGCATCTGCACACATGCCAATACCAATGCACACATGCCCCCATACACACACAAGCACACCTAAATACATATACATACACTAGCATGCACACAAACATACAATTGTACTGACTCATGCACATACACAAGCATGCATAGGCACAATTAGTCACACAAACACACATGTTTGTAGACATCCACATAGAGCAACACATATAAGCACGCATGCACACACACATGCTTGCGCACAAATGTACACACTCACACACATGCATGCACAGGCCTACACATGTACATATACACACAAACCCAAGCACAAGCACACACACCCACTATATAAATAGGTACACAAATACATACACACACACAAACACATAAAAATAGCCATAGATACACCCTCAAGCACAAGAGCATGCACGCATACATAGATAATCATGCCCACACACACCCACACACATGCATGCGCACAAACATGCACACATATGCATGCACACAGACATGCACACACACCCACACACACATGCATAGTCTCACACATGTGCATACACACCTATACGCACACGTGCACACTCTTATCCATACACAAGCTCAGACACACATACACACACATGCACACACCCAAGCAAATAAACACCTATGAACACCCCTTACACACACAAACATGCACACACTCATACATAAGCACACACAAACACATACACACATGAACAGATACACAAAACCTCACTTACACATGCATAGGTACATACACACATATACACATAAGCATACATAAGCACATACACATATACATGCACAAACACAATGATGTATACACACACACACATACAAACTAATGCACATGCACATGCATAAACATATACATAAGCATATTTAGATTCAAAAGCATGCATGCACACACACATACACATACATGACGAGACACATGCACACATGGAACACCCACACAAACACACACAAGTAAGAAAACACACTTGTGTGTCCACACACTTGCACACAAGCGTGCTCGCACACACCCACACACACACCCACATATACACACATGCACACACATCCTCTCACACCTATGGGTATAGAAACATGAACACACACACACATACATAAACACAGGAACATGAAAACCACGAACACATAATTGCACACATGCTTACATAAGGACAAGCATAACAAAACCCACACGCACTCACATAGATGCATGGATGCAAACTCGCACATGCACACTTGCACATATGGACACAATATAACATGCATGTGCATATATTCACATACATGCACATACACACACGTGAGTGCATACACGTACACACATGCTTGTGCACACTACTTCATAGACAGACAAGCACACCTATGCAAATGCATGCACACACATACACTCACATGCACATAATATCATGCACATACACACACATATAGGATCACATGCATGTGCACACACATGAACAAATTAATGTCAACTCACACAGATGTAAATGCATGTAAACACATGCACATAAATAAGTACACACACATGTGTTCACATTAGTAAACACACTCAAACATGCACACACACAAGAGAATGCACACACACAAACATAGGCACACATATGCACAAACATATAAACTCACACATGCATATGCATGCATACAAATATTCATAATCATACACATGCTTATGCACGCCCATACACTCACATAAAAAAACAAACAAATTTTCCCACGTGCGCATGCACATGCAGGTACACACACACATACACTCATGTACATACACACATGCACATGCACACAGATACCTAGATACATGCATACTCACTTACACTCATAGACCCACACATGCACACAAACAATCACACACAATTGCACACATGTACATGCACATAGACACACACAAACACATAGACACATACAAAGAAGCAAATATAAAGCTACACTTGCACACGCCTGCACAAACATAAATGCATCCACACACATGCACATGCATGTAAGAACTCACACAAGTGCACAAATAAATACACATACACACATGTGTGAGTGCAAACAAACACACACATATTGGTGTCCACACACATGCATGCATGCATGCACAAAACATGAACACATGTGCATACACAACCACACATACACATAAACACACAAGCACAAACATTTGCTTAAAGGCACACACACACAAAATGATGCATGCACACAAACTAACACATGCACTGGTACACGCACATGTGCATGCACATGCATGCGTAGAGTCATGCATAGGAGTGCACACATACATGCACACATTCATGCACCAACTCACACACACACAGGGACACACATAAGTGAACATGTGCATGCACACACATGCACACACACACACACGCATGCATACACAAATTCAAGCATAAACATTAGCACACACACACACACATATAGACTTGCATACACGTGCTCTTGCACACCTATGCACATGCACATCCACATGCACTCACATGCAACAAAATGAACAGTCATGCATGCACACACATTGACAAAGACACTCACACGACATGCATGCCTACATACACGTATGCTCATGTACATTCATACACATTTACATGCACATATTTAAGCACGTGCACACTTACCCACACACACATGCACATGCAGACATAGAGGGCACATGAACAAATATATAGGAATGCCCAAACCAAAACACATGTGCACACAACACACACACACACACACTTATGCAGTCACACATACACAGATGCACATACACATACTCGCATTCATGCACACACAGATGCACATACACATACAAATGCTTCCACACTTGCACACATGCACCCACACATACAAGCACACACACACAGGTACACACAAACACATGCACATTCACACACATGTAGACACATGCACACACAAGTACAAACATACACCCAAACACAATATCACACACACACACACACACATGCATGCACACACACATGTAGTTACACACACACAAACACAAACACACACAAGCACACGTCCCTACAATCACACGTACATGAAAACACACTTATACACACACAAGTGCCGAAAAATATGCCCATACACATGCAACATGCATGCTCTCTTGAGCCCACACTCCTACAACTACATGTGCATAGACACACACACATTCATATGTATGCATACACAAACACACACACACACACTCAAGGATGCAAACATGCATAGAAGCAAAGACACAATGGCATCACATACACAACACATTCACACACACATACATGCACACACACACACATATGCACACGAACACAAAAATATGCATGCACTCACCCATACACACAAATGTGCATACACACGCACCCATATTTACACATGCATACAAACACATACACATTGCACACACACACAAATGCATATGCACACATGTGCTTACACGCAGGCTCACATGCACAAGCACACAAACACACATACATACACATGTGCACAAGCACATACACACATAGCCACATGTCCACACATGCACGTATACACACATACAAGCAAATACACATGCATAAATACACACACACATGCACACACATATCCATACACATGTACACACACACATAAACATGTGCTTATGCACATATTCAAATGTATATATGTAGTCCACACATATGCTTACACATGTATACACAAACACGCATACACATGCACACAGACATATACATGCACATATACAAACAAAAACAAACACACGTGTACATGTACACACACAAACATTCACACACGCAAAATAATGCATAGGCACAAACATACACACACACACACATCCAAACATATTTGCACACACATAATAGCTCACACACATACACAAATGGTCACACATGCAAACACATGCAAGCACACAAATGCATACACATGCACATATGCATACATGCACTCACACATACAAGGATGCATGCCCACACATTCACACACATAACTGTACATAGATGTGCTCTCACATGAATGCATGTGCACAAACACATGCATACTGGCATCCATACACAAACATACACACACACACACATACACATACACATGCACAGAAACACACATGCATAAAGAGACGAGCACCCACACACACATACACACAAACATGCAAAAACATAGGCACACACGTAAGCACTCGTACACACACATGCATGAATAAGCATAGGAACACCCACACACATATGCTTGTGCATGCCCACACTAATACACCCATGCATATATGCATACACACCTACAAACAAACAAATACATGCACACACATACTCATGCCCATGCAAATAAGCAAACATGTACACACACACATAAGCACACGTGTACATACACATGCACACATAAAAAATGCATGGAAACTCACAAGAAATGAACATTTTCTCATGCACCCCTATGCAAACAAGAGCATACATATACATGTAAATACCCACACACACACTTGCACACATACACATATAAACATGCACAGACACACATACGAACACTCGCCCGCCTATATACAAACACTCACACCCACACAGACACATACATGCACACACAAGAAAACATGCATGGAGACACATAGACAACAGCCCACATGCAAACACACACAAGAATAACTAAACACATACACATACATACACACACAAAAATAACTACACACATGCATACACTGATGTACACAAGAAGGCATATGCAAACACAAATACAAATATTCATGCACACACTCAAACATTAACAAATATGTGCATGTACACACAAACACACATTCACATCTATACAAATGCATTGTCACATGCATGCCTTCATACACACACACATTTGTACGAACACAACGCTAGCACACACATGCATGCACATTCTTATATGTATATATCCACATACAAATATAATCAGTCATGCATGTACACACACACATAGATACATGCAAACACATGCATACTCGTATGTATAAACATGCACACATATGCACACACACACACATTTGCACAGGCTCATGGACGTGCACACACATATGCACACCTGCATGCATGCACATATGCATGCATGTTATCACACATGAAGACATACAGATGCACATACATCTGCACATACACATGTACATGCACACACTCACACTCATGGATCACATAATCACACTTGCACATGGACATGCACATATACAGGCACACAGACACACTCATATGTGCACACACATACACAAATACTATCGCATGCATGCACTTATGTATACACATGCTCACATGTATGCACCTTGCACACACATATGAACACACATGCAAAAGCATGCATACACACACATGCCTGGATGCATGAACACACATGTAAAGAAACATGTCGCCATATAAAGCCATGTGCATGTGTATACCCCCACATGCAGATGCACATACCAAAGCATGCATGCATGCAAACAAGCACAACACGCACCTACATACACAAAAACACAAACACCCTCATGCACTCACTTACACACATATGTGCATATGTCCACACACAATTATATGCACATACACATCTATGCATGTATTCACATGCACACAAACATACCAAGACAGACACCCCGATGCATACATGCAATACACACGCACCTGCGAACACGCACATGCATGTGCACACATGCTTAAGCCCACACACGTTTGAACACACTCACAAACAAACACAAGCTTGCACACATAATCAACTTGTACCGCACACATGGGCACATACATACATATGCACACCCATAAATGCGTACATGCACACAAACAAGTTGACACATGTACATGCACCTAAACATAGACATGTATTAACACACACATGTGCTCGTTTGCACACACACACTCATATGCTCAAGCTCACCTACACACACACACCAATAAACACATTGCCATACACATATGCACACATAAATACACACACATTTGCACACAAACAAAAAAGCATAGACACATGCACATTCACAAACATGCATGCAGGAGCATATAAACACACATACATAGATTAGGCAAGCATACATAAATGCACACATATGCACATACCACATGCATGCAGCCATACACACATGCAAACATATACACAAGCACACTTTTGCACTCACACACAAAAACACATGCACACACACTCATGCACTTATGTACACACACACCCAAATATATGTGCACAAACACATGCACACACAAACACACAGATATGCACATGCACACGGACACACATGGACAAGTAAACACAGACATACAAGCACACATACACACACATGCATACAAGTACAAAAACACATGCACACAACGCATGCATGCACATGCACTTGTAAACATAGACTCATGCACAAATGCAAACATGTACACAAACATACAATGCACACACACATGCATGTAAGAATGTAGATGCACATATGTCACATACACACATGAACACACGTACATGCCCATAGGTAAAGATACAAAACATGAAGGAATTCACAAATGCACATGCACACACAAATATACACATACACATGCACACATACACATGTACACACACTTATACATGTATATGCTTGCATTAAAACACACACATAGACACATGCACGCACACAAGTACACACATGTACACAGAGTATTATGCACCCCCAGATAAACACAAATGAACTCACACACATGAATGCACACACTCACACACATTCCCATACACACTCATTCACACACACTTAAACACATTCCCATGCACTCTCATTCATAAAACATCCACACACACTCCCATGCACATAAACATGTTCAAACAAGCATACACATAAGCACACATAAACACATCCCAACATACACACAGACACACAAGAACACACATGCACACAAACTAACATACACATGCATGCATAAACACATACACACACACACATGTGCACATACACACACAGGCACACAAATAGATGCACATACACTAACATGCACATAAAATCACATACACACACACATACCAAATTTGTATGTGCACGCAAAAACATGCAAACACATACACACCCACATGCACATGGACTAGCACACACACACATGCATGCATACATACACTCACACATGCACATATGCACACAGCCACACATCAACATACACACATATGCACACACATGCAGACATATATGATCAATAACACATGCACAGACATGCACTCACATGTACACACTCAAACAAACACAAGCATGCATGTGCACATGCACACACACACACACAAGTATGCAAGCATACAAACACATGGGAACTCACTCACCTTACACACAGACAAAAACACACTTGCACAAACATGCACATGAGAACACATAAGCTACACATGTACACACATGCACATATTCACATACTCTCACATATGCACATGCATGCAAACACATACATATAAAAGGTACACAAATGCATATGCAAAATAGCATACAAACACACATATAAAAATAAATAAGCAAAAGCATGCACGTGCAAAGATAGATACAAACACACATGAACACATGTACACACACATAGGCTCAGTCATACTTATGCACAAGTAACCTATACACACATACACACATAAACACATAGACACTCACACACACATACACATGCACTAGTGCATAAACACAACCATATCCTCAAATTCATCCACTTACATGGGCACACATGTTCACATGCACACATGCACATACACATATGCACACATGCACATGCACACACACATAGACCTGCAAGCACATGTTCGCACACCAACACACATCTGCACTCATATACTCAAACATACACACACACACACACATAAACATGTATGCATATACACACTAATACACCTATGTGCACCCTTGAACACACATGCACACACTCAGATGTACTCACACATACATAGATAGACATATAGACAAGCACATACACACATATACATAGAGGTACACACACATATGCATCCACATGTGCACTCACAAATGCATACACACACATGCATAGGTTCACACACATGCATTCATAATCAAATAAGTGTACTCTTCTATACACACACACGTGCACACTCAGATGTACACAAACACATACACATGCACAAGCAAATGTACACACATATACATATACACATATGCACACACAACAGCATGCACACACAAGAGCACGCACGTGCACACATGTATGCACACAAACAAATGCATAAGCATGTAAATGCACACTCACATGCATGCACAGGCATTTACACATCTATGTATGGTCATAAATACAACCATATGCACACACACATACACATGTTAAAGCACACACACATGCACTTACATACTCACCCAAGTAGATGTGCACACACACACAAATGGGTATACACACAAACACATGCACACATGTGCATGCACACACATACACACACATTAACACTTGTACAAATGCATACACACACACACTTACAAGTACAAAAACTCATACATGTACACACACACAAACATACACATACACTCATTAGCATGCACACATAAACAAACAAACAAATGTATATGCACACATATACAAAAGCACACATATATGCATAAATATCTACAAACACATGTTAGCACACACTCACATATAGGTTCAAACATATAAAAAAATGTGCACACATAAACATGCACACACACACACACACATAGACATGTGCACGTACACATGCATAATCACACAAACCTAAAAAACATGCATAAACACATGCACCAATATACACATGAACACACACACTGACACACACACACACACATAATCACATGCATGTGTACATGCTCACAAACCCACACAAATACCCACACACACACTCACACACACATACATATGCTCACATATGCACCCCCCCACACACACACAGATGGACATGTATATATTTATACACATATGCACACACAAACATGCACAAGTACAGACATGCAAACACATACTACACACACACATGCATGCACTAACAAATGCACACACATGTACTCAGACACAAGCATATGTGGGCACGAAAATCTACACATACAAATGCAATCATGCATACACACCCACACTCATGCATGCATAAACATGTGCATATGCACATGCATACACATGCACAAACACATGCAGGAAAACATGCACAAGAGAATGCACAAATGCATACACTCTTGCAACAACACACATACACACACATGAACCTAAGCAATACACCAACACAAAGGATGCACATGCACAAAAAATGTGAACAAACACACACTAACATGCACACATAATTGCATAAGCAAGCACAAGAAAACACAAAGGCACACACACTTGCACATGCACATGCATGCACAAACACATACACAAGCACACTCATGCACAAACGTACATACACAAACATGCACATGCACACAAACACACAGACTTGTATAAAGAAGTAGACAAGTGCATGCACGTATAGATATGCACACGAACACGCACACATAGACACAATGTACATATGAACACACACATAAACACATGTAGATAGATGCACGCACACACATGCACACATAAACACACATGCAAACACACACACATAAACACAATGCACATGTGAACACACAAAAATAAATATTCACACATGTACACACACACATGCACATACACACAAACACACTCCCACACACCCATGTTCACTTATTCACACAAATGCATAAACTCCCACATGCATTCCTATGGATGTAGACATACAGGCATGCATGCACAAACATGCACACACACACACATACACATACAGACAAAATTTGACGTACAAGCACATAAGCAGACGGATGCACGTGCACACACAAACACACAAGAATGCACCTGAAGATCCACTCAAACATGTATGTTGACACATATTCGAACATGTACAAACATAAACATGCACATAAACACAAGCACACGAGCATATACATGAACACATACACACGCACGCACAAGTGCATGCACACACAAACATTTGCACACACATGCACATGCACACACACACACCCATACACTCAAACATTAGCATACACACATGCACAAAAACATGAATATGCACACACACTTGCATTGCAAGCACACATATGGATGCACACTCATGTGTGTACATAAACACACACATACATGTGCATATGCACCTACACACACAGAGAGAAACACATACGCACATGCACATGTATACACATAAACACACAAACACACATGCATACAAATATTTACAAACACATAAACTCCCATACACACAAGCAGACATACACATATGAAGAAGTACACAAATGTGTGCACCAACAAACACACTCACATGTGTGTATACACATGTATGCACACACATGTACACACACCCATATGAACACATAGACACATGCACATGCCCAAACACACAAATGTATGCACATGCATACACACACACACATGCAAGCACATTTGCATGTACACACACACTTAAGCACTTGCACACACCCTCACCCACACTCCCACATGCACATGCATAATTAATCACACACAAATAGATGCACATGAACACAAACATATAAATTCACACACATGCAGATGCACTCACATACACATATACACATACATGTGCACAGCCATACAAACACATCATCACACACATGCAACCATAAACACACATGCATTCATGCACACACACATATGAACACACATGAACAAACATAAAAGTGTGCTCTCTCACACACAAGCAAAAACACACACACCCACACACATGATATCATACAAACAAATGTATGCACAACCACACACATACACTCACATGCATGCACACTCATAGGCACTCACATATGCACATGCTCACACACATGCATACACTCCCACAAACGCATGTGTAGACACATGCACACACACAAGAATATGTACTCACACATATGCACATACATGCACACAAAAATATATGCATATGCAAAATCACACATAGAATGCACACCCACGAAGCACATGCACACACACAAGCATGCATGCATGCACAAAAGCACACACACATACAAGAACACACATTCTTACACACATAAGTACAAACAAGCAAATGCACACACATACTCATGCATATGAACACATAGCCACAACCACACTTGTACACACACACACATGAACAAATAGATATGTACACACATAGATGCATGCACAAAAACACACATACACACATACACAAATGTACACAAGCACACTTTCACACACACACACAAATGCACACAAAGTCACATGTGTGTCAATGCATATCCAGAAATTGACCATGCACACAAACACATGCATGCACACACACATGTGCAAGTAGACACACAAACACAAATGCATGCACATGTCTACGAACACACATTCTCTCACACACACATGTGCATAAGTACATGCACATGCCCTCACATGTACTTGCACACACACACATAATCAAGCACACAAAAATGCACTCATAACCACTCACACATGCACACTCACACATGCAAACACACATATGCAAACTCATATATGAATACATACTTGCCCACAAATATGCACACACACACTTAAACATGCATGAAAAATGTGGTCACATGAACACGCACAGGCACACACATTTGTCTATGCATGCACATGTGTATAGACACACACACTAGGACTAAGACCCTCCCTCTACACACACACAAATGCACACACATACATCCAAACATGTAAGCACACAGCCACACATGCACCTACACAAACACTTCCCCACATGGACCCAAACACACACACACACACACAGAGGTACTCGTGCACATACTCACACAAATTAGCATGGACATGGAAATACTCACATGGACACATGGAAATGGACATGCCCAGGCTTACAAATGAATCCATAGCACACAGATATGCACAAACACACACACACACACACATGTGCATGTAAACACTCACATGCTCACATATACATACTCACATATGCACACACACATACCTAGGTGTACACATATAGACATGCACATGCAAACACACACACACACACATGCACACACACATATGCACACTTATGCATGATGATGAGGACATCATGTTCGAGGAGGATTTTTGACATCCATGGACCAGGTCTTGCACTAAAAACCTATTATCATCTTTAGGAAGCCAACACAACTTTTGGATTCGAAATCGGAGTCCGAATGGCTTCCCGGGAGCAAAAAAAAGGTCAAAATCACTATTCCTGCCACCGACTGCCGCCTCCGCCGCAGCCTCCGCCGCCACAGTGAACCGCCCGCCGCTATTTCAAACCACTCGTGCCCGAACCGGATCCAGGTTTGCCTGAACTGCTGTGCATGTGTCCCGCCAAGCGCCTACCCAAGCTATCCGGATGACCCGCGCCAACCCACGCCAGCCCGCACCAACCCGCGACCTGTGACCCGCGCTGACCCACGCCAGCTCGCACCGACCCGCGACCTGTGACATGTGCCGACCCATGCCAGCCAGCACCGACCCCCACCGCCGCCACCGCCACCGTCGCCGTTCCTCCAGCCATCCGAAATTAGGGTTAAATGAACTTAATTTTCATTATTTTTCTCAGAATTTTAGGAGTCGGTTTGTAATTTTTAGGTGACTTTTAATTTACCCATGTGTCCTTTAGTATTCCCATGTTATCAGTCAAATGTCTTTTGTATCATTATGGATTCCTATATAAGGGGAAGTCCTCTTCTGTTGTAAGGATATTGAATAGTTAATACAAGCTTTTGAGTGTTCTTTGCTTCCATTCTGAGTTCTGAGTGCTCTGAGTGTCTTTGGCGTGCCGACTCGTCAAAGCTCTGATACTGGGAGGAGGGACGCGAGGTCCAAGTGGCGAGACGCCACTCCAGTCTATCATCTTCCTTCACCGCTCAACCATCTTTAAGTGAAGTTTTTGTTTTTCCTCGTCTTCCTTTTTACGAGTAATTTCCATTCCTAGATTATTAATTTGTCTTCAATATATTTTCATTCTGAGAAGTGCAACTTTTACTATAAATTATATTTTAATTTCAACTGGTACTTAACCAATCTAAGTACTCCCTATTTCTGCGTGTTTGAAAGTGTGTAGCAGTAATCGATTTAGCGACTTCTTAGCCGCTTTCGATCCTAAGTTTAGTTAGGATTCATTGGTTGGTGCCTTTGCGTTCAACCCTCATCGTATCTCGGTGTGTGTCCCTTAGGGTGACGGCCCTGCTCTTTGTCGTGCATTAGTCACGAATTTTCTAACTAAGAAAATTTCATCTAGTCCTACATCACATGAACACATGCACAAAGCTACACAAGCACAAACACACCCGACACATGCATACACATGCAAACACTCACACATGCACACATACACTGAAAACCAAAAATGCATGCCCACACATAGTTGCACACACATGCGTACTATGCACAAATATGCACATGTTGACACACATATCTTCACTCGTACACACACAGACAAGTACTCACATGGATGTCCATAAACACACACATGCAAACAAAAAGGTACATACACATGAGTAAAAACATGCACACCCATACACACACATAAACGCATATGCATGGACAGACACACACACACAAATGCACGTGCACACCTACAAAAGCACACTCATGCATGCACACCTACAAAAGCACACTCATGCATGCACACACATACACATGCACAAATGCACACACATGCACATGCACATGCACATGCTCACACACATGCTAATGCAAATGCACATGCACACATATGCACATGCAAGTATACACAAAATCACACATACACACAATCATAAGCACGTTCATCCATAGACATGCACATATGCAGAAATGCATATGCTTGTGCACACACACATACACCTTAAAACACTGACACACACATAGACACACAGAGATTGGTGCACATGCACACAAACACACACATGCATGCACACACACACACACATACATACACTCACACAATCACAACCATGTGCACATAAAAAGACGCATGGACACAACTACATACCGCACACACACACACAAGAACTCACACACACAAAGGCACACATGTCATGCACACATGCACATTCAAATACATGCAGACATGCCCATATCCTTTCACTCATATGCATATATGTGCACACACATACAAACACAAACACACACATGGACACATGCACACAAACACTCACACATACACATATACACACATGCACACACACAAATAGATACACATGCATAAACATAGATGCAGATGGACACATACATAAGTAGACAAGTGAACATAGACAAATATATAGATATGCATGAATGCACACAAACATGTACGTACAAACACAGCATATGCACAAAGACATTTACACATACATATACATGTACAAAAGCACACATGTGTAAACACATGGACTTCCACATGCACAAACATAGACACATACATAAGTAGGCATGCAAAGACATACCACATGTCGACACACAAGCATGCTCACACACATACAAGCATAAACATGCTCACACACAAAAACGTACATAAACATGATGACATTCACACACATGCACTCAGACATAAAATCAAAAAAATATTCACATATGCTCACAAACTCACACAGACACATACACACATGCATGCAAGAACAAGCATGCACACATGGGCACACACATGCCTACAAAATTAGAAACACAAACACATGTGCATACACAATTGCACACACACACACCCAAGCACACAAACACACATACACGCACACACTCACATGCACAAGTGTGCAGAAAAAGGAATGTAAGCATATGCACATACATGCACATGCACTCTCACTCATAGACATGCACGTACACACTGACACACTCATACACACATAAACATTCACAACCACACACGCATGAATGAACATGCCTACACACATGAACACACACACTGATGCACCGACATACATGCATGCACACTTGTACGAACATGCCTAAACATGCACATGCTCACTGAAACACACCAATATACACAAGAACTACACACATGCATATACAAACATGCACATGCATACACACACACAATAGGTTGCACTCAAATACACACACATACAGACATACGGATGAATGCACATACCAATGCACAAAAATATATACACACATAGATGCACATAAATACACACACACATACACACACATGCATATACACATGGATGCACACATAAAGACATATGCACACATGAAAACACATATGCACACAAACTCATACACACAACCATAGATGCACACACACATGCTTACATACACATATGTGCATGCACTCACGCACACCCATGCAAATACATAAACACTTACACCCATTTACACCCACACACACGCCCACACACATGCACATACACACACTTACACACTTAGAAACTGCACACACACATACACAAAAACACATGTACACACAAACATGCATGCAAGAAAACATACACATATTCTCAAATACATGTGCACACACACACACATTTTTATAAATTCCATCAACATACACACATGCACATACCTACAAGCACATGCATAATTGGACACACATCCCTATAAACTCACAAAAGACCAACAACATACATAAACATATACTCAAATGCACATAAACTCACATGCACACGTACACATAAACACCAATGCACACACACCTACAAACACATTGGCATGCATGCACACATGCACACACGCACACACATATGAATACACACATATACACATGCATTAGTACGCACATATGCTCACGCATGTGTATGCATTGATACACATAGATATAGGCATACAAAAGCATATCGACACACTCAACCACATGCACACACATGCTCACACTAACATGCACACATGAATGCACACACACACGCACCTGTCCATGCATGTAAATGCAAACACTTGTATAATCTCTCATATGGACATGCCAACATGCACATGTGACCATATGTACACACAAGCATGCATGCACACACACATGCACTTGCATAAATGCCATCACATACAAACACACACATGCACACATGTGAACCCACACACAACCACATGTGCACACATGCACACACCTACATAAAAAGACATTCATTAGCACACATGCATACTCACATAGCCCCCTACACACAAGCACACACACATATATGCATGTATATGCTCATGCCAACACACAAGCCCAAATACATAAACATTTACTGGCATATAGAAACAAACACACAAACACACATAGGTACTCACAAGCAAGTGCACAACAACACACTCACACATACAAGCACACACTTAATAACACATATACACATGCACAAGCACTTACACATAAACACACAAACAAGTACACATGAACACAAGCACACACATATAGGCACATGCACACACATACACCCACCCACATGCACATGTAAGAACAAACATGCATAGCACACACACACATGCACTTGTGCATACACAAACATGCTCACATGTGTACATAAACACTCCCACTCACATGCTTATGCTCACTCACACACAAATACATACACACACATGCATATGCACACACACACACACCTACACATAATTACACTCACAAACACACACACACCCTCACATGCACACACATGAGCATATGAAAAAAAGTACACACATGTACAACCACACACATAGGTATACATGCACAGAGACATGCACACATGCACACAGACCCACCCACCTACCTACACACATATGTATGCCAAAGCTTAAACATGCTTGCACTTGCAAACATACATAAACACATAAAAAATGTATGCATGCACACACTTTCAGACATGTACACATCCATGCATAAACAAGTTGACAAATACACATAGACACTTACAGTCACATGCGCATGCACATGTAAATGAATAAGCACACATATACAAGCATGGACACACACACACACACATACAAGCTCACGCATGCATGCATATGAACAACCAGAAGCACACATACATCTCCACACAAATCCTCACACATAAATGCACACACACCTATACAAACATACTTAAGCACGCACACATAAACACATAAACATGTGCAAACACATATACAAATGCAAAAGCATGCAAATAGACGCACATGCACATGTGCACACAGACACATACATAAGCACACACACACAAATGCACATACACACTTACAAATGCATGCACATATATGCCTAAGCTTAGGTGGACATTCTTAAAAGAAAAAACATACACACACTTAAAACACACATACATACACACACATAGGCATATATAAAGATGCACACACACATACATATGTATGCATGGAGGAACATATGAAATCACACATAGACGTTTGTCAATATGAACTCACATATACACACACACACACACATGCACAGCATGCACACACAACCCACACATACACACACAAACACATCCACATATGACACATGCACACATGTACATGCAAAGACATCCACATACGACACATGCACACATGCACATGCAAACATGCACGCATAAACAAAAACATATGCACACACAAACAAAAAACATACACACACACACACACTCATGTGCACACAAACTCACTCAAGCACAAGCACATATGCACACACATACTCACTCATTCATGCATGCACACATAAGCACAAACACATGCTCACACATATGCACATGCACAAGCATGCACACACACACACACACACACATATGCACACTTGTATGCAAAGACACTCATGCACACATACATCACGTGTGCACTTTAGCATGCATGAATGCACACACATGTGCACTCACACACACACATAGAACAAACATGCACACACATGAGCACACTAACACTTGCACACATAAAATACACAAACAAGTATAGATGTTCATAAAATTAAGCACACACACACACAAAAATATACATGGAAACATGCATACACAAACACACACATGTGCACATATGCACACACAAATGCACATAGACATGTACAATCACAAGCATGCACACTCACACACTTGCATGCACCTACACATACACATGTGCCTACATGTGCACACATATGCACATACTCATAGACCCACACACACACACAAGCGCCCACATACATCAACACACATAAACACATACACACATGCACTTAGAGACACTCATGCACATGTGTGCACAGGAACACAAACACATATACATGTGCACACACATACACACCCACACACACACCTAGACATACAATAGCACAAATGCACACTCAATTGCAAGTGCATACACACACAAACCCACTCACATCCATATAATCAGACATACACATGCACACACACAAAGATATACACATAGATGTAAATCCATGCACATGCACACAGGTGCATATTTACACGAATAGACACACATGTACACATGCTCACACACACACAAACCCATGCCCAAGAACAAATGCACATATGCACACAAACACACATACAAGTATAATGCAGACACAAACTCACATATGCACATTCATACACACACATACATATATACAGACACATGCGAGCATGCAAAAATATGCACAAAAGCATAAACATGCATGCACACATGCTTTCACATATGTGCACATGCATAGCAAATGTACACACACATATATGCACACCCACATGCATGGACGCATGCCAACATATACACATATAGATGCACATACATTTACACATGCTCGTGCACACATACACACCCACATTCATGGATACATGCAATCACACACACACATGGATATGCACATATGAATGAACACATGCACGCATACATACAAAGACACAAACTCATATACACACACATAAACACACACACATGCTGTCACATGCATGGACACATACACACACGTGCTCACATACATGCATTCACACACACACACAGGCAGATGCAGATGCACTTGCACATAAACTCACACACTCATATACACACACATGCATATACACAACCAAACATATTTAGTACAAACACATGCACACACATGTGCACCTACACTCACAAAATCACACACATTGGAACAGGCATGCACATGCTCATGCACACACATGTATATGTGAAAATACACTCAAGTGTATACACACATGTGCAAATGCACACACATAATAACATATGCTAACACATGCACCAACAAACATGTGAGCACCCAAAACAAACATACGTACATGCCCTCATAATTGTACACAAGCTCATAAACTAGCTCAAACACACGCACAATCACACACACGCACAAGCACTGACCCGCACATGCACACAAACACAAGCACACTCATGCTCACATACTCCTATGTATAAACACACACACGTGCACATAGAAACACCCACACACACACACATATAAGTACACACACATGAAGACATATGCACACACACATATAGACTCACACAGGCATGTGTACACACATGCAAGCACATGAAGAGATCCACACATGTATAATTAAACACATAGATGCAGCAAAATATACTGATATATGCACACACACACATGCAAATGCACTCAAAGATGCACACACCCATCTACACACCCACACACCTATTCATACATATGTACACACACATAAATGCACAAACTAACATACACATAGCCATACATGCACACACACACACACATAAAAACACATATTCATATACACACACAAACACACTGCATGTACACACACACATACACTCAAATGCATACCCGCATACTCACATGCATATGCATAAAAACACACATTCATACATACACATGTACATAAACACATAAATGCATAGACATATAGATAAACAAACACACACATGAACACACACACACACATACACATGCATGCACATGTGCACATGCACACACACATGCACATTTCCATATACACATAAACACACACACAAACACTCTCATACACACGTGCACACACAAATAAACACAAAGATGCTCACACACCCTTGTATGCATGCACACATAAGCACACACACACAAACTCATGTGCACACATCTTTGCACACACACACACACACACAACATAGGCACAAAAAACATGGATAGATACCAAACATACACACAAATAAAAAAATGGGCACACACACTCATCTAGATAGAAATGCACAAATAGGCTCATGCATACTCACACATGCACCCACATGCACACACATACATGTACAAGCACACACACATGCATATGCTTGCATGCTCACACATGCACACACATGAATAGATGCATGCACTTATGCATGCACACAAAAGCACACACACGTATGCACACAAGTGTACACAAAAGCACACACACAAATATGTACATACACACATGCACACGGACTCACAAAACACACACATGGACACAAACATGCATGTGCTCATAAACACATGTGAGTACACCCACACCCACATACATGCATACAAGTAGAGACATAGACACACAACACACATGCACACACCCACACGCTCACACATAATCACACACACAATTATATATGCATGTGCTTGAAGGTGCACACATATGCACATGTGCACACATACACAAACCCACCCACCGAACCACAACACGTGCACATACTTGCAAATATGCACAACATGCACAATAATGCAGCCACACACACCCACAAGAACATGTGCACACATGCACACATATGCATGATTACAAACATGCACACACACACAAACATTCACTCATATACACATGCACATGCACTCAAGCACACACATGTACATGCACATGCACATTAAGACACAACCATGCATAAGCACGTGAATAAGCACAAGAACACACTCACATAAACTACACAAAACATAAATACACATGCAAACACTTATTTATGGACACACACATACACATGCATAAGCTTCCAAAATGCACATGCATATACGAACACAACAATAGACACAAGCACACACACACATGAACATAAAACAACATGCATACACACACCTGCATGCATGAATGGACAAATAAATGCATGTCCATGCATGTAAAGATATAAAAACATATGCACACACACACATACACACACACACACACACATAAACAAAATCACATGCACACACATAGGAATATGTACACACACACACACATATAGATATATATATATATATGTGTGTGTGTGTGTGTGTGTGTGTGTGTGTATAGATATATATATATATATATATATATATATATATATATATATATATATATATATATATATATATATATATATATATATATAAGAACAACACATGCATGTAGATAAGAACACATGCACATACAAACATATATGTATGTACACACAGACACATTGACACATGTGAGCATGCACATGCATAAACAAATATGCACACACATACAAACACATGCCAACACATGCACACACATAGACATGTACACACATGCACACACAAATGTACAAACTCTTGCACATGTGCACCCACACATGTATGCACACACATACACTCACCCACAAACATGTTCACATCCACACACATAGACAAAAGCATGCATACAAATGTATAAGTGCATACACATCCACATATGTACATGCACATGTATACACTAACACTCACACATGTGTGCATGCACACCCACACACATGCACATTAACCCTCATATTCATATATGCAAAAATGTGTGCACAAACACACACACACATGGCCACAAGCATGCATGCACATATGCATAACCAGTAGAAATATACACATACATACACACATCTATGCTCGAATTCACATGCATGCACACATATGCAAAGACATGTTCACACACACGCACAACAATTGCATGCACCAAGCATAGACACATCACACAAATGTGCACAAATGAATAGACAAAGGAACACATGGTCACACACACACAATTGTCTATACACACACGCATGCTCAAACACGCACATACCCACAAACACATGTGCTTGCATACATGCACACATGAACGTATCTACATGCACATTCATGAACACATGAACATAGAGACACACACATGCATAATAATAAATACACACATACAACACACACACAAAAATGCAGACAAACATGCAAAAAAAGACATGCACATGCATAGAAGAACAAACACATAAATGTATGTACAAACACATGCACAAATGCTCATACACACATGCAATCACACACAAACTTACACATACACACATGTAAAAGCACAAACATGCAAATACACACACACATACATAGGCATATGCACACACAAGCATGCAAGCACACACACATGCATACACATCGACACAAGCTTGCTAGCACACATACATAACCAAAAACGCTCGCACACACACATACTCACACTTGCACTATCACATAGTCTTACATGTCAACACATGCACACACATGCACATGCATGCACATAAACATCTGGCATACATACATTTACATATGCACATAAAAACAATAAATGAAAGGCACACAAATAAGCATATACACATGCACACAAACACACATGTATATGCATAGATACTAAAACATGCACACACATGCGTGTACTGATGCACAACCACATATGCCCACATATATTGATACATATGCCCACACAAGCACACACATAGACACATTTACACATGTGCACATGCATACAAACACAAACATGCACAAGCTTACAAAGACATGAAAACACATTCACACATGACATATACACACACACAGGCACAAATGCTTGCACATGCATAGACATATGCAAACCCACACATGCAAACATACACATACACTCACCCACAAACACATACACAAAAATATACACACACATGCATGCATACACAAGCACGAATGCATAGATTCTGGAAACAAACACATACAAACACAAGCATACAAGTCGACATACACACATGTATGACTACATGCACACAAACCCATACACACCCAAACAAATGAAAACACAAACACACATGCAGTTTAAACACACACACACACACACAAAGACATATGTATGTGCACACGCACATGCACCTATACACATAAACAAACCCACACACATATGAACACGAACACACATACACAAGCATACACACACCCACAGATGCATGTACATGCACGTGCATGTACAACCACACATACACACGTGCACATAAATGCATACACAAGAACCCACACACAAACACACATGCAAATGCTCTCTCTCACACACAGAAAAAAACATGCACATGCAGATTTACTCACAAACACACATAAGTACATATGCACAAATCAAAAATACATGACCATATACACACCTATGCATGCACACACATGCACACAAATCACCACATAGATGCTGACACACATACACAACCATGCACACACACATACATAGGCACACATATAGCACATTAACGTGCACACACACACACACACATTGATGCACATTCACGTGAAGGCAAGCAAACAAACATGCATGCATGCACACACACACACACTCTCTCTCTCTCTCTCTCACACACACACAAATACATATACACATGCACACAAATTGCATACACATACACACACCAAGAAAACAAAAAAAATACACACACAACAATATGCATAAGTATAACCCCCACACATATGTAGATGCACGCACAAACACATGCACTTGTACATGCATTAACACTCACGCACATGCACAAAAACACTTAAACATTCACACGCATGAATGCATGCTCAAAAACATGCACATATGGACATAAGAGCGAATACACATGTGTGCATTCAGCAAAAATATGCACACACACATACATATGCATGCACACACCTAAGCTTGCATGTACATGCATAGAAAGATATGCACAAATACGCCAAGACACACTCACACAGCCACACGTAGACATGACCATCTCATGAACTAGCATAGCAAAACAACACACATCCACAAACACAAACACAAATATGCACACATGGTCACACTCATGTGGGAACATGCACCTAAACATACATGCACACACACACACACACTTGTCACAGGTGCCTACATGCATGCATGCATGAAGACATGCCTACAAACATGCTCAAATGCTTGCACACATTTATGCAACAACACAAACTCAAGAGCACATGAACATAGAAGTACATAGACATGTATACCCATGCACATGCATGCACTCCTATACCCACACACATGAACACCTACACACACATGCACATGCACACACACTCGCACAAATGTGGATACATGCAAATACACACACATGCAAACAAACACACACAAATACACACATGCATACAAATGTATTTACATGTGCAAACATGCATACTCATTGATGCACACACATGTACACACATATATGCACATATTTACTGCATGCACATGCTCACAACTTATGCACACACCTACATGTATTCACATGCATATGGACACATGCACATAGTTTATACATACTCACACGCATGCATACTCACACATGCATTACTGCATAGACACACACTCTGGCATATGCACATGCATGCATAAGCACACATGCACTCACATATGCACACATAAACAAAAAAACACAAGCACACAAGAAAAACACACACATTCATACAAATGCATATGCATATGCATAGGAACTCAAACACACACACACACACACCCCAACACATACAGTAATGCACAAACATATGCCAACAAACATTCATACACATGCTGACACATGCACATACATACACATGTGCAAATGCATATATACATATGCACAAAGCACACAATCATGCACACACACACATATATGCATGAATCCACAGACAAGCACACACATGCATACATGTACAAACACACAAAAGTAAATGCATGCATGCATACACACACACACACACACGAGCGCATGCGCACATACATGCATGTACACCCACACAAACCTGTACAGACATGCACAAACACACACACACACATCCATGCATACACACATGCATGTACACACAAATGCATGCCCAAAAATACACACACATAAGGCAATCACATGCACCTAGCATAGACACAACACACACGTGTGCACATAAAAATAAACAAATGCACACTTGGTCACGCACACACACGTGAGAACATGCGCACAAATATATATGCATACACACACTTATATGTACACACATGATGCTTTACATGCATGCACACATGCAAAAATTCATGAACACATGAACACAGAAGTACACCAGATGTACAACCACATGCACACATATACACAGGCACAAACACCAACATGCACATAAACACATGCACCTACATACAAGCACACACACAAACATAGTACCTACAAAGACTCATGCTGATGCACACATGCAAAGACACACGCACTCACACACAAACGTAAACACATGCAAATGGACACACATGTACATGCACCACACAAGTACACACACACACACACTAATGCCACCAATGCAAACAAACACAAACACACACATATGCACTTGCACACACATACGCACTCACAGACACACATATGCAAGCAAGTCCATTGCACATATGCACACACATAAATACGTATTGCACACACACACATACATGAGCACATTCAAATGAAAGCATGCAAGCACTGACATGTATGCACTCACACATATACACACAAATGCATGAACATGCATACACGCATGTGCACACATGCACACGAGCATGCACAAATGCATATATACTACTACATAGTGATGCATTTCTGCGCATGAACATGTACACACATGTGCACATGTACTTGCATATGCCCACACAAATGAAAAAACAAAGGGACACAAATAAGCACACATACATAAGCACACACACCAACATAGATCCACATACATATGCATAGGTACTCCAACATGCATGCACGATGCACAAACACACACGCCCACATAAATTGATACATATGCCTACACATAAGCACACACACACACATTCACACATGTGCACATGCACATGCAAACAACCACATGCAAAAAATTCACACATGTAGAATTGCACACACACATGCACACACACACATGCATAAACACTGGCACATGCACACACATATGCACACCCACACATGTATGCATACACATACACTCACCCACAAATGCATGCACAAGCACACACATGCACAAAAACATGCGCACACACGAACACACATGCATGCATACACACAAAAAGAAACATACAAGCCCACATACACACACACAAACCCACACACACCCATGCACCCATACACACATTTGTGTATGTTTAAAAAAACACACTCATGCACACATGTGAGTGCACACATGCATGTATACACCTACACACATGAACAAACCCACACACACACTTGCATACAAACACAAGCACCCACATAGATGCATGTATATACATGTGCATGCACAACTAGACATACACACGTGCACACAAATGCACCCAATCACAAACACACATGCATATGCTCTATCACACACACATAAGAACATGCACATCCACACTCACACACAAACACTTATGTACACATGCAAACACACATAAGCATACACACACTTATAAATGCACACACATGCACACGCAAACACCCACACAAATGCACACATGTACAGCCATACACACACTCAAAACTTCACAAACATTGGCACACACACAACACAGTCACATGCACACACTTAAAAGGGCACACATGTAAACACATATAGACACAGATGCACACACATTCACATGAATGCATTCACACATGCACACTCAAATGCATACATGCTCACCTACCCACACACACCTACACACACACACACACACACTCACTCACTCACTCACTCACTCACTCACAAACATACACTTACATATAGATGCATACACAAACACACTTACTTTCACATGTACAAACACCAAGAAAACCAAAAGACAATACACACAACCATATGCATAGGTACACACCCACACACATATGTAGATGCACATGAAAACACATGCACACGTAGACAGACTAACACTCACAGACATGCACACAAACCCTCAAACATACACATGCATGAATGCATGCTCAAACACACATAGACGGACACATAGGTGCATGCACACATGCACAACCATCACAAACATGTACACATACATACATACATATGCATACACACACCTATGCTCAAAAACACTTGCATACAAAGATATGCACACACACACACACACACACACACAGACATTACCATCTCATGTACCCAACATAAGAAACAACACACAAATGTGCACACATGGTCACACACATGTGGGAACATGCACCTAAACATACATGTACACACACACTTGCATGTATATGCATGCATACTCAAACACACACATACTTACACACACATGCTTATATGCATGCACACATGCACACACATTTGCACACATACTCAAATGCATGAATGCACTTATGCACACACTCAAGAACATATGGACACATAAGTACACGGACATGTACAACCACACACACATGCATGCACACCCACACACACACACACACATGAACACCCAACACACATGGACATAAACATACGCACATACATAAAAGCATACAAATACACACACACAAACATGCACCAGCACACATACACACACAGCCACACACAAACATACATACATGAAAATGTACATGCATACAAATAGACACACGCATACATGCACACACACACAAATGCACACAAATGGACACAAATGCAAACAAACACACACACTCACAAATGTATGCACAAGTGCAAACATGCAAACACATGATTGCACACATAAATCCATGCATGCACACACATATACACATACAAACACATCGACACACATATGCACATAAGTATTGAAAACAATGTACATAGATATACAAACAGAAGCACATTTACACGCACATCAACATGTATTCACACACATATGAAAACACATACACAGACACTTGCTCATACACACAGACTGACACATGCACTACTGCTTCGATACACATGCTCACATATGCACACACATGCACTTGTATATACGTGCATAAGTGAAAAAAAATTGGCACACAAGGAAGCACACACACAGGAATGCACGCACACACACAAAAGCACATGCATATGCATAAGAACTAAAACACATACACATGTACACCCACACATGCACTCACAAAAAGAAACATAGGTACACTCATGCACAAAACACATATGCCTACATACATTTATACACACGTCTACATATGCACACACTTACACACACACACAGAGATGCACATATATGCTTGAACACTTATGAAAAAACACAAAAATACACACACATGCATGAATCCATATACAGGTACATGCATGCACACATACATAAACACACAAACACTTATACATGTATACACACACACACATAGATGAAATGAGTGCATGCACACATATAGGCATGTACTCACACACAAACTCATGTAGATGTGAACAAACACACACACACACACATTCACAGACCCAAATACATGCACAAACATGTGCACACACACACAAACAAACACATATGTACACTTAAACTAAAGCACATGCACTCATGTACACTTGCATAGTTATAAACACAAAGACATGAAAATAGATAGGCACACACACAAACCAAAAGAAGCACACACAGACACATCAATTCACAAATACACACATCCACATATACACACACAAACACATGTAAGAGCATGCGAACAAATATACTTTCATACACACACACAAACACACTTGCATATACATGCATGGACACACATGCCTGCACAATTTAACACACACATACAAGCACACACATGCAAGCTCACACATCCACACACACTCACACATATGCACATAGACATAAACATGCATATACACATGAACACACAAGAACACAAAAACACTCTTGCCCTTACACACAGGCATGCATTTACACTCACACACACGCACAACTACACACGTAAATAGACACATATACAAATATCCACTTACACGCATACACATATGTGTGCACACACTCAAAGGCACAAAAACATAAAGATGCATGCACACATAGCCACAAACTCATGCATGTGATCTCACACCCACACATGTACAAATAATGAGATGCATACGCATATGCACACATGCATGAATGCATACGCACACTCATAAACAGACACATGCACTCACAATACACACATATACATACCTAACCACACGTACATAAACATTTATGCACACACCTATACTTCTATTGACATATGCACACAAAAGCACACACAAATGCATACGAGGGCCCACATGCTTATAGATACACACATAGATCAAAACATACATGCAAAACACATGGATACACATGCACATATGCTTGCACTCAAATGTACACATGCATGCACACACATGCACAGATGTATACAAACACACAAAGCTAAGCACACACACCCTTATACTTGCACACACATACATGTACGCAAACATGCACAAAAACATACACAAAAAGGCAACTCATGCCCATAAGCACATAAGTGTGTGCACAAGCATGCAAATAGTCACACAAACATGACACAAAAGCACAAACACACAAACATGACACATACACTCACCCAGATGCCCACATAGGAAAATGCAGACAAACACATGCACATATGCATACAAATATGCTCACTTATACATGCATATGCACACCTACACACTTGCATGAAAACATATACATACATACACATATTTACCCATGTGCACACACACACACACGCACATATACTCATGCACATACACACACACATGTATACTCACACATAGACACCCAAACATGCACAATCACTGACACAAAAACTCTAACACCCATATTTGTATGCAAACACAGACACAAACCCACAGACACAAACCCACACATATACAAACACACATGCAAACATGCATACATGCATATTCTTGTAGACACATACAAAAATGCAAGCATAAGGCCACACTAACACACATACACAAACACAAATGTATACATGCACATGCACATGCACATGGATGCAAGCACTCACACAAGCATAAATACAAATACACATATGCACGTGCATGTATGAACACACACACACTTGCTTGCGTGCCTACACACATACATGCACACTTGTGCATACATAGCTAGACACACACATAAACACATGTGCACACATACATATGCACAACAAATACACACAAGCTCATAGGAACACACACAAACACATAGAGATTCATGCGCACACACGACACATGAATTAGCACACAAACACACCCACACCCACAAACATATACATGCTCAGAGATAGGTATACAAATGCACACACATAGGCACACATGCATACACCCACTCACACACACAAACACATATATAAACATGCATGTGCATGCACACACATGCTTAAATATTAGCACACAAACACACTCGCATACACACGCACTTGCACATCCATGTGTACTCAAATGCTCTAAAATGCATAATCATGCATGTACACCACATTCTCTCTCTCTCTCACACACACACACATGAACACTCACATGCATTATCACATGAACTCAAGAACATCTTTGCACACATGCACATGCACGCATGTACATGCATGCACACTTACCATGCTCACATACACCTACATGCACAAACACATGCTCATACACATGTGGACAACTATACACACAAACAAGAACACCCAAGCCTAACACATATGCATACATGGACACAAACACATATGCATAGATAGTTTGCATATACACACATACACACCTCCACACATGCTCACACATAGACCACACAAACGCATAGATGTGTACATCCACCGAAACATACCTACATGTGCACACACATGGACATAGACACATGCATACTCACACACACATACACACACATATAAAGACACATGTGTACATGCACACATGCACAAACTCACATAAGCATATAAGAACACATGCACACAATGCATGTGCACCAACACACACACATGCACACACATATACAAACACACATGCAGAAATACTAAGTACAGACACATGCACACACAAACAAATGCATGCCTTCATACACTCGCATGCACACACATGTATAGACATTCACGCAGGCTCACACTCGCACACATGCACACTTATGCACACACAAGCACACATAGGCACACACATGCATAAACTCACAATCACACGCAAATGTGATCTTGCACAAATGCATACGTGAACATACACACATACATGCATGCATATCCACCAACACACGGATGCATCCACATATGTGCATGCAAAAAAGCATAGACATGCATACACATACATGCTCATCCACACAAACTTGCAGTTTGCATGCATGTGCATGCACCCACACACATAACACACACACGCACCCACATGTGCACACACACAAACATAAACAAGAACACACTCAATTGTGCTTACATAGAAAAACATACACTTACATACACATACAAAGCTACACATGTGCACATTCACACACAAGTGCACACACACACACATGCTCACACATAGACATAGCAAGTACACCCACCCAAACACACACACAAACACAAAAAGATAAATATATTAGTACACACGCATGCATGTACTCCCACATAAACCCACACATGCACCTACATGTAAAGAGAGATGCACTAATGCTTACAGACAAGCACACACATACATTCACACATGTGCACGTACACACACACACATAAACATGCACATGCACATGCATAAACATACATACACACATATTGATGGATGCACATACAATGATAAGCTCACATGAGTTTATGTACACATACATTCATATGCACACAAATAGCCACATAAATGAACACTTGTGAAAATGAACATACACACGTGCACCCACACACTAGCACACACATACACATGAGCACAAGCCAAAAAAACATGCACACACATGCACGCACCCACACACACACGCATGCGCACATGTGCTTAACACACACATACTTACCCATGCAAAGGCAAAGATGTACACTCATATGCAAACATGCACCCAACCACATACACATACTCACACACATGCATACACATACAAAAATACACATATGCAGAAAACATTCACACACATGCACATAGCCACACACACAGGTACACAAATGCAAACATACATGGACAAGAACTTGCACACTCATAGTTACAGGCATACACGCACACACATCGACACAGATATGGAGACACATGCACATTCATGGATGCACACACATACACTTGTAGACAAACACATATGCATACAAATGCAAGCACATACACACACATAATTCATATACATGCATGCATGCACACGTACACACACACATGTAGACATGCTCACACACACAGATGAACACATGCATGTCTACAAGCACACACTAATACATGCATATGCACACTTATCTACAACTACTTATGCACACATACACACACATACGTGCATGCACACACACACATACACATCCACTTACGCATGTCGGCACACATGCACTCACGCACACACACACATACACATCCACTTACGCATGTCGGCACACATGCACTCACGCACACACCCACATGCCATGTATGCACACACACGCATTCACATATGTGCATATGCATACACACACATGCACACATACAAATACATGCACATGCACATACACTTAGACAAACACATCTACTCACACACATGCATGCATGCACATAAACACAAAAATGTACACAAACATGTACACGCACAAGCACTCATAACGAGACACACACACATACATGTACAAATGAACACACATACACACAAACATGTACACATACACAAAGATGCACACATATGTGCACTCTTACACATACACGCATGCATATGAACACACGCACATGCATGCACACACAATCAAACACAGTCCCATACACTCATGCACACACATACGTACATGCACACACACACATAAACCCACATACCAAAACACACACATGCAAGCCCATGTATGCAAATGAATGTGAACTATCACACATATATGAGCACAAACAGGAACCCACCCACCAACACATACACACAAAAAAATACACATGCTCAAAGACTCACAGACACAAGAACATGCAAATGCAAGCACACGCATATACATGCAAACACACACAAGCATACACATATGCACATGTGCACTCATGCATGCAAACATTGGCACACGAACACACAAACCCACATGCAAGCACCCTTGCAAACACCCACATGCACGACACACAAACGTGCATAAACGCACATCCATGCTCGCATACAGACACAAATAAGCACACATATACACATAAGAAACAACTCATATGCTTAAACATGCACACACACATACATGCATGAATATGCATGCACACACCTACAAATGTACATAGGCACATGAATGCAGGCACTCAAGCACACATACACATATCCACCCACACAAGCATACATATACACACTCATGCACACACGCAAAATTGTATGCACACACATACACACACACCTACACATCCATGATCATGCACACACACACACACAAACCCACACATGTAGACACATACACATACAAAAATATGCACACAGACATGATCATTCACACGCACAAACATATACACATGCATGCGCACAACCACACACACATATAAGCGCACATGCCTAAATGCACCAACCTTACACATTGACACAGACATGCACATGCTCATGGATAGACTTGTAAACATAGATAAGAAAACACACACATACATACACACACACACACACGTGTTTGCTCACACATCCATGGAGATGTATGTACACAAACATTCCCACACCCATGAACGGCCACACACATGCATGCATAACATAATCAACATGGACACATGCACACGTGCACCAACAAGTGCACAACACGAACACATACACACACAAGTACTCTCACACAGCCACACACATAAGCATGTATACACACATAAGAAAGCACTCACATGTGAACACATATACTTGGACACATACACATGCACACACACATACAAATACACAACCACATTAGCACAAGCACAAATGCACACATTCATGTGCCCACACACATAGAAGCATACATGCATACCATTACACACATACAAAATGCACACTCCTTATCAAACACACATGCACATACACACACACAAACACAAAAACATGCATGAACAAATGTACACGCACACAAACATGTGCACTCGCATACACACAGAAGCATTTGCATAGCCACACAAAGATGCATATGCACATGCTTGCAAACATAGATTGACACATGTATGCATACACATGCCCACAACCACACATGCACACACAACACACACACATAAGCACAAGTGCACACAAGACACACACATGCACATACATATACACACACATGCACACACACACACACACATCCACATGTGTGCATGCACACACACATGAACAAACACATCCACTAACAAACACATGCACACATCCACACATGCATATAAATAAACACATATGCATAAGCACATGCACATACACACACATGCACTCTCATCCATGTACACACACGTGCAAAGAAAAATGCCCACACACATGCACTTAGAGCAAGAGACACACATGCAAGCAAATAATAGGAATATACACACGTACACACATGCATGCATGCACATGCGCTTGCACACAAGCATGTGAATTGTTATGCACAAACATACACAAGCACACACACACATGCTTATACACACATGTACACACCCACACATACTGATGTCCACACACCCACACATGCATGTGTATAAAAAACACGCACATATACATACATGTACACACATAGATGCACACATAAACATGCATTTAAATACACACATGCATGTACACACAAAACTCATATGCATGCAAACATGCACTTACACATGTGTGTTCCCATGCACTCACATTCAAACACACACAAATAAACACATGCATGAACACACACAATCATTCACACAAAAAAGCACACAAACATACACACACACATATGTCCACACACAAATACATAGACATGCATAAAAGTGTGTGCATACACACACACACACATAAGTGCATGCATACATAAACATGTAGATAGGAACACACAAACACATTCACACACACACATGTGCAAGCATACATGCACACACACACACAAAAATTTACAAACATGCTTCTACACAAGGACATGCAAGCACGAAGTCACACATCATGGATGCACATTAGCACACTCACACATAAACATGCACAATCTCACATGTAGGCACACACATTCATGCACACATGATTTCAACCACACACAAACATAAACATGCACTCATGCACAAATTTGACCAAGCACATACATGAACATACACATGCACATGAATGTGCAAAAATAGACAAAAACACTTACAAATATACACACACATGCATGCAAGCATGCACACATACGCACATTCATACATAGACACATGACCATAGGCAAAGACAAACAAATTCAATGCATATGCTCATGAGCAAACACACATATAAACACGCACAAGCACATGCACACACACATCCATAGATGCTCATGTACATACACAAACACAAGAACATATAGACACACACAACACACACACAAGCACACATAGACTCATGCTCACATACACAGAAATGCATGCATGCACACATATGCACACATGAGTGCACCTAAAACCATGTATACACACATACAAACACACACCCACACATGCACACACATGAGGCATGCACATACACACCTGCATGCACATGTCCACACACATATAGATACTCACACATACACATAGACACAAGCACATATAGGCATAGACATATGTACACTACCATGAACATGTGTAGACACACACATGCACCCATATGCACACAAACACACACACAAACACACCCACATACATGCAAGCATGTTAACACACAATATACATGCACACATAAACAGATGCAAACACATATAGTTGAACACACATCCACAAAAAAGATACATAAACACACATGCATCTGCACATGAACAAAGACATGCACACATATGCATACACATTCACATGGGCACACAAAAGTGTACCCTTGCACACGTACACAAATGCACATGTACACAGACAAACATATTGCATGCACACAAAAACACACACGTAATAGTACACACACACTTATGGACATGCACATGCATAGGAACACACACAAATACATACATATGCATATGTATAGGCATCCACATGCACACAAACACACACCCATGTGCACACAGAAGAATTCACATGCATGCACATACATGTACGCACACACAGGCATGCACACATTTCCTATCGTGCACACACATTGAAGAACACACTCACATGTGCACATGCTCACACACACACATACACAAATGCAAAAATACAATAACACACATATACACACATGCTTATGAACACACACATGGACATAGACAAGTATGCATACATACATGCATGTACACATGTACTCTCACAAACACACCCACACAAATCCATGCACAAATGAATGCATACATGTGTATGGACTTAGAAACATAAAAATAAACACTTGCACAATGATTCAAATATACAGGCATGCATGCACATGCCTACACACACACACAAACACACACACACACACACACACTTATGTTCACAAACCCAAACATACACACACTCATTTACACACACATGCACGTATACACATACACAAACACCCTTGCACACACATGCACACCAGAACAATTATACACATGCACAATGTCACATGCACACACACACACTTGCACAAGCACACACACACACACACACACACACGTATCCACACATGCAAACACATACACACACATGCACTTGCACACAAACATGCACACCTATGTGCACATCCATATGCATACACACATGCATACATGCACTCACACAAACACACTCACCCACATGCATATATACACACATGCACACACACACGCACGTACATTAACACACTACACACACGTAGTTGTGTGCACACACACATGCACACAGAGAGATGCACACATGTATGTACATACACACACACATGTACAGATAGTTGCACATGCATACATGCACATGTGCATACACACATGCATACACACACCCTCTCACACACAACACATGCATAAATGCACACACAAGGGCATAAAAATGCACACATATGCACTTCTGTGTACCCACAAAGACATGCTCATAGCTATCACACAAGAACATACTAATACACACACATATATGCACAGACACTTGAACATGTATGCACACACATGAACATACACATATGCATGCACACAACTATCACACAAACAAATGCATACATGCACATAGATGTATAGACACACACACACAAACAAACACATATTCTCTATGCACAAAACACATGCACAAAAGTGCTTGGGTACATTTATGCAAATATAAACACATGTACACATAGAGACACATGCATGATCACATGCACATAAATAGACACACATACATAGATGCATGTTTGCACACTCACATGATATTCACATATGCATGCATGCACACACAGATGTCCAAGTACACAAACATGTGCAAGCACACAGACATACACCTACACACTGACACAAGCACTCCCAGACATACACACGCACACATGTGTACCAAAACTCACACACACACACACACTATACACACATGCACATACATATCACAATAAAATTCATGTGCATGTACACGCACTTGCATGCACGCATGCACACTCATATGCATATTAGTTGCACATACCCACATACACACACACACACATGCACACTCACGTATATGCACATACATATGTATGCAAAATCAAAAAAATGCACACACTCATACATTCTAACATACATGCGTACGCACACACACTAGCACAAATGCACACATACATAAAAAACATGGGCACATACACACACATGCACATGCTCATAAGAATGCTCAGGTGCACAAACACACACACAAATGCATGCACAACATAGACAATGATTCATGCAGATGTGGTTGAATACACATGCTTGTGCACAGACAAGCATACATAGACATGTACACTTAGATACACACCAACATTCAACCACATTCTCACATATGCACACACATGCATGCTCACGTACCATTGGATAAACACCTACACATGCAAAACCACATACACACAAAAATTCACAAACACATGAACATATAAACATATGTGCACAAAAACACACACACACACACACATACACAAAAGCACACGGATAGACAACTACAAATGCACATGCACTTGCCAATACAACTGCACCCTCACACACTAGCATGCACACACCTATATGCACACACACATATACATGCACATACATGCACAAAACAATACACTCACAATTAATAACACACACATGCACTCTTGCACTCACTTGAACACATGCACACAAGCACATTCATGCATGCACACACATGTACACACACACTTGCACATGTATACACACACAAGAACACCCACCTATGCACACATGTAAACACACACAACACATCCACATACATACACTTCTACAAGTGTATAGACACATAAATAGTCACACACACATACACACATATATGCACCCATACATATAGAGACAAATGTGCTCGCACATACACACACATGCACATGCACACACACTTGAACACACTTCTTTGCACACTCATACATCATGCACATATAGATGTTCCAACACATGCATACAAAAGAACACATGTGTACACAAATACACACACATGCGAACACATATACACATGTACACACATGCAAACATGAACACATGCACATACAAACAAATATACACATATAAATATAGACATACACCCACACATTTACATTCATGTGCACAAGCTGTCGAAGAACACGCATAAACAAGCACATACATATGCAAAGGTACACATATATGCTCACACATAGGTTCACACACATGCACACATAGGCAAACATACACTTATGGACACATGTACATAGACATACACATATTCATCTCATACAAACATGCTGATACACATACAAACACATCCAGAATCTTTCATACAAAGTACACACATGCACTCATACCTACTTAGACACCCAAACAAACAAACACACATATGCACATGCACACAAACTCACACATGCACACACACTTACGTGCATGCTCAAACATATATACAAACATGTTTGCACACATGCACACAAACATGGATGTTTGCACACACAAATACATACACACACAAACACATGTAGGTACATGCACTAGAACACATAAACATATGCACATAAACACATGCACATAAACACACATACACATATGCACACACATATATATAAGTACTCAGACATACATACACTCACATGCACTAACACTCCCTAAGGCATGCATACAAACATGCACACACACACATAAACATGGAAACATGCATGCCCTTATGCAAGTACATGGACATGCACACTCATGCATGCATGCAAAAACACACACATGAACATACTTACACACACCCACACCTACACACATATGCACAATCACGCATGAACACAAACTCAAATACACACATACATGCATTCACATCCAAACACACATAAACACACACAAACACAAACCTAAGCTCTCAATCATATAGATGTACCTACACACATATACATGTAAATACAAACAAACACATATGCCTACATATATACACAAATAAGCACACACACACTTACAGATACACATGCATGAATGTGCGCACACATGTACACAGATGCACACAAACACATACACCCACACACAACTACACAAATGTACACTTGCACGCACATAGACAAACACGCATGCACACTCTATCATACAAACATACACAGACACATACATGCATATGCACAAACATGCACACATGCAAAAATAAGAACATGCACATGCGCACATATACACACACGCACATATGCACACACATGCCCAAACACTATACAAATGCACGTACACATGCACATGCCAACATAGATGCATGCATGCACACATGCACACACACAAATACACACACATGCACCCACATGCACCTACATGCACACATACATGGACACACATGTACATATAAGAAAATACATGATGCCATGCACATACAAACACAAGAACAACCACACATACATGCATATAGATATAAATATGCACAAGTACTCATGCATGCACAAATATGCTCTCACAAATACATAGACAAATACACACACACACACATACACATACATATGCACCTACAAACACACGTGTGTGCACACACTTACACACAAGAACACATGGGTACACACATGCACAATCATGCATGCACACACATACACAAATAAGTATACACCCACCCACACACATGCACCCATGCACTCACCCACACAAACATGTCCATGCATGCACACATATAGACTCACACACACTCTCATATGTACACCAACACACCCCTCCCCCTCTCCCCACACACAAACCTGAGTACATGCAGTTACATCAAAAACCTATACACACACACATACTCATTCAAGCACACAAGTAATGCTTGTGAACATATAGATATATATATATATATATATATATATATATATATATATATATATATATATATATATAGACATGCACATGAATAGCCACACATGCACACATGCATAAACATTCACGCACACACACGTACTCACATGCACATAATAATACACATGCATACACACACGCACACGTGCATGTACACGCACATAGAAGTACACACATATTAACATGGGTACACACACATCCACAAACATGAAAACAAATACCCACACATACATATACAAATGCATGCACACATGCACATTAATCTATTCACACACATACATTCACACATACACACACACACAAGTACTCACACATACACAGACCTACAAACACATGGACACACACACGCACATGCAAACACACATGGACAAACATAAGGACATGGATGCACATATGAACATGAACACACAAATAAAAACACACACAAAAACATGCATTATACATGCTCGCACACACAAACATGTGCCCACGGAAGCGCACACACACAGATACACACTCCTATAGGCATACTCACACACATACATGAAAACATGTACAAACACACACAAATAGACACATACATGCAAGCACACACACTACTATACACACACAAGCATATATGCAAGCACAAGTATAGGCACACACACAAATGCACTCATATTTGCACACACATGTACACACAAGTATACATACCCACACACACTAAGGCAAGCACATAAATACCTTACACCCACATATGCAAGCACATATGCACACACACACACACATGAACATACGCACTCACAAACACCCACACACACACATTCACACTCACTCCTTCACAAAACAAAAAACCACACACATACTCTGATGCACATGCACACATAGTCATAAGCATATATGCATGCACACACAACCCCAAACGTAGAAGCACATAGACATATCGAGACATGCACATGCACACACACACAAGTAGATACACATCCATGAACTCACACATGTATATGCCAATGCACGCACATAGAAATGCACATATGCACATATACAAACACACTGACGTGAACTCACACAGCACACACATAGACATGCACTCGCATACATGCATGCATGAACACATGTACCTACATGCACACACACACACAAACATAAGAACTTATAGACACGCATGTACACAAACATTCACATATATATGCACATTTCCATACACCCATGCAAACACACTTACACACATTCAAACATGTACACACACGCACATGTGCGAACATGCACACTTATATAAATATTCACCACATGCGATCACACGCGCACATACAAGGACACATATGCACACATGTTTGCATACACATAGGCACACACACGAAAGTGTGCACAAATAGACCAGCAACCACAAACATGCACACATATGCATAAGCACACAGACATGCAAAAATATGCTTTGACAAACACATGCACATGCAAAGACACATGTAGCACACAGGCACAGACACAAATACACATGCTTGCACACACAAATATATTCACACATGTGCACGTGCATGCACACACACATGCACACAAACAAATGCACACCCACACACATGTACACACATAGCACACACTCACACCAACTCCCACACATGCACATGCATACACTCACACATGTGAACATGAACCCACACATAGACTCACTAACATAAAAAAACACATAGATAAACACAAACGCGACACGCACAAAAGAACAAACACATGCTCACGCAAACTCACACACACACACAAATACACATGCATACACATTCACACGCATACATGCATACACACACACACGTGTGCATAAACACAAAAACACACACCTGCACATGCACACACGAGCACACACACAAGCACATATATGCATGCACATATACACACACACATTGAAGCATAAATGCTCACATAGAGATGCACCAAAGCACACAAACACATGCACATACACATACACATATGCACACATATCCTCACACATATGTACATACAGGTACACACACACATGCATGCATATAATTCCACATACAAACATTTGCATGCGTGCAAATACAAATAAGTACACATACGCACACCAGCACAAACATACCCACACACCTAAACATGCATATTCATCAATGCACTATCCCACAAAAAAATATGCATTCGTGCACACAACAAGCATGCACACCAGCTTGCAAACACCCCCCAATCCACAAACACGCACACTTGCATGCACGCATGCATGCACGCACGCATGCATGCACGCACGCATGCATGCACGCATGCATGCACGCACATGCACACCACACAAATCTAGATACACACACACATACACATGAATGCAAACTAACACATACTCATACATACATACATGGGCACAACCACACGTACATGTGGGTACACATGCATACACACACCCACACACACATACTTGCACACACGTACAAACATAAGAACATGCAAGCAGATGCCTAAACACACACACTCATGCACACATACAATTACATAGAAACATATATACACATGCATGTGCACACACATGCAAGCATGCACACTTACTCATACCCATAGCTGCACTCATAACAATAAACCCATGCAGGCATTACATACAAACATGTCGACACACCCACAGAAGTGCACACACAAACATACTCACATAAACACACACACAACCACAACCACACATGTATACACATACACACCTACACACACAAAAACAAATACACCCATACAAACACATGCACACACACACAAGCACACACACACACACACAAACACATGCACATTCACTCACACACACAAACATGTGGTGCACATAAACTTGCACACATGTTCACGCAAAAGGATAAGAACACACATATGCACAAGCTTATTCAAATAAAAATACACACACATGCATGGAAGCATATGTATAGGAACACATACGTAGACACTAACACATGCAAACACATAGACAAGGACACATCCACACGTGTCCTCACACGCATTGGCACAAACATGCTCAGATGCACAAATGTAGACGAACGCATGCACACATACACGCATGACCATGAACACACAAGCATTAATATAAACACATGCATGCACACACTCGTGCACAGATGTATAAGTGTAAGCAAGCATATACACACATACAAATGCTAACTCATACACATACCTACACACAAACATGCATTCATATATGCACACTCCCCCACACACACACAACATACACATGCATTCACATGCATGCACACACATATGCAAACATGCATGCACAAATGTGTGTGTGTGCTTACACACATGCACACACACATATGCAATCACACACATGCACATTCAGACACGCACATATGCATATAGACATATACACACATAGAAACACACATGTACACAAATGCAAATACATACATAAACATAGACACACAAATGCACACAAATGCATGCACACACACATTCATGCAGATACAGACACATGCACACAAACACAAAGATTATCACTAACACACACATGCCCACAAGCAACAACACACAATCATGCATACATATACACATGTTCAAACATGTGTGTGCATCCATGCACAAGCACATAATACCAACACACAAACATACAAATGAACATGTACATGCACAAGCACACATGTGCACAAACACACTCACATATGCACACACATGATAATACACATGCATACCTAAGCACAGACATGCAAATGCATACACACACACATGCACGTGCATGCATGCACATCCAATTGCATATATGCATGCACACAAGCATGTACACACAATCATGCACACACACACACTTCATCGCACACAAACACACACCCATATACATCCACACACAAATGCATGAGCATACTCACATATGCACAAGTTAACAAATACACACAAACACACACATGAATGCACAGCCACACATACACACACATGCATACAAAGACATGCACGCACACACTAAGACACATGAACACACACGTAAATGCACTCACACACACAAACATGTGCAAGCACACAAAGATAAATGCATACACAAACACACAAATGCATGCATATACACATGTATGCATACACACACATGCATAGACACATACACACATGCATGTACTCATGTATACACACATAGGCACATACACATACTCATACACACACACCCACACCCAAGCATACACACATGTACACACGCTTGCACACACATGCATGTACATGCACATGCACATAAACACACACACACACACCTACAAAAACACATACACATACTCATGCACACACACATGCATATACACACACATACAAAGCCACATATATGCTCACTTATTTGCACATATGCATAAATACATACACATGCATGCACACACATGCCTACAAAAATGCACATGCACATGCATACATACACAAGCACACCCACACACACAAATATGTATTCATGCATGTGCATGACCACACATACACATGCATAGGAATGATGCACACATATACCACTATAAACTCTAACAAATAAACACACACACATTAACTTGCACAAAACTTCACCCTTGCACACATGCATGCACACACACACATTTACACACACATACGTGTGCACACCCACGCGCACATGCCCATGCACACATATACACACTAATGTTCACTCATATTTAGACATGCACACACACACACACATTAACATAAAGGCACACACATGTTAATATATGCATATACACACACATAGAAACGAACACAAACATGAAAATACATAAATGCATCCACACACACCAATGTGCCAGAGTGGTTACCCACACATGCATTCATATGCACACATACACATGCACACCCACAAACACTCACATACACCCACACATGTATACACAAATATGCAAGACACCAAGACATACACACACATGTTCTTGCATGCACATGTACATACACACGAACACACACATACATAGCTAAGCACATACACACATGTACACACTCGCATGCATACACACAGACCCCCACATACACATGCACATATATGCTTATACACACACGCACATACATGCACATACACACACTTACAAACTTAGACATACTTTCACGTGTATGCAGACGAACACTCAAAAGTACACACATGTATGTACAGAACAACACACATGAATGCACACACACACACACAAGAAAAAAAAGTATATGCACAACAACTTGCATGCAAGCAGACACAAAAGAACATAGGCACAAATGCACAGACATACAAATAGACACATGCATACACAGATATGCATACTTGCACACATAAAATGCACACACACACATGTGTGCATACACAAAGGCACAGGATCACACACAAATACACACACGTAAATGCAATTGCACCTATACACACACACATGAATGGAAGGAAACACACCCACACATGCACACTCATGCATACATACAAGCACAAATTTATACATGCAAACATACACACATGGCCACACCCACATGCAACCACACACATGCATATACACACACATGCACATGCACACACCCACACATACCCATACACAAACACACACAATCACACACATAGAACACAAGCACTCACACACACATGCACTCACATGGATAGACAAGTAGAAGTGTAGATGCATGCACAGACACTTGTAATTGCATGCACCTACATGCACACACATGGATGCAAACACACAACCACACACATGTATGCATGCACATGGACATACACACTCACATAGACAAATACACACAAACTAACACATGCACTTATGCAAGTAAAAGAACACAAGCGCATCTACACACACGTGTGTGTGCATACATGCTTACACACAAACACACACACATACAATCATAACATAAACACATGCACACACACCTTTGAACAAATACACACAAACGTAGGCACACTCACACACCCATGCACAGACACACATACACACCGATGCACACACACAGGCACAAATATGCACACAAGTACGCACACATTCAAACATACATGCTTGAATATGTAGACACACATATGTACACTCATACACACATATGCAAAAGAACATAAACACCTACAAACTAAAAAAAATACACACGTACACACACATATACACACAAATGTGTGCACATATTAAAATGCACCAACACATGCACACGCATACTTGCACAAACATGCACAAAAATATGCACTATGTAAGCACACACATGCATACACACGTGCATACATTCATGCGCCACTATACACACTCACACAAAGACATACACATTCAAACACATGCGCATACATGCACACACCCACACTCACACACACATGCACAAACATACACACACATGAACAAAAACAAATGAATCCACACACACACATGCATCAGTGAGCATAGACTCATACATTCATGCACACACCTACAGATGCACACATAAACACTCACACACCTACGACATGAACACTTAAGAACATGCAAGAAACAACACACACACACATGCATGTGTATGCATATACACACATATGCATGCACATACACACATACATAAAGGCATACACACATGGACACACACATGAAGACAAACATTTCTCCACATACACACACATGCATACACATTTACAAGCACACATTTGCAAACCCAAACACACGTACCCTCACATACAAAGATACATATGCACGTATATATGCAAATGCCTACAAACACACACAAAAATACACACACATGTGTGTGTGCAATAGCATGCATTTGCATGCACTCACACACTCACACATACACAAACACACACATGCACACACATGAGAACAATCACACATATGCATAAGCACACATATGTAACCATACACACAAGCACACATGCACATTTGCACAAATGTTCACACACAAACACACAACCCCGCCATGCATGCATGCATAACACAAACAAATTTGAAGACATATGTACTTGCACACACATGCACACTCACAAAAATGAACAAATACAAGCATGTGCACATGCACACACATGCTTACATAACTGCACATGCACATGCACAAATACACACATGCATATGTACTCATACAAATGCACACCTACACAAATAGCCACACACTTGAGCACACACATGCACAAAAGAGTGAATGCAAAAATGCTCACATGCATGCACCATGCACCTGTATAGGCATAGATGTACACATGCACATACACAAACACCCACTCACATTAAACCACACAAGCTTGCACACACACATGCACTCATATACACACACATGCACACACTTGTACATACATACTCATATGCACACACACATGCACACACACACATACACACAAATACACACATGCACACATAAAACACAATCACTCATACATGCACATGAATGGGCACACACAAATGTAGATGCACAAGCAAACACATATGCACACTCATACAATCACACACACATGGATGCATGCACACAACCACACAAGCACTTCTATACATTTAGAGACACATGCGCACAAACAAACACACAAATGCATAGGAACACATGTATTTTTGCATGCAAATAAACACATGCATAGCTACACACACGTGCATGCATGCACAAGCAAACAAATAAAAATACACACATGCATATGCACACATATGAACAAGAAGGCACATGCACACATACATATGCACACACACCCATGAAAACATGCTTCCACTCAAGTACATACATAATCACACATGCATTGACACACACTTACACACATTCATAAATGTGTGCATGGATACAAAGACACATATACACATGCATGCAAACACAAGCACAGGCATGTACACACAAGCACACATGGATGCACACATACACAAACAAGTACACACACTCATGCATGCATACATTCACACACTTATGCACACACATGAACACAGACACACCTGCTCATATGCATACCCATGCACATACATATGAACATGCACACATATTCACACAACACGCACGCACAAATGTGGACACAAACACACACTGGTGCATAAGCATAGCATATAGATGCACATCTATAAACAGATGTGCACACACACACACATGCGTACACAAGCACATGTTGACACACACATTCATACTTAAACAAACATATGTATGCACATGCACATGTGCACACACACAGGGATACATTCATCTATAGACATATGTACACACCCATGCATCAACATACACACGCATGCAAGCACAAACACGCATAAGTGAACACGCACACCCAAACGAACACACACACATACCCAAATACACACATGTGCATGTAGTTAGACACACAAGCATGTACACACACACACCCACATATACATACACACACACACCCACACACTCAAACATGCACACATTTTTTCATGAGCACACATATTCACACATGTATAGACATGCACACACATGCCCACACACACATGAACATACATGCTTGTTACACATGAAAACACAAACAAACCCACACATACCCACACCCACATACACATGCATTCACACAACATCGACACATGCACATATACACACACATTCACACAAGCATTTACACAACTGCACATATATTTTGTGCACACACATGTACACACACACATGCCCTCACACACACACAAATGCATGAACATATCTCTCACATAAGAAAACACTTGCACACGTACATGTACACACACATGCATGCATGTAAACACATAAACACAAACACAAACTCACCCAAATGTACACTAACACACAGAGCATGCACACATGCACATGTAGTCACACACAAACATAAACACATGTAGCCACACACACACATTAATGCATGAGAACATCATAGAGATGCACACCTACAAAATAATGTGCCCACACATACACATGTACACATGCACGTGTTGACACACACATTCATACTTACACAAACAAATATATGCATGCACATGCACATGTACGCACATACACACATAGGGATACACTCATCTATAGACATATGTACACACCCATGCATGCATGCATGCACAAATTTACATGAGTGAACATGCATATTCACAATAACACACACACACACACAAATACACACATGTGCATATAGTTAGACACAAATGTATGCGCACACACACACACACATCCACACACTCAAACATGCACACATATTCGCACATGTATGAACATGCACACACACACACACTTACAAACACACAAGTCCACACACACATGCACAAACATTCTTGTTACATATGAAAACACATACAAACCCACACACGCCTATATACACAAGCATTCACACAACATAGATACATGCACACATATATACACACACACACATTCATACATGCACATACACAACCACACATACATGTGCAAACACATGCACATGCACACATACATGCATTCACACACACAAATATGCATGCACACACCACTCACACAAGAATATGCTTATACACGTACATGTACACACACATGCATACATGAAAAAAACAAACACATACACAAACACACATGCACATATACTAACCCACACAACATGTAGACATGCACACTCACACAAACACATGCACAAGTAGTGGCACACACAATGGTGCATAAGCACATCATATAGATACACACTTACAAAAAAATGTGTGCACACACACATACACCTACACATGCACATATTGACACACACATTCATAATTACATGCACAAACATATACATGCAGAAGTGCACACATGCACACACACAGGGATACACTCATGTATAGACATATGTACACACCCATGCAACATACATACACATACATGCATGCACACACACACATGAGTGAACATGCACACCCACATTAACACACACCCAACTATACACATGTGCATGTAGTTAGACACACATACATGCACACACACACACACACACATGTACATATAGATGTACACACCCACACACTCAAACATGCACACATTTGTGCATGTGCACACATATTCACACATGTATGAACATGCACATGCACATGCACATACTTACAAACCTACACACACATGCACATACATGCTTATTGTGTATGAAAACACACACAAACCCACATACACATGCATTTACACAATTCTGACATATGCACACACACACACACATGCACGAACACAACCACACATACATTTTGTGCACACAAATTCACACACATACATGCACTCATGCACACACATTTGCATGCACACACCATTCAAATAAGAACATGCTTGCACACGTACACACACAAGCACACTTGCAGAAACATGTATAGATACTCATGTATGCATACATGCACATACTTTTGCACACATGTGAAAACACACACACATGCTTATATGCATATCCAAGCACAAACATATGCACGTGCCCACATATTCACTTATTCACACAATGTATAGGCACACATATTGACACACACACACACTAGTGCATAAGCACAACATACAGACACACCTACAAACACATGTCTGCACGCACACACATACATATGTACACATACACATGTTGACATGCACATTCATACCTACATGCACAAACATATGCATGGATATGCACACACATGCACATGTGTGCACACATAGGGATACACTCATGTATAGACCCATGCATGCACACACACATGCACACACACACACATATACACACCCAAATACACACATGTTTGTGCAGTTAAACACACATGCATGCACATACACACACACATCCATACATGCACAAACACACACACACACATTTAAACATGCACACATATTCACACATGTACGAACATGTACACACACACTTACAAACACACTTGCACACACACTCACTTGTACAAACATGCTTGTTACATATGAAAACACACACAAACCAACACACTTAAATATGCTTGTTACATTCGTATATATATGTGTGTGCATTCATGTGTATAATTGTGCATGTGTGCAAGCACATGTTCTTGTGTATGCAAGCATGCATGTGGTTGTGTTTGGGCATGTTTGTGTGCATATATGTGGTTGTATATGTGTGAGCATGCATGTGTGTGTGTGTGCTTGCATGTGTGTACTTGTGTTTGATGTAGTGGTTATGTTTGTAAGGACATGTGGATGTGCTTTCTTATAAATGTGTGTGCCTATGCATTTGATTGTTTGTGTGTGTGCATGTGTGTGCATGGGCACTCATGTGTGTGTGTAGTTGCATAAGTGCACATTTTTGTGTGTTTACACCTATGGACATGTGTATGTGTTCATGTGCATATCCTTATGTGTGTGCTTTCTTGTATGTATGTGTATGTGGTTTTGTATTTATATGAGTTTGTGTAAATGTGTATAGTGTCTATGCTTATGTGTGTTAATGTGTGTGTGTGTGTGGTCTATTGTGTGTATGTGAGTGTGCATGTGCATGTGTTCACATCTATGCACGTATGCATATGTAAGTGGGTGTGTGTTTGCAAGCCTACATGTGTATGATTGTGCATGGTTTTGTTGGTGTGTGTGTGTGCATGTGTGTGGATATGTGCTCGTGTGCATGCATGTGTGCATGCATATGCAAGTGCATGTACTCATTTGTGTGTAGGAATGCTTATGCATGCTTGTCTTCTTGTGTGCTCTCATGTCTTTGTGTGCATGTGAAGATACATGTCTACATGTGTATGTCTGTGTGTAGGTAAGTGCTTATGTGTGTGTGGGTTTATGTGTGTGTATTTGCATGTGTGTGTGTGTATGTGAGTGTATGGGTGTGACATGTTTGTAAGTTTGTTTGTGCATAGATGTGTGTACATGTGCACACATGTGTATGTGTATGTTTTTGCATGTGTGGTTGTGTGCATGTGTAGGTGTGTGTGTGTGCACATGTGTGTGTGTGTGAATGGTTGTTAATGTGTGTAGGTGTGTGTGCATGTGTATGTACATTTGTACATGCCTGTGTGTATGTGTGTGTGTGCATTTATGTGCATGGTGTTCGTGCATGTAAGCATTTCTAGTTAATGCATGTGGGTGTGTGCAAAAGTGAGTGCTTGCATGCTTATATTTCTGTGTGTGTGTTAATGTGCTTTGTTTCTTGTGTGTGTTTTCCTTTGTCCATGTGTGTATGTTTATGTGCACATTCCTGTGGGTACACATGTCAGTCTGTGAGTGTGTATGCATGTTTATGCATGAGTGTGTTCATGTGCTTCATCTACATGCATGTGCACTTTTGTGTGTTTGAGTGCATGTGTCTATGTGTGCATGTGTATGTATGACAGTGTACAAGTGTGTGTCTACATATGAGTGTGTGTGCATGAGTCTGATTATGTGTGAACATAGGCATTCCTATGTGTATTTGTATGTATGCATTTGTGTGCACATGTGTCTTCATCACTATGCTCATGTGTGCACATTTTTGTGTATGTGTACATGAGATTAAGAATACAAATGTTTATGTGTTTATATTTGTTTAGAGGTAAGTGTGTGTGTGTGTGCATGTTTTTGTGCGTGCATGCATGTGTATGCATGTGTGTCTATTTATGTGTGCATGTGTGTAGCTTTCTACATGTGTGCTTGTTTGTGTGCATGTTTGTAGGTGTGTATGTGTGTACATGTGCATGTGTGTGTTTGCATGTCTGCAATGTGTGTGTGTATGCATGTATGCAAGCATGCAAATGTTTTCATGCACGTGCTTACTTGTATGTACTTATGTATGTGTTGTGCATGATTTGTGAGAATGTTTGCAAGTGTGCGTGTGTGTGCATGTGCACATGTAATTATGTGTGTTTGCATATATTCTTGTGTGTGTCTATGTGCATGTATGTTCTTGTGTGTGTGAGTGTTTACATATACACTTGTGTGTGTCTGAGTGTGGGTGCATGTTTATGTGTGTGTGCGTCTAAGTACAAGTGCATGCTTAAGTGCATATGTGAGTTTATGTGAATGTGTACGTAACTCCATGTGTATGTGCATATGGGTGTGAGAGGTGTGTTTGTTGGTGTGTGTGTGTGTGTACATGTTTGTGAGCTTGTATTCATGGGTACATATGCTTGTGTGTGCATGGCTTTGAGTGCATGCATGCATGCAAGTTTATGTGGACATGTCTGTGCTTGTGCATGTGTGAATGTGCATGTGTGCTTGCATGTGTGTGTGTGTATATTTGAGCATGAGTGTGTGCATGCATGTGTGTATATTTGAGTATGTGTGTGCATGTGAGTGCTTGTGCCTGTGTGCACGTGTGTGCATGTGTCTATATCAGTTTGTGTGTGTGCATGTGCATGCATTTATCTTAGTGCACATTTGTGAATGATGGTCTGTTTTTTAGTGTGTGCATACATATGAGTGCATGTGTGTCTACGCACATATGCACATGTGCACTTTCATGCACGTTTGTGTGTAAATCCTTGTGCATGTGTTTGCATTTGTTTGTATGATGTTGTGAGTGCATCACATTTGTGTGTGTGTGTCAACATGTGTGCATGTGTCCAAGCATGTGTGTGTGTGTGTATATGAGTGCATGTCATTATGTGTGCATGTGTGTACCTATGCATGGGTGTGTGTGTGCTTGCATATGTGTATGTGTGTGTGCTACTATGAGCATGTTTGGATGTGTATACAATTGTATGTTTTTGTGCAGGCATTTATGTGCATGTGTTTGTATGTGTATGTGAATTTTTGTCTATATATATGTGTCTAGGAGTGTGCATGTGTACATGTGTGTATACTTGCATTTGCATGCACGTGTGTGCATGTGATTTTGTGTCTATATGCTTATGCACATCCATGCGTGATTGTAGGTTTTTGTGTGCATACATGTCAATGTCTATACTTTGCATTGGTTCATGTCTGTGTGTGCCTATGTGTGTGCATATGTGTGAGATCATGTGTGTTTGTGCATGTGTTTATGCATGCATATATGTATGTATGTATATATGTTTGTGAGTGCATATGTGTGTGTGTGGTTGTGTTGGTTGCTTGTGTAGGTTTAAGTGCATTTCTATATTTGCATGGGTGTTTGTACATGTGTGCTTGCATTTGTGTGTGTACAAATACATTTATGTCCATTTCGATTAATGTTTCAATGTGTGCATGTGCATATATGTGTGGTATGTTTTTGTTATTACATGTGTCTTTATGTGTGTTTTTTCATATGGGTGTGGATCTATGTGTGTGCATGTGTGTGTGTGCAAGAACACATATGTTTTTCTATATGATTGCATGCATGTGCATATTTTCATATGAATGTGTGTGAATGTTTGGGTGCATGTGTGCATGTACATATGTTGATGTGCATTTTTTTATGTGTTCATGCTTGGCTATGTGTATGGATGCGTGTATCTATATGTCTATGTATATGTAAGTCTATGAGCCTATATGTATGTGTGCTTGTACATTTGAGTGTGTGTGAATGTGTGTGTGTGTGTACTTGTGCTTGTGCATGTTTGTGTATTTGTGTACATGTGCATATCTGTGTGTGAGAGTGGATGTGCATGAATGTTCTTTTGTGTTAGTGTAGCTATATGCTTATATGTATATGTGTGTCTGTGTGTACGTGTGCATATGTGCATGCATGTGTGGTTAGGTGTGTGTGTGTGCTCATATCAGTATATATGTGTCTATGCAAGTGTGGGTTTTTGTGCTTGTTTATCAATGTATGTGTGTATGTGTGTATGTGTGTATGTGAGTGTTGTGTGAGTGTGTGCATGTGAGTGCACATGCATGTGTTTGTGTGCATTTGTGCTTGTGTGTGTATGTGTTCCTATGTGTGTGGATGCATGCAAGTGTTTCTTTATGTGTGCATGTATATGTGTTTGCATGTGTACTTGCATGTGCATGTATGTGTCTTTGTATGAATAAGATTGTTTGTGTTTGTGTGCAAGTGTTTGTATGAGTGCACTTGCAAGTTTATTTTTGCATGTGTGTGCATAATGTTTTGCATGTGTAGGTGTGTACATGGGTGAGTCTATATGGGTGTAGATGTGTGTGTCTATGTACGTGTGTGCATGTGTGTTCTTGGGTGTGTACGTGTGGGTTCGTGCATGTACGTGCAATCATGTGTCTGAGTGGGTTGGTGTGTGCATGTTTTTGTGTGTGTGTACATGTGTACATGTGTGTCATCATCTACATGTACATGTGTACATGTGTGTGTGTGTGCTTGTATGTGTTTATGTGTGTGCCTATATGTAGGCATGTGTGTCAATATGCATGTTGTGCTTGCATGTGTTCATATTTTTACATGTTTACATGTGTGGGTGTGTTTATTTGTGTGTGTGCATGTGCATGTATGTTTGTACATACATTTGCATGTGTTTATATGTGTATATGTGTGTGTGTGAGCATGTGTGCACGTGTACATGCACGAGTGTGGATGCATGTGCACAGGTGTTTAAGTGAGAACACGTTATGAGTTGCGAGTGTGTGCATGTGTGTGCCCAAGTGTGTATGTGTGTGTTTGCTTACATGTGTGTGCATGTATGTGTGTGCAAGTGTGAGTGTGTGTGTGTGCATGCGTGAGTGTGTGTGTGTGCATGCATGTGTTTGTATATATATGTGTATGTGTCTGTTGGCTTGCATGTGTTTGTATATGCAATTGCATGTCTATATGTGCATGTGTTTTTGTTCAAGGGTTTCTGCTATTGTGTCTACTGCGTGCGCATGTGTGTGTCTATGCTTTAGTTTATGTGCATGTAGGTGTGTGCATGTTTAAAGATATGTGTGGTTGTGTGCATGTATTTGTGAATGCACATGTATGTGTGTGCTTTTGTAAGTGTGGGTGCATGCATGAGTGCATGTATGTATGCACTCATATGCATGAGTCCATGTCTATGTGTTTGTACATTTGTGTTGGAGTTAGTGTGTGCTTGTGTAGTGCTTGTGCATGCACTTGTACATGCATTTTTGCATGTGTGCACGTGTTTATTTGTGGGTGTACCTATGAACAAGTGTGCATGTGTACACATATTTGTGTGTGTGTGAATGCTGTCTATGTGTACACGCTCATTTATATGTGTGTTTGTATGTGTTGCTTATGTGTGTACGTGTGTGTGCACATGTATGTGTGTATATATGTGTGTGTTTGCTTATGTGTGTCTTTGCATGTGTGTACTTGTGCAAGTGTGTGTGTACCTATGCGAGTATGTGCGTGATGGAGTTTGTGTGTTGTGTATTAGTATGTGTGTGCATGGTATGTGTGTGTGTGCGTGCGTGCATGTGCGTGTGCATGGGGGGTGCAAATATGCATGTGTGAGTATGTTCACATGTATAATTTCATGTGTATGTGTGTGTGTCTACATGAGTGGTTGTGTGAATGCTTGTGCATGTGTGTATTTTGTGCATGTGTGTACGCTGTGCATGATTGTGTGTGCATTCTTGTGTGCATTCATGTGTGTGTGTGCTTATGTATTGAAGTGTGTGTGCATGTGTGAGCCTATGTGCAGATGTGTATTTGCATGTGTGCATCAGTTATTGTAGGTTTGTGTGTGTTTATGCATGAGTGTGCATCTGTGCATACATTTATGTTGTGTATGTCTACATCCATATGCATGCATTTGTGAATACCTATGTGAGAGTCTAAGTGAATGTGTCTTTGTGTGTGTGCATGCATGTGCATGCGTTCGAGTCTGTGTTTGTTCATGTGCATTTACGTGGTATGTTCATACTTATGCAAGGGTATATGTGCATTTGTGTGTGTGAGTTTGTGCATAAGTGCACTTGTACATGTCTGTCTGTGCATATGCATGTGTGTGCATGTGATTACATGTGTGAGTGCTTATGTGTCCACATGTCTCTATTTTTTGTGTGTGCCTATGTACTTCTATATTTGTGTTGCATGTGTTGGCATGCTTGTTAATTATTGTGTGCATGTGTCTAAATTTGTGTGTTTATGTTAGTGTTTTCATTTGCATGTGTTCATGTGTGCATGTGCATAAGTGTTTGTGTGTTTCCATGCATGTGCTTGAATGGGTGTGTGTAGGAGTGTCAGTGCAAACACATGGACACATAGACATGCAAATGCATATGCAAACACATGCAAGCCAATAGACACATACACATATATATACACACACATGCATGCACACACACACTCACACACATGCACACTTGCACACACACGTATGCAAACTCACACATACACACTAGAGCACACACATGCACACACTCGCAACTCATAACGTGTTCTCACATGAACACTTGTGCACATGCACCCACACTCATGCATGTACACGTGCACATATGCTCACACACACACATATACACATATAGACACATGCAAATGCATGTGTATGTTGATTCATGCAGTGTGCTTGTGTACATGCATTTGTGTGTGTGTGTGTGTGGGTGTCTATGTGTGTGCATGTGCATGTGTTCATGCGTGTGTGTGTGTGTGTATGTGTGTATGTGTTTTGTGTGTGTGCACCCATGTGAGTGGGTGCATGTGTGTGTGTGTTTGAGTATGTGTGTATATGCACATACACGTTTTTGGGGTTGTGTGTGTGAGAGCTAACATAGGAGTGTGTGGGTGTGGGTGCATGGGAGTGTATGCATGTGCCTATGTTTGTGCATGTGTTCTTGTATGTGTGTTTGCAAGTGTGCTTTTGTATGTGAGTGTGTGTTTTCTTATGGGTGTGGGTTTATACATGTGAGTGTGTTCCATTACATGTGCTTTGCACACTTTTATGTATGTGTGTTTGTCTGTGTTGTTGTATATGAGTGTGTGTGGGAAGGGGGGTTTGTGTGTATGCATGTGGATGTGTGTGCGTATTTGTTAGTATGTATGTGTGTGTTCAAGTATGCATATGTGTTAATGTGTAAATGCATATGCATGTGGGTGCATCTTCCTATGCATTGATGTGTGTTGTTATTTGTGTGTGCATGTGTGTGTGTGTGTGAGTGCATGTGTGAATGTGTGTGTGTGCATGTTTGTATTTATTCCTATGATTGTTCTTGTGTGTTTACATATGCTTACATGGATCTTCATGGGTGTGTGTACGTGTGCATGTGTGTATGTGTTTGTGTGTGTGTGTGTGGGTGCAGGTGCATGTGTGTGCATTTACTAGTGTGCATGTTTGAGTCTGAGTGTGTGTATATGTGTGTGCATGTGTGGGTGTGTCAGTGCATGCACAAGTGCATGTGTGCAAAAATGTGGACAATTTATACATATGTATGTGTTTTTTCATGTATGCATGTGTGTGTGCATGTTCATCTGTGCTTATGTAAGTTTGAGTGCATGTTAGAGCATGTATGTGTGTATTGGATCTTGTATGAGTATGTGGATGAATGTATGTGTATGGATACATGCATTTTTGTGCATGCATGCACATCTATGTGATTGTGTATGTAAGTGCTTGTGCATCATTGTGCGTGTTTATGTATTGGGGTTGTGCATGTTGGTGTGTGTGTATGCATGTGTGCATGTGTTCATGCATGTACCACATGAGTGTGTGGACATGTACAATTGTGCATGTTCTTATGTGTGGATGTGTGTATGTGAGTATGTGTTTTTATGTGTACATGCATGCATGTGCATGTGCACACAAGCACATGTATTTGTGTGTGGTTGTGCACATATGTGTGTCTTAGTGTATGTAGTTGTGTCTATGCATGTGCATGTGTGCATGTTCGTGCATGTGCATATGTGTATGTGTGTGTGTGTTCATGTGCTTGTATGTGTGTTAGTGTGTACATGTATCTATTTGTGCTTGTGTCTACATGGTTGTGCATGTTTGTGTGTGTGTATATGTATTTGTATGCATGTGTGAATGTGTGTGCTCTTAATTTTGTGTGTACATGCATGTGGAAGTATGTATGTGTGTGTGTGTGTGTATGTGTGAGTGTGTGTGCATGTGTTTGTGTGTGCATATGTACGTATCTGTTTGTTTGTGTGCATGTATGTGTGCGTGTGCATGTGTGAATGTCTTTGTGTGCTTACCCAAGTGTGTGTACCTGTGTGTTCATGCACATAGGTATGAAAGTGATTCATTTTTCTATGTGCATGTGTGTTCTTACATGTGCATTTTTGTATGTGTGTGTGCACATACATTTGTGTATGTGTGCATGTGCGTCTATGTGTGTGCGTGTGTGTCTATGTGTGTGCGTGTGTGTCTATGTGTATGTGTGTCTATGTACATGTCTATGTGTGTTTATAAGAATGTGTAAGGATGTGTGTTAATGTGTGTGAGGATGTGTGTGCATATATGTTTGTGTGTGGTGTGTGTGTGTGCACTTATGTGTGTATGTATCTGCATGTGTGTGTGTGCATGTATGTGTTCATATTTGTGTGTACATGTGTGTATGTACATCTATGTAGGCGCATGTAGGTGTGTGTGTGTGTGTGTTCATGTGTGTATGTGTTCACATTTTTTTGTGTGTAAACATGTGTGATTTTGTATGTGCCTCTATAGGTTCATCTGTGTGTGTGTGTGTGGGTTTGCATGTGTTCTTATGTGGGTATGCATGCATGTGTGTTTATGTGTGTGTTTGTGTGTATTCATGCATGTATGTGTGTATGCACATGTGTGCATGTGAGTTTGTATGTGTATTAGCATGTGTTTGCATGCAGACATGTGTGTATACAAATGTATGCATGTTCTTACATGCATGCATGTGTTCATGTGCATGCGTGTATGTGTGTTTGTGTGTATATGCATCTATCATGTGCATGTATTTGTACATGCATTCTTGTGCATGCTTGTGTGAGTGTGCTTCTTTGTAGCAGGTGCAAGTGTTATTATGCATTTTTGTGTATGTGTGTGTGCAAGCACAAGTGTGAGTATGAGTTTGCTCATGCATTTATGTGTGTTTGTGCATTTGTACTTGTAGGTATGCATGTGTTCATGTGTGTGTTTATGTGTATTTATTTATATGCATATGTGTGTGCATCTATGAATGTTTGTACATCTTTATAAGTGTGAGTGTATGTGTGTGCATCTGTGCATGTGGTTGTGTATGTGAGTATGCATGTGTTTGTGTATATATGTGCGATATTTGTAAGTGTTTGTGCATATGTGCATGCAAGCGTGCAAGCCTATGAGTGTACTTGTGTATGTAACTTTGTGATTGCATGTGTTTGTGTTTGTATATCCATGTAGATGCATATGCATGTTCTTATATGTATGTGGATGGCTGCTTGTGTGTATGTGCATCTGTGCATGCATGTTTTCCTATGTGCATGTATTTGTGTCTTTGTTTGTGCATTTGTGTATGTTCTATGTGTGTGTGTACTTGTATGTTTCTCTATGTGTGTACATATGTTTTTGCCCAAGTGTGTGTGTGTGCTTAGTTGTATGTGCATAGGAGAGTGTGCAAGTATATGTGCATATTTTTGTATGTGTGAGCACCTGTGTCTATGTGCATGAATGCATGTGAGCATGTGTATTTGTGTGAGACCATGGGTATGTTTATGTATATGTGCATGCATGTGCTTGCATGTGCACACATATGTGTTTGTGTAGAAATGAGTGTGTGTGTGTGTGTCTGTGCATGTGTGTTCTTATTTTTTTCCTATGTGCATGCATGTGTGTTTATGTGTGTGTGTTCATGTTCGTGAGCATGTATGCAGGCATGTGTGTGTGTGCATTTGTATATGTTTGTATTTATGTGTGTGAGCATGCTTGTGTGTGTGTAGATGGATGTGTATGTACATTCCTAAATGTGTCTCTATGTACTTGTGCATGTGATCATGAGTGTGTGCGTGTATGTATTTGTATGGACATTTGTGCTTTTGATTACCTATGTATGTGTGTGTACACTTATACATTTGTGGTTGTTCATGTATGTGTGTGCATATGTGCATGCTAGTTGTGTTTATGTGTGCATGTGTGCATGTGTACATGTGTGCGATTGTATGTGTGTGGCTATGCGTGAGCATGAGTGTGCATGTGTGTGTAACTACTTGTGTGAGCATGTGCACATATGTGCATGTATTTATGTGTGTGTGTGTTCATTCATGCATGTGGTGTACATATTACTGTGCATTAGTGTGGGTGTGCGTGTGCATGTGTATTTGCATGCATGTATGTGTAGGTGTGTGCTTTTGTGCCCACGTGTGTTTGTGTTCATACGTGAGCATGTTTATGTGCACAAACATGTGTGTGTGTATGTGAAGGCATAAGTGTATGTGTAAGTATGTATGCACATTTGTATATTTGTACATATGTGTATTCATGTGTGTGCATATGAATGTGTGAGTGCACATGTGTGCATGCATTTGCATTTGTGTAAGTCTATGTTTACATGTGTGTGTGCTTGCATGTGCCTATGTTTCTACATGTGTCTGTGTGTGTGTGCATGTGGGTTTAAGTGCATCTACGTGTGTGCATATGTGTGTGCTTTTGCATGTGCATCCAAGTGTGCATGACTATGTCTACAAGTATGTGTGTGTGTGTGAATATTTATGCTTGTGCGCATATGTTTATGTGCATATGCTTATGTGTCTATGCTTATGTGCATGTTTACATGTATTTGTGTTCTCGAGTATGCGTGTGTTTGTGTATGCATTCGTGCTTGTGTGAGTGTATTTTATGTGCATGGGTGTGTGCATCCGTGTGTGTGTGTCAACACCTGCATATTTGTTTGTTCATGTGTGTATGTCTACATATGTGAGATTATGTGTGTGTATGTGTTGTTATGTATGTGGTTGTGAGTGTGTGTGCAAAAAAATGTGTGCATACATGTAGGTGTGTGGATGTGCATGTGTTCATGTCTATGCTTGTGTACATGTGTGTGTATGGGTATTCATTGTGTTCATGTGGGTTCTTTTGCGTATGTGTGTGAGTGTGTGTGCATGTGTGTGTGTATGTGTGTGCGTGCATGTGTGTGTTTGCGTGTGTAGGTTATCTACTTATGCATATGTACGTGTACTCGTGTGATGTGTCTACAATTGTATGTGCATGTATGTATGCAGATGTGTGCATTCATGTGTGCATGATGGTGTGTGTGTGCAAGTATGTGTGTCCTTGTGTAAGCATTCGTGTGAGCGTGCATGTGTGCATGTGAGTACATTTGTGTGTTCATGCATGTTCACATGTGTGCATTGTGTGGATGAGTATGTGTATGTTATTCCAAGTGTGCATGCATGCATATGTGTATAAGTGTGCATACTTTTGCCTGCATGTGATTCTATGCATATCTATGCATATGTTTGTGTGTGTATGTGTCTATGCATGAGCATATGTGTACATGTGTGTGTGTGTGTTTATGTGCATGTGTGCATGCTTGTGTGTGTGTGCATGTGTCTATATGCTTAAGTGTGCCTATATGTATGTACATGTGTGTGTGCATGTGTGTGAGCCATTATTTGTGTATGTGTGCAACCTGTGCAAGTTACTGTGCATGCATGTCTATGTGCATGTGTATGCATATGTTTGTGTGCATGTGTGTATGCTTGTCTATGTGTGTTCATGTTTAAATATATACATGTGTGTGTGTGTGCCTGTGTGGATTTATCTATGTGTGTGCTTGTGTGTGTGTGCATGTGTGTGCATTTTTTTGTATGCATACATATGTGTATGTATGTTTGTGGGTGTGTTTATGTATATATGTTCAGGTGTATGCATGTGTGTGCATGTGTTTGTGTGTGAGTATTTGTATACATTTGTGCATGTGTGTTTATATGTGTGCATTCCCATGTGTGTGTGTGTACTTTTGTGTCAATGTACAAGAGTATGTGTAAGTGTCTGCATGTGTGTATGCATGTTTATGTGTGTACTTGTGTGTGTGCATGTGTTGCAAGTATGTTTACATAAGTGCATGCATTTGTGTGTGTGTGTGTGTACATGTTTGAGGGTGTCTTTGTTTGTATTTGTACATGTGTGTGAGTGTGTGTTTTTATTTGCATGTGACCATTTGTGCCCATGTGTGTGCATGTGTGTCTACATGTGTTGTCTGCATGCGAACATGTGTGTATGTGTGCATGAATATGTTTGTGTGCTTGTGGTTGTATTTGTGTTTGTGCATGTCTATGTTTTTGCATGGGTGTGTATGCACATGGGTGTGTGTAGGTGTGTATATGTGTGCATATAAGTGCGATTGAGTGTTTGAGTATGTGTGTGGGTGTGTGTGCATGTGTGTTCTTGTGTGCATTAGTATGTGCAAGTGAGTGTACGTGTGTGTCTGTGTTTATATTTTTATGTGTGAGCACTTTTGTAACTATGCATGTGGTTGTGTATGTGCATTCTTGAGTACATTTATGTGTGTACTTGTGAGGAGTACACATGAGTGTGTGTGCATGTGTTTGTGTTCGTGCACTTGATTGTGTGTATATTTTTGATGTACATGCATATGTGCATGTGCTTGTTTGTGTGTGTGCAATAATGTGTATATGTGTTTATGTGTATGCATGTGCATGTGCTTGTTTGAGCATTCTATATCTTTGCTTGCATGTCCTTGTGCATGTGCACATGTGTTTATGTATGTATGTGTGTGTGCATGTCTTTGTGGGTACATGCATGTTGTTACAAGCATTTTCATGTGTGTATGTGTGGCTATGCATGTGCATGTGTATATGTGTGTGGTTATGCACGTGCATTTGTACATATGAGTGCATGTCTTCTTGTTTGAGCATGTGTGTGTGTGTTTGTATGTGCGTCCTTGTGCTTGTGTGTGTGGGGGTAGGGATGTGTGTGGGAGGGTGTGAGTATGCTTATGTATGTGCATGTTTGTGTGTATATGCATGTAGGTGCATGTGTGTCTGTTCATGTCTGTATGTACATGTGTGTGCACACATACATGTGTGTATGCCTATATACACATGTGTGTGTGGGTGCACACATGCATGTGCCTCTTTGTGTGTGTACATGTGCATGTGTGTGATTGCATAAATGCATATATGTTTGTGTGCATGTGTATGTATTTGAATCTAAGTGTGTGCTTGCGTGTGATAATGTTTGCATGGATATGTGCTTGTGTGCATACGTGTGTGCACATGCGTGTATGTGTGTGTGACTATGTGCATGTGTGTGCATATTTGCATGTGTATATGTGCATGTACATGAGTCTGTGTGTATGTACATATGTGAAAGCTAGGGTGTGTGCATGTGCACACATATGTATGTGTGTTTTTGTGTGTGTATTATGTTTTTACATTTGTTCTTGTGTACATGCATTAGTGTTTGTGTGTGCTAGGATTGTGTGTGTGTGCATGAGTGAGGGTGTGTGTGTGCATGTATGTTTGGGTGTGCGTATGCATGTGTGCTTGTGTGTGGTATTATGTTTATTGCAGTGTGCTTGAGTGTGTGTGCACACATATATGTGTGCTTAAGTGTGTGTAGGGTAGTGCATGTATGTATGCAAGTGTTTATGCATGCATATGCACACGTGTGTTTGTGTGTTTTTGTTTTATTATGAGCATGTGTGCATGTGCACATGAATGCATGTGTGTGTCAGCATGTGATGTGCCTGTGTGTCCATGTGCATGGGTGTGGGTATGTGTGTGTTTGCCCTTATATTGCATGTGTGTACATGTTTCTATGTATTTTTTTATGTGTGTTTGTGAGTTGTTGCATATATGTGAGTATGTCTACCATTATGTGTTGGTGCAAATGTGTGTGTGTGCTTGCATATGTGTGTGGGTGTGCATGTTTGTGTGTTATAGTGAGTGAGTGGGAGTGTGTCTATAGTTGTGTGTATGTGATTATGTGTTTGCACAAGTGTGCATATATGTCTATGCATGGTTGCTCATGTCTATAAGTGTGCATACACTCACATTTATGTATGTGTAGGTATGTGTGTGTGTGTGTGTTCTTATGAGTGGGCTTTTATACATGTTTGTGTATGTATGTGGGTGCATGTGTGTGCCTATAGGTGTGTGTGCTTGTTCTTGTGTGCTTGTATGATTGTTGATGTGTGTGTGCATGTTTGTGTGCTTGTGGGTGCATTTGATGGTATGCATATGCATGGGCTAGCTTGTACGTGTGTGCGTACATATGTGCCTACATGTGCATGTGTGTTCACGTTTGCTGGCATTTGTGTATGCATCTGCAAATGCTAGTGCAAGTGTATCTATATGTGTGCATGCATGTGTATGCATACATTTATATGTGTGTGTACATGTGTGTTTTTTGTGCACATATATGTGTGAGCACATCTGGGTATGTGTGTGAGATTGCATGCATGTGAATTTGTCTATGTGTGCATGCATGTCTACATTTGTGCTTGGGTTCTTGTGTGGGTGCACGTGTGTACGTGTTTGTGTGCATGTCAATGTTTGTGTATGTGTGCATGTGCACATATATGAATGTGTGTGTTTGTGTATGTGTTTGTGTGTGTATGCATGTGTATGAGAGTTTGCATGTGTGTGCATGCTTGCGCGTTTGTACATATGTGTATGTATGCCTATGTGTGTGTTCACATGCCTTGTTATGTGTGTATGTGCATGCATGTGTGCAAGAATGTGTATGTGTGTGCCTATGTGCATGTGCATTTATGAGTGTGTGCATGTATGAGTTTTCATGCTTTTGCATATAGGTGTATGGAAGTGTTTATTTGCATGTGTTTTCTTCTATGTGTGTATATGTTTTTGTGAATGTGTGTTAGTACATGCTCATGTATGTGCATGTTTGTATATGTGTGAGTGTGTTTGATTGTGCATATGCATATACATGTATACATTTATACATGCATGTTTGTATACATGTGTGTGCTTGCATGCATGTATGTGTTTATGTGTGTGTGTGTGTGTGTTTACTAGTAGGTATGCGTGTGATTGTATGTGTTCATGCCTACGCATATACATGTGTGTGAATGTGCATGTAAATTTCTATGTGTGTGCATGGGTATGCGAGTGTGTTTGCATGTGCATGTGCATGTGGGTGTGTTGGTGCACATGTGAATGTTTGTGTTTGTTGTGCTAACTTGTGGGTGTGTGTTGGCATTTGTGTGTATGCAAGTGTGTATGTGCTTATGTGTACGTACAAGCATATGTGAGTGTGTGCACATATGTGTTTATGTGCTCATATGTGTGCATGGTCATGTTTATTTGTCCATGTGCATGTGTGTGTGTATCTATGCTTGTGTATTCATGTGCATGCATACATGCGAGCATGTGTCTACGTGTGGATATGTTTGGTTGTATATATGTGAGCTTGTTTGTGTATGTGCATTTGAGCATCTATGCATATGCCCACTATGTGTCTATCTATTTGTGCTTATGCACGTCATTGTGTAAGCATGTGTTCATGTGCCTATCTGAATGTGATTCTGTTTGTGCATTTGTGTGCGTTGTGCATGCACATGTGTGCATGAGAATGCATGCCTGAATGTATGTGTATAAGCATCACTATTTGCTTGTGTGTGTCTTTATGTGCACATGTGAATGCATGCTTGTGTGTGTGCACATTATAATGTGTGTGTACATGTGAGTGTGTGTTTGTTGGTGAGTGCATTTGATTGCATGTGTGAGCAAGTGTGTGTGTGTGGTTATGTACATGCATGCATGTGTTTGTCTGTTTTGTGTGTGCATGTGCATGTGTATGTGTTTGTGTGTTTGCATATATGCAGACATGTGTGTGTGTGCATGTGTGTAGGGTTGTATGTGTGTTGGCATTTGTGTATGTGTGTATATATGTGTGCATTAGCACATGTGTGTGTGGTTATGGAAGCAAGTGTGTGTGGGTTTATGTGTGTTAACATGTGTGGATGTGTATGCATGTGTACATACATGTGTTCATGTGCATGTGTATGTGTGGGCATGCATGCATATGTCTGCTTAAGCACGTTTGTATGCAAGTGTTTGTGTGCTTGTGCATATATGTGCATGTGAGCATGGGTGTGCCTATGTATGCAGTGTGTGCATACATCTACATGTCACTGTGCACACATGTGCTTGGGCACGTCTGTGTACATGTGCATGTCTTTGTGTGTGTGTGTGCTTATGTACATATTCTCATGCATTTTTTGCATGTTTGAGAGTGCACGTGTGTGTTTGTGTTCTTGCATGTGTATGAGTGTGCATTAAAGTACATGCATGCGTGCATGCATATATGTGTTTGTGCATGTGTTTATGTGCTTGTGTATGTGCATGTACATGCAAGAGTGAATATGTGTCTACATATGTTTGTGTGTGTCTATGCATGTGTGTGTGAATATGTACCCATGTGTGTGTGTGCATGTGTGTATCTCTATGTGTGTACTTGTCCTTATGTGTTGTGTATGCATGTGTGTGCATATGCTTGCATCAGCATTTGGGTGCTCGTGTTATGTTTGTTTTTGTTGGTGTGTTTGTGGGTATGTATGTTAGTGAGTGTATGGGTGCATGGGTGTGCATGTGTAGGCACACGAGTGCCCTTATGTGTGTGTGCAATTGCTTGGATGTGTGTGCATGTTTATGTGCATGTTCATGTGTCTTACTATATGTATGTATGTGCACATGTGTGTTCGTTTGCCAGTTGTTTGGGCATGCTTTTGTGTATATGTATTTTTATTCCTACGTGCATGCACATGTAGATGTACCAATGTGTGTTTGTGATTGTTTATGTATGTATGTGTGTGTGCATTTTGTTCAATTGTGTATATGTTTGTGTGCGTGCATTTGCATCTGTGTGTGCATGTGTGTGCACATGTGTTTATGTGCACATATGTATATATGTGCATGAAGATGCATGCGTTTGTTGGCATGAGTTGTGTATTGGTGGATGTGTGTATGTGTGTGTAAATATCTATTGATCTATGTGAGTTCGTGTGTGTATATGTGTGCATGTGTGTGTCTTCATGCATGTACATTCATGCATGTGTATGTGTACGTGTCTTTGGGTGTGTGGTTTTGCTTGTATGTGTATGTGTATGTGTATGCATGTGCATGCATGTTGTGTGCAAATATGTGTAAGTGTGTTGGGGACTAATGCGTGCATGTGCGTGTATGCATACTTGTTTGTTTGTGTATAAGTGTGTGTGCATGTGTGTGTGTGTTTGTGCTTATGGATGTGTTTGGGTGCGTGTCTGCTTGTATGCATGTGTGGTATGTTTGTGTGCTTGCGTGTGCATGTGAGCTTGCATGTGTGTTCTTGTGTATGTGCGTATGCATGTTTATGTATGCATGTGTGTTTATATATGTGTGTGTGTGTGTGTGTGAGTGTATGCATGTGTTTATGTGCACATATTTGTATGTACATGTGTGGCTGTACAGGTGAATGCATGCATGTATTTATGAATGAGCATTTTGGGTGTGCCTTTGTGTTTGTGCATGTATCTGTGCGAGTGTGCAAGCATGTAGTTGGTTATGCATGTTTGTGCATGTGTGTATGTGCATGTGAGTGTGTGTGCCTTTGTGCATGTGTTTGTGTGGACATGTGTGTATGTTTATTTGCAAGTGTGTGCATATTTTTGCATGCATGTGTGGTTGTGCATACATGTGTGTGTGCACATGTGTATGTGCAAGTGTTTGAGTAGGTGTGTCTGTGTGAGTGAGCGCATGTGCATATGCGTGTCATTGCATATTTGTGTGTACATGTGTGTTTGCATGCATGTAAGTGTGTGCATGTCCATATGTGCATGTGCATGCACAGAAATATAGGTACATATATATGCATGAAAGCATGTGAGTGTGTGTTAGTGCATTTGTGCATGTGTGAGATTCTAAATACTTGTGCATTCATACATGTGCACGTATGTGGGTTCATATATGAGTGCATGTGCTTTTGTGTATATGTGTGTGTGCATGCATGTGTGTGCTTATGCATGTCAGTGTGTCAGTGCAAGCATGTGCTAGTGCATGTGTGTGTATGCTTGTGTGTGCAAGAGTGTTGTGGGGATGTGTGTATGAGTGCATGTGTATGTGTGTGTGTGCATGGGTGGACATTTGTGCTTGCATGTGTGAGTGCATGCATGTTTACAAGTTTGTTTACCATTAGGTATGTGTGTATTCTATGTGTGTGTTTGTGTGTTCATGTGTATATGTTTATATGTATACATGTGTGTGTGTGTGCATGCATGTAGACCTGTGTGTATTTGTTTGCATGGGTATGTGCATGTGTGTATGCATGTGTGTGTGGGTGCATGGTCATGTGTGTGTATTTACATCTATTTATATGTTTATGTGTCTGTGATTGCATGTGTGTGTGTGTTTGCATTGATGTGTGTGTGTGTGTATGTATCTCCATGTTTGTGTGTGTGTGTGCATGTGTTTTGATACAATTATGCACATGTGTAGGTGCATGTTTATGTGACTATGAACTTTTGCATGAGTGTGTACATGCACATGTGTCTTGTATGCTCGTGTGTGCATGTGTGTGCATGCATGTGTGTTTGTGTATGGGTGTAGATGTGTGTGCATGAGTCATGCAAGTGTACATATGTGTGCAAAGATGTGTCTGTGCATTTGTGTTTACTTGCATGTGTGTGTAACTATGGTTGCATGCATGTATGTTTTTGCATATGTGTGTCTGTGAGTGCACGCACTAGCAATTGTGTGTGTGTATGTGCAATTGTTTCCATGTGTGTGTGTGTGTTTTCATGTGTACTTTTGTATGCATATTTGCACATATGTGTACGCTTGTGTCTCTACATGTGTGTGCATATAAGAATGTGTTGGTGTCTATGTGCTTGCATGCATGTGTAGATGTGTGTGTGTGTGAGAATATATTCTTGTGTACGTGAGTGTCAGTGTGCATGTGTGTGTTAGTGTGAGTGTGTGTGCATGTGTATCTATGTGTACATGTGCATAAGTGCATGTCTATGTGTAATAATGTATATATGTTTGTATGTATGTGTGTGCATGTTTGTTTACACTTAGGTGTGTGTGAGGGTTTATGTAAGAGCATGCATGTGTGCAAGCTTATGCATGTGTGTGTGTGCATGTATGTGTGCATGCATGTGTGTGTGCACATGTGTGTGCATGTGGAAATAAGTGTGTGCAAACATATGATTGTGCATGCATGTGCACTCCTATGTGTGTGTACGTGTGTAGGCTAGTGTTCTGTGTGTGTGCCTACGTGTGTATATATGCATGTTTGCATTTAGGTGTGTGAGTTCATATATGTGTGCAAGTGTGTTTACAAGCCTTTGTGCTTACATGTGCATGTTTATATGTGTGCATGCATGTACTTATGAAATTTGTGTGCTTGTCTTTGTTTGTGTGTTTATGTGTTGTATCTATGTGTGCATGTGCATTGTGCATGTTTGTGTGTGTTTGTTTTTGCATGTATAGAGTGTGTGTGTGCATGTATGTGTGGGTGCTCACATGTGTGCCTGTGTATGTTAATTCATATGCATGCATATGCACTTTTGTGTTTGAGTGGGTATGTGCATGTAAATGTGTGATTATGTGTGTACATATGCTTATGTGTCTTTGTGTGCATCTGAGAGTGTTTGTGCATGCATGCATTTGTGTTGGTATGGCTGTGGGTGTGTGTGCATGAGATTGCATGTGTTTGTAGGTGTTTGTGTGTGTGTGTATGTTTATGTTTCTACAAGTTTTTATGTGTGTGTGTGTAGGCACACATTTGTGTATATGTGTGTGTGTGTACATGCATCTATGTGTGATTAAGCACATGCATGTGTGTATGTCTGTGTCTATGAGCTAGTGTTGTGTGTGTGCATGTAAATGTGTGTATGAGCAAGCATATGTGTGCATCACTTTTTGTGTATCTATGCATGTGTGCATGTGTGTGTGTGTGTGTGTGTGTGGGTGCATGTGCAGAGGTGAGTGTGTGTTGGTGTGTGTGTGTGTGTGTGCATGCATGTGTATGTGTGCATATATGCACATATGTGTGGGTGAGTGCATGGTTGAATGTATTTGTTTGGGTGTGGGTGTGTCTATGCATGTGTGTTGGTTTATGTGTATACACAAGCATATGTATGTCTGTGTGTGAGTGTGGCAAGTGTGTGTGCATACATGTGTGTATTTATGTGTATATGTATGAATATGTGTGTGCGTGTGTGTAGGTGTTCGTGCATGTATGCGTGAGTGTGCACATGTGAGTGCATGTTTGTAGTAATATGCATTTTTGTATTAATATGCATCTGTTTTTGCACACATGTGTGCATGAGTGCTTATATGCATGCATTTGTTTGCATGTGTATGTGCATGCATGTGTGTGTGTAGGTGTGTGGAGTTGCATGTTCCTATGAGTGTGTACATGGGTATGTGTGTACATCTATGTTTGTATGTGAGTGTGTGATTAGATGCATACATGTCCATGTGTGTACATGTATGTATGTCTGTGTATCTATGTATGTGTATGTGTGTACACCTGTGCATGTTTTTTTGTGTGTGTGCATGCATTCTTGTGTATGCACTTATGTGGGTGCATGCATGTGTTCATACTATGTGGGTCTACAAGCATGCATGTGCATGTGTTTGTGTGTGTGGGTGGATGTGCTTATTTGTGCATGTGTGTGCATGTATGTTTGCACATGTGTGCCTCATTTGTTTGTGAAAGTATGTGTGTATATTTGCTACATGTGTGTATGTGTGCATGTGTGTGTGCATAAGTGTGTGAATGTGTCTGTGTGTTTGTTATGTGTGCATGTGTGTGCTAGTGTATGTGTGTGTGTAGGTATATATGCATGCATTTGAGTGTGTACATTTGTGTATACATGTGCATGTTTGTGTGTGTTTTTATTTGCATGTGTTAGTACACATGTGCGTGCATGCTTGTGTGTGCATGTTACAGGTTTCATGTGCACGCACTTCTGTAGTGTTCTTATGTAATCTTATGTTAGTGTTTGTGGGTGTTCTTTTGTGTGCATGTGTGTGCTTGTGTGTATGTCTATGTTTGTGTACATATATTTTATGTGTGCCTATATTTTTGTATGTATGTTTACATGCACCTGTTTGTGTGTGCATGCACATATGAGTGGTTGTGTGTTAGTGTGTGGGGGCGTGTGTGTGTTTGCATGCTAAGACATGTGTTCTTGTGTGTGTACATGGGTGCATACGTGTCTGAACATGTGCAACGAATCATGAGTTTATGCGTGCATAAGTTTGTGGTTATGTGTGTATTTCTTTGTGTGGAGGGGTGTGCTTATGTGTATTTGAGTGTGTGCATTTACGTGCATGTGTGTGTGTGTTTTGAGCATGTGTGCATGTGTGTTAGTTTTTCTTGTGTGTATGCTTGATTACATGTTTAGGTGTGTGTGCTTGTGTGTGTGAGTGTGCATGAATGTGTGAATGTGCAAGTGTTCATGTGTTTGAGTTCATGTGTGAATTTGTGGCTATGTGTATGCATTTATGGGTGTGTATGTGCATGTGCATATATGTATGTGTGTGTGTGAGAGAGTGCTTGTGTAGGTGTGTGTGCATGTGAGTGTGCACATATTTGTTAGTGCATGTGGTGCATGTTTGTGTGTGTTGAGCATGTGCATGCATGTGTGTCTTAGAACTCATGCGTGTATGCATATATGTGTACATTTGTTCATATTGTGTTTGCATTTATGTGCTTGTTCATGTGCATGTATTTTTATGTGCATTTGTGTGTGTTTGTGCATGTGTGCATGTGCACTTATATATGTTGTTGTGTGCATGCATCTGAGTGCATGTATGTGTGTGTCTACATGCATGCACATGTGTGCATGAGTGTGCATGTATGTGTATTTATGTCTATAGTTTTTTGTGTATGTGCATGTGCAAGTGTGAGCATGTGTAAGTTTGTGTGCATGTGCCGATATGTGTGTGTGTAGATGTGTGTGTGTGAGTGGTTTTGTGTGTGAGGATGTGTATGTGTGTTTGCATGCTTGTACATGTGTGCTTGTGTGTGTGCATGGGTCTATACAAGTGTGCCTCTATGTAAGCATTCATGTGTGTGCATGCATGTGTTTGTGGTTGTGAGTGTAAGGGATGAGGATGTGCGCATGCATATATGTGTATGAGTGCATGTGTGTGTGAACATATGCATGTGTTTATGTATTTTTATATGAGTGCATAGGTGCATGTGTGCGTGGGTGTGCACATGTGCATGGGTGTATGCTTGTGTGCATGTACAACCATTCCTATGCATGGGTGCATTTGTGTGTTTGTGGTTATGTGTGTGTGTGTGTGGGTGTGTATATGTAAGTGCATTTGTGTATGTGTTTGTATGCTTACGCATGTTAGTGTGTGCGTGTGTGTGTGTGTGTGAGTGCATGTGGGTACGTGTTTGTGTGTTAAGCAAGTGCACAATTGAGTGCGTGTGTACCAGCACACCAATGTGTATCTATATATGTGTGCATGTATGCATATGTGTGTGTTTGTGTGAATATGCTTGGGTATGGACATGTGTGTTCTCATGTGCGTGTATGTGTTTGTGCACTTGTGTGTAGGCATGCGTATATTTCGGTGCAGAAGCGTGTGAGTATGTGTTTGTGTGTCTACATGAATGCACATGTGTGAATGTGTGTACATGTGTATGTGTGTGCGTGTGTGGGTTTGCTTGCATATATGTATGCATGTGTGTGCACATGTGTGCTGAGGTGTATGTGTGTGTGTGCATATGTGTGTACGCATGCGTACATGTGTCTGTATGCATGCACGTGTACACTTGCATATATGTATAGGTGCACAAGTGTGTGTTTGTGTTCATCTGTGTGGATGTATATTGGTCTTTGTGTGTGTGTGTATGTTTATTGTGCATGAGTGCTCGTTTGTGTGTGCATTTGTGTGTGTACATTGTGTGTGTGTGCATGCTTGTGTGTGTGTGTGCATTTGCTTATGTGTGTGTATGTTTGTGCATGTGTTTGTTTGTGTGAGTGCATGTGTGCATACACTTGTGTGTGTCTATGCCCATGTATATACTCACATGTGTATGTCTGTGTGTGCCATTGCATGTGAGTGTGTTTTGTTCACACATGTGTGTGCGTGTATATGCTTGTCCATATGTGTGCACATGTATATGTGTGAGTCTACAAATGTTTGTTTGTACTTGTGTGTGTGCACATATGTGTGTGCATGTGTATGTGAGTGGTTAGTGTGCGTATGTATGATTGAGTTTGAAGCATTTGAGCACGTCTATTTCCATGGTGGGCGTCTAAGTTCTTGTTATATGTGTGTGTGTGTGTATGCACATACATGTACTCTCACAAACACCCCCACACAAACCCATGTACACATACAAGCACAACCATGCACACACATACAAGCACACAAACATAAATACATACTCATGCATGCACATAGAAACACAAATACACATATGCACAATGACTTAAATCTACACCCATGCATACACATGCATGCACACAAACACACACACACACACACTTTTAAACACACTTATGCTCACAAACCCACACACACATACAAACATGCACACACAAGCGCACACTCACACAAACACACACACACACACACACACACTTATGCACACACACAATCATACTCGCACACGCACATGCACAAAGTCACATGCACACGCATACAACCACACACACGCACACGCACACAACCACACACATGCATGCATGCACACATGCAAACACACACATACATGCACAAAAAGATGCACTCACAACATACATGCACTTGTGCATGCACTCAAACACATGCATATAAGCACATTCATGCATGCACACACATGTACACACACGTGCTTGTACATGTATACACACACATGCACACCCACCTACACACACATGAACACATGCAAATACATACACTTGTGCAAGTATATAGACACATAAATAGACACACAGACACACACACATATATGAACACATGCACATAAACGTATACACATATACACATAGAACCAATGCACTTGCACATGTACACACATGCACATGAACATGCACACATATGCACATGCACATGCACTCACACACACATGAACACACATCCTTGCACAATCACATAGCATACACATATAGATGCATCAACATGTGCATGCAAATAAACATGTGCACAGATATGCACACACATGTGCACACACATACACATGTATGCACATGCAAACATGCACACATGCATACATGCATACATAAACAAATATACCCATATACACATAGACATACACACACATTTACACTCATGTCGACAAGCACGTAGAAGAACTTTCATAAACATCCACTTGCTCATGCATATGTACACACATAAGCTCACACACAGGTTCACACACATGCATACACGTACATAGACATGCACCCATTCACATCACACATACACACACACATAGAGATACACACATGAACACATGCACAATCTTGCATGCAAGTGCACACATACACTCACACACACTTATACAACCAAATAAACAAACATACATATGCACATGCTCACATAGACATACACACAAACTCATAAATACACACACACACATACATGTATGCACAAACACAAATACACACATGTGTGCACTTATGCACAAAAACATGCACATGCACACATAGATGTATGCAAACATGCATACACACACACAAACACATGCAGGCACACACACTAACACACATAAATTCATGTACATACACACATATTCACACATGCACATGTGCTCACACACTCAGACACATGCACATACACACACACACACACAGATATATATATAAGTAATCACTTATGCTCACATGCATGCCCTTACACAAGCACATGCACATGCACACTCATGCATGCATACAGATCCACACACATGAATGCACACACACACACCCACACCTACACACACATGCACACTAACACATGAACAAAATAATAAAACACATACACACACTCACTCACATGCAAACACACACAAACATACATGTATACACATAAAGACAAACACTCAAGCTATCTAACATATAGATGTGCCTACACACACGTATATGTAGATAGACAAAAATACACATTCCCACATGCATGCACAAATAGGCACACACATATACAGATGCACATGCATGCCCATGAACACACATGTACATAGATGCACACAAACATGAATACATACATACACACACCTGTATAATTGCACACTTGCACACACATAAGGAAACATGCATGCACACTCTAACACACAAACATACACAATGACACAAACATGCAAATGCTCAAACACATGCACATGCAAACATAAGAACATGCACATGCATATGTACACACACATGCACATATGTACATGCCCACACACCATACAAATGCACATACACATACATGCACATGCCCAAATAGTTGCATGCATACAGATATGCACACACACAAATGCATACACACATACACATATGCACCCGTATGCACCTAAATGCACACATAAATATACACACATGCACACACACATATGCACACATAGGCAAACACATGATGCCCACACTCACATATGCATGCACATACAAACACAACAGAAACCACACATACATGAATATAGATAGAAACCTACATAAGTACTCATGCATGCACAAACATGATCTCACAAATACAAACAAAAGCATAGATGCAGAGAAGCATACTTGCATAGACACGAACACACATAGCCACATTCACACATTAGCACAAGCACAAACAAAGACATACTTGCACTTGCACAAAAAACACACACATACACATAGACATGCACACCCACACAAACACACATGCACATGCGCACACACTCACACATGCATACATGCACACACACATATGTATGCACACACATATGCAAACATATGCACATCCCAACACACACACACACTTGTGCACAGGAAAAAGCAAATGTATATACATGCACATATCCACACATACTAGGGCACACATGCCCATATGCACACACACACACACTTATACAATATATGCACACATATACATAGACAGACACATGTACACACACATGTATATGCACCTACAAACACACATGTGTATGAATACATATACATAGGCACACATGGACAAGAAATGCACAAGCGTGCATGCACAAACTTACATAAATAAGCACATATACACCCACACACACAAACACATACATGCACCCACCCACATTAACATGTGCTTGTGTGCACACACCCATAGACTCATACACTCTTACACATGCACACCAACACACTCTTACCCCCCTCTCACACATACACACACATGAGTATATGTAGTTACACACAATACACACATACACTCATACTCATGCAAGTGCACATGACATGCTTGTGGAGACACAGATAGACATACAAAGATGCACATACATAGCCACACATACACATAAACATGAATATGCACATACACACACACATACTCACATGCACAAACACACATGCACATGTGCACGCGCACATGCGCATAGGCATACACATATCCATGCACATGAAAATGCATACCCACACATGTACACATGCATATAGATGTATGCACTCACATGTTAGGACACATACAATACACATATGTATGCACACATACACATACCAAAAAACACACCCACAAACATATACACAAGCAAACACACACATGCACAAACATAAGCACATGCTTGCACATATAAACATGAACACACAAATAAAAACACAGATGCAAACACATATTGTACATGCATACACACAAAATGACTTCTCCACGTAAGCACAGACACACATGTATGCACACTAACATGCATGCTCACACACATACAAGCAAACATGCACAAACACACACACAAATAGACACATACATGCAAGCACGCACATTATTATGCACACACAAGTACACACACCCACATGCACCTACATATGCACTCATATGTGCAAACACATGTACACATAAGTACACACCCCTACACACGCTAAGGCAAGAACAAAAATACACACACACCCACATATGCAAACATATATGCATAGTCAACTCACAAAAACCCACTCACATTCACACTCACTCTTACACAAAAACACAATACCACACACTCAAATGCACATTCAATCATACTCATAAGCATACATGCATGCACACACTTCCTCAAACACAGAAACATATAAATATATAAACACATGTACAAACACACACATAAATGCACATTCATGAGCTCACACATGTGCATTCCCACATACACACAAATACACACATGCACATGTACACACACACCAACATGAACTCACACAAGCACACACACAGACATAGAGACTCACATACATGCACGTACACACAAGCATAACACATATAACTACAAGTACACATGCACACACAAAAATAAGGACTTACAAATACATATGATCACAAACATTCACATATGTATGCAAATTTCTACACATTATGCATACACACGTGCACACTCATACAAACATACACACACATGCATGCACCCACATGCAATCACATGCAAACATGTAAAGACGCACATAGGCACATAAACGTATACCCATGCACAAACAGACAACCAACCACACACATGCACACATATGCATAAGCAGACACACGTGCAAAAATATTTTCTCATAAACACATGCATACACATGGACACAAGCAGCAAACATGCACAGACACAAACATAAATGCATGCACACAAATATATTCACAGATGCACAAATGCATGCACAGATACTTATGCACACAAAAAATGTACACCCAGACAAATGCACACCTACATCCAGACATGCACATGCATACACTCATACATGTGCACATAGACAAACACACACACTCACAGACATAGACAAACACATACACGACACACATAAAAAGCAAACAAATGCTTATGCCAATATGCACACACACAAATGCACATGCATACACAAGCACACACACATACATGCATATGCACACACACACACACACGTGTGTACAAACACACGCACATGCATACACAGGCATGAACACTAGCACACACACGTGTACATATACACACACTCACACACATATATAAGCATAGATGCTTGCATACATATGCATCAAAGTACATACACACATGCACACCCACATGCCCACATGTACACATATGCACACACATGCACACACACTCATGCATGCATACGCATACACATACAAACATTTGCATGTGTATAAATACAAATAGGTGCATAGATATGCACCAGCACAAACATACTAATAAACCTAAACATACATAAGCATTTATGCACTAACCCACACAAATAAGTGCATTCATGCACATATAAATATGCATGCTAGCTTGCACACACCCCCCAATCCACACTCATGTGCACTTGCATGCATGCATGCATGAAATCACGTGCACACCACATTAAGTTAGACACAAATACACATACACATGCATGCAATCAAACACACATTGATTCATACATACATACATGTGCACAACCACACACACACACATACATATGCCTACACATGCACCCACACACATGTTTGCACACAACAAAAAAAACATAAAAACATGCAAGTAGATGAACAAAAACACACAACACACACTTATACACACATACAAACACACAAAAGCATATACACACATACATTGCACACACATGCAAGCACATACACTTTTGTATACTTATAGATGCACCCACAACAACAAACACATGCAGGCATTGCATAGAAATATGCCCACACATCCACCCACATGCACACACACACACATGCTCACATGCACACACATGCATACACAACACACACATGCACATGCACATATGTAGACACATACAGAACTACACACACAAAAACAAATACACCCATAACACATGCACACACACACACACAAACACATTCACATACACATTCATAACCTTATTCAAATAAAAATACACACACTTGCATGCATGAATATGTATAGGCCACACATACATAGACACTTAGCACATGCAAATCACAAAAAAGGAAATACCCACAGGCTAATGCTCCGCACACATAGGCACAATCACACTAAGATGCACATGTGTAGATGAACACATGCTCACACACACACATGACTCATGAACACACAAGCACAATTAGAAACACATAGATGCACACACTCATGCAAATGCATGTATTCTCAAAAAGAGACACCCACACAATGGAGTCTAGGTGTCGTTTGTACATGTGTGTGTGCTTGTATGTTCCTCTGTGTGTGTACATATGTTTTTTGCACAAGTGTTTGTGTGTAAGTGTATGAGAGAGTTTCCAAGTATATGTGCATGTGTGTGTGTGGGCACATGGATGCATGTGAGCTTGTGTGTGTGTGAGTCTCATGTGTACTTTTTATGTATATGTGTCTGCATGTGTTTGTGTATTGTGTGTGTGTTGGTATAAGTGTGTATGTGTGTTCTTTTTTTTGTTGTGTGTGTACATCCGTACATGTTTGTATTTATGTGTGTGTGAACAATCATCTGTGTGTGTAGATGGTTTGTCTATGTGTTTTCCTACATTTGCATCTATGTACTTCTAAATGTGCTCTTGAGTGTGTGTGTGTGTGCATGTATTTTCTTGTGAACATGTGTGCTTGTTTGTGTGCATGCAAAAATTTGTGTGTGTGTGTTGCATGTATGCATTTATGCACATGCCTACATGTTTGTGTATGATGGGACCAATGTGGTGTGCACATGACTGTCTTTATGTGTATGTGTGTGTGTGCATGCATGTGAGCATTTATACTTGTCATTACCTATGTGTTTGTGTGTGCTTACACATTTGTGATTATTCATGTATATGTGTGTTGTGTGCATGTGTGCTACGACTGACTGTGTTTGTGGGTGCATTGTGTGCATTTTTGCAAGTGTATGTGTGTGGTTGCGCATATGCGTGTGTGTGTGTGTGTAACTACTTGTGTGAGCATGTGGCTCATTAATGTGTCTATTTATGTGTGTGTGTTCATGCATGCATGTGGTGTGCATGTGAGTGTGAGTTAGTGTGTTGTGTGTGCATGTGTGTTTGCATGTATGCATGTGCATGTGTGTCCTTATGTGTCCATGTGTGTTTGTGTGTGAGCATGTTTGTATGCATGTGCATGTTTGCATGTGTGAAGGCATGTGTGTTTTGTAGGTGTGAATGCACATTAGTATTTTTGTTCAAATGCATATGCATGTGTGTGTGTGTGTGTGCATGTGTGCATTCATGTGCATGTGTGCGTACATGTGCCTGTGTTATGAGTCTATGTTTACATGTTTGTGCATGCTTGTGCACGTGTGTTTGTGTGTGTGTGTGTATGATTGTACATGTTTATTTATGTCATTCTATGTGTGTGCATTTAGGGGGTGTCTTGTGTGTGTGGATGTGCCCATATGCAAGCATGCACATACATGTTTATTTGTGTGTGTGTGTGTGTATGTGCTTTGTGTCTTATATTTGTGCATGTATTCAATATACCTATGTGTATATTTGCATGTATTTGTGTTCTTTTGGTATGCTTGCATATGTGGATGCATTCATACATGTTTGTGAACATTCGCCTACGTGCATGGATGCGTGCATGCATGCTTATGTGTGTCTACACAATACACGTTTGTTTGTTCATGTGTGTATTTCTATGTATGTGTGGATTCTATGTATATGTGTTGTTATGTGTGCAATTGTGTGAATGTGTGTGTGTGCAAAAGAATAAGTGCATACATGTGGATCTGTGGATGGTGTTGTGTTCATGTGTGTCTGTGCACAATGTGTGTGTCTATGCACATTCGTTGTGCATATGAGTATGCATGCAATGTGCATTTATGATTGTGTGTGTGTGAGCTTGTGCATATGTGTGTGCGAGCATGTGTGCATGTGTGTGTGCATGTGTACGGGTTATCTACATGTGCATACACACATGTGTGGATGTGTGCATGTACTCATGTACTGTGTTTACAAGTGTTACACCCTTGTGTTTGATGAGTCAAGCATAAATGTTTATATCTCATATGGGCTTGTTTTAAATAAAATTGTTAACAATTAATTAAGTCAAGTCATGAACTTTAAATGTCTAAAATAATAGTTTTCAAGGCTCTTGGAGTCATGGCAAACTTCAAGAAAATTGAAGACATGCACTAAAATTTTCATACTTGAATTTTTTTTTATCTTTCTTGAATTTGATATGTCCAAATTTTGAGATGATGTGGCACACTAGTATTATTAATATTTAAAAATTTTATAAGTTTAATAATTGTTAAGTTTTTATTTTTAGGCCAAGCATTATTAATGAAAAGTATAGACATCGGTATTTGATTTTTCAAAATTATTTAGGAATTATTTTTCATGAACTTCTTTTCATAGTCATTTAGGAAACTTATAATACTATGATAATATAAAATTATTTTGATACACTTATATTAAAAAGTTTGGCAATGCTAAACAAAACACGACAAACTCGAGCCGCAGAGAATGGAACACAATAAATTCAGCTTGCAGGCAATGCTAAACGAAACAGTGCGAGATCAAGTCAACCCAAACCAAGTGATGAAATCTTGGTCAAGGAAGGGGGAGCCAACCCCAAAGCGGCTCGAGAGTCGTATACAATGCAATGGCAAAGTTATTTGGACGATGTTATCAAAGGTGGAAGGGGCAAGTGCGATCGAACGGGTGAGATTATTCAGCGTAAAATAACAAGAAGGAGAATTGAACCCAGGCTAAGCAGATCTTTGCCAAGATGTGTAACCACAACGATACTATTTTTATTTGAATAATATTTGGACATATTTTCCTAATACATGTAGGACACCTGTGCACGATCAAAAGGTCCAGATCAAGACCGCCTAGATCCAATAACCAGGATTAATCTCGAATGGTAAAAATAAGATTCAATCATGAACGTCCATTTTGGGCCCCGAATCGAATGGTGGCTGCTTTTCGTCTGTTACCCAAATGACTATTTCATATTAAGAGCTGTTGGGAGTGATTTAAGAGTTCAAATTTAAGCTCTATAAATAGGGAAGGATGAAGAACTTCTAGGTGTGACAATTGTTAAGTTCTCAAAGCTTTCAATCATGATTCGACAATTTCAAGTTCATACGGTGTTTCCAAATTCATAAAGAGAAAGTGGCAAGAAGGGTTCCAAAACTAGAGGTTTTTGCTTCAACTATTTTTTAATTTCTTTTCTTCCCTCTTTTCAATATTGTGTGTGTGCCTCATTCTTTTTTTTAAATTGTATTAAGCTTATACTTTATTGCAAATTTTTTTATTTGTTTCTTTGGGTAACGACATCCCGTCAATTGTGCAAAAGACAGGGGTTTGAGTTCGTCCTAGAAAAACTCAAGTAGGTTCGGGATTAGCGTAGGTAAAATCCCAAGTAGGTTTGAGGTGAACCATATGAAAAACCTCGCTTGTAATTTGGTGTTTTTGGTGGTTTTTTCCGAACACTAGTTAGGGGTGGATGTAGCCTCGATTTTGAGTCTAACCCCCTTAAAAATCTTTTGTGTACTATTTTTTCTTATTCTTGTTTAAAAGATTTAAGTTTTAATTGAAACCAAAAATCAAAAAAAAATTTATTTACCACAATTCACCCCCCCCCTCTTGTGGGATTGTATTAAGCACAAAGAACTTCAACAAGTGTGTGCGTGTGTGTATGTGTATGTGCAAGTATGTGTGTGTGTGTGCATTTCTTCTAGTGCGTATGTGAGCATGTGTGTGCTTTTGTATGTGTGCATGCATGTTCACATGCACACATTATGTGGATGAGTTTGTGCATGTGATTGCATGTGTACGTGCATGTGTATGTATTTATGCATGCATACTTTTGTGTGCATGTGCATTTATGCATATGTATGCATGTGTGTGTGTGTATATGTGTCTATAGATCAGCATTTGTGTACATGTGTGTGTGCATGCTTTTGTGTACATGTGAGTGTGCAAGGGTATATGTGCATGACTATACCTATATGTATGTACTTATGTGTGTGCATGTGTGCATGATCATTTGTGTAAGTGTGTGTGTGTGTGTGTGTGCATGTGTGTTTGCATACCTATGCAGGTTAGTGTGCATGCATGTCTATGTGCATGTTTGTGCATATGTTTATGTGAATGTGTGTGTGCTCATTTATGTGTCTTCATTCGTAAATATGTGCATTTGTGTGTATACCTATTTGAATGTGTCTATATGAGTGTTTCTATGGATTTATATGTGTTTGCATGTGTGTGTGTGTAGGTGTATGCATTATTTTGTGCGTGCATGTGTGTGTGTGAATGTGTTTATGTATATATGTGTATATGCATTCATGTGTGTTCATGTGTTTGTGTGTGAGTGCATATGAGAATGTATGTGTGTGCATATGAGAATGTGTGTGTGTATGTGTGTACATTTGTGTATGTGTTTGTATGTGTGCATTTGTATGTTTGTGTGTGCATTTGAGTGTCTATGCACAAGAGTTTGTGTGTGTGTGTCTGCATGTGTTTATGCAGTGTTTTTTTGCATAAGTATGTGCATTTGTGTGTGTGTGTGTGTGTTTGAGGGTGTCTTTGTGTATAGGTGTGCATGTGTGTGAGATTGTGCTTGTGTGTGCATGTGAGCATTTGTGTGATTGTGTGTGCATGAGCCTACGTGTGCATGTGTGCATGTGTGTGTTTGTGTGATTATGGTTGTATTTGTGTTTGTGCATGTATATGTGCATCTATGTGTGTGTTTTTGCATGGGTGTGTATTTATAGGAGTGCTTGTGTGTTTACATATGTGTGTGGGTGCATGTGTGCATGTGTATGTGCATGTGTGTGTGGTGTCTTCTTACATTTCTATGTGTGAACATGTTTGTGAATGTGTATGTGGTTGTGTGTGCATTGTTGAGTACATTTATGTGTGCACTTGTGAAAGTACACATAAGTCTTTATGCGTGTGTCGGTGTTGGGACACTTGAATGTAAGTTCAATTTTGTGAATATGTGTGCTTGTTTGAGATTGTATTTAGCTATGTATGTATGTTTATGTGTATATGTGTGTGTGTGCATGTGTTTGTTGGTGCATATGCATCTATGTGTATGTGTGTGTGTAGTTGTGTACGTTCATGTGTGTATGTGTGTTGTTATGCACATGCATGTGCTTATGTGAGTGTGTGTGTGTGTGTATTCTTATCTTTATATGTGTGCATGCATGTGTATATATGTGTTTTTGTATGTGTGTCCTTATGTATGCATGCTTGTGTGTGTGTGGGTAGGGGTGTGTGTGGTTGGGTGTGAGTATGCTTATGTATTTGCATGCATGTGCGTACATGCACATAAGTGCATGTGTGTGTTCATGTGTGTATTTGCATGTGTGTGCTTGCATGTGTGTATGCTGACATACACATGTGCGTGGGGGTTCACATATGCATGTGTGTCTTTGTGTGTGTGTGTGCATGTGTGTCTTTGTGCATATGCATGTCTTTGTGTGCATGTGCAGGTGCATGTGTTTGTATTTGAATGTGTGCATATGCTTGAGTGTGCTAATGTGTGTGCACAGCTTGTGCATGTGCTTATGCACGTGTGTATACATGTGTCTATGTGCATGCAAGTTGGTGTTTGTGTGTACATGTGTTTATGTTTTTGTGTATGTGCGTACATGTGCATGTGTGTATGTGTGTGTGTGTATGTGCAATGAGTGAGTATGTGTTTATGTGCATATGTGCATGTGTGTATATATGTTTGTGTGTGTGTGTAGATGTATGTGTTTGTGTGCTTGTTGATGTGTGTGTGTGCATGCATGCATGAGTGACTATGTACCTATGGATGTATATGTATAGGTGCATGCATGTGTGTGTGTGCATGCATGTTTATATGTTTGTGTGTTTTTATGGGCATTTTTGTATGTGTGAGTTTGTGTTTGTGTAGGTTTTTATATGCATGTGGGTGTGCAAGTGTAGTTGTGTGTGGAAGGGTATGTTTGTGTGAGTGTGCATGTGTGTGCATGTGTGCATGCATGCAGGTGTATGTGTTCATTTATGTCAACATGTATGTGTGCATGCATCTTGTCCTTGTGTGGGTATGAAAATGTGTGCATATGTGCTTGTGTTTGTGCACATTCATTCATGTGTATGTGCATGTATATGCCCATGCACTCATGTGTATATGTGTGTGTGTCAGCAATTATGGAGTGCATGTGAGTGTGTGTGTGCATGTGTGTGCATTCATGCATGTGTGTATGTGTGCATCTAAGAATAACTATGTGTCCTTGTGCATGTACATGTGTGTGTGCATTTGTGTATACATGTGTTAATGGACATGCATGTATGAGCGTGTGTTTGAGTGTGAATGTGTGTGTTTGTGCTTTTGTGTAAGTGTGTGTGCTATTACATTTGTATGTATACGTGCACTTGCATGTTCATATGCATGTGCATATGAGTGTGCATGTGTATGTCTGTGTGCATGCATTCTTGACCATATGTGTGTGTGTCTAAGTGTGGACATGTTTATGAGCCTATGCATGTGTGAGGATGTCTACATGGGGAAGTACGTGTGCCTGAATATATGTCTGTGTGTGCATGCTTGATCATGTGTGCATGTGTATGTGTGAGTGTGTAACAATTTAAAACCCTTTGTGTGTGTGTGGGTCTTTACTTGGGAAGGTATGTGTGAATCCAAGTGGGCATGCATGTATGTGTTTATGCATGTGCATTTGTGTGTGTTGTTTAGGATGTGTATGCTTATTTTCTTATGTGTGTATGTTTGTATGCATTCTTATATGTGTGTGTGTGTATGTTTGTATGCATTCTTATATGTGTGTGTGTGTATGTGTGTTTATATGGGTGCATGTCTGTATATGTTCCTGGGGAAGTCTATGTGCATGTGTGCACGTGTATGCCCATATGTGTGGGTGCATGCATCATTGTATGCATGAATGTTTGTATAAATGTGTGTGCATGGGCATGCTTGCATGGATATGTGCATGTGTGTGTATGTACATGTGCGTGTACGTACATGTGCGTGTATTCCTATGTTTATATGTGTGTGTATATGTGTGTGCATGTAAATATTCATAAGCAAGTGTGTGTGCATGTGCACACATATGTATGAGTGTCTGTGTGTACATGCATATGTATTATTTACATGTCTTTGTGCTTGTGTGTCTTGAGCTTGTGTGTGTGCATGTGTGAGGGTCTGTGTGTATGTATATTTGCATATGTATGCATGTGTACTTGTGTGTGGTATTATGTTTGTGAGACTGTGTGCATGTGTTTGTGTGCACACACATTTTTGTTTGCTTGAGTGTTTGTGGGCTAGTGCACATGTGTATGCAAGTGTCTTTGCATGCATGTGTACATATGTGCTTGTGTGTGTACACTTGTCCATGTGTTTGTTCTTGTTTTCCTAAGAGCATGTGGGCATATGCACATGCATGCATATGTGTGTGTGTGTACATGTGCATGACTGTGGGTATGTGTGTGTGTGTTTATTCGAACATGTGTGTATGCAAGCATGTATGTGTGTGTTTCTGTGTATTTTCTTATGGGTGTGTTTGTGAGTGGGTGTGCACATGCAAGTGTGTGTGCTTTTGTGTGTTGGTGCACATTTGTGTTTGTGCGTGTGTGTGCGCTTGTGTGCGTATGTGTGTGTGCATGTGTGTGTGTGACTGTGAGTGAGTGAGAGTGTGTCTATAGTTGTGTGTATATGATTATGTGTGCTTGCACAAGTATGGATATATGTCTGTGCATGGTTGCACATGTCTGTACACATGCATGCACTCACATTTATGTATGTGTGTGTGCGTGTGTGTGCATTCTTATGATTGGTTTTTTGTACATGTTTATGTATGTGTGTGGATGCATGTGCATGCATGTGTGCACATATGGGTGTGTGTGTTTATTTGTGTTTGTGTGTATGCTTGTGCATGTTTGTGTGCATTTGGGTGCATGTGAGGTTATGGATATATGTGGGCTAGCTTGTATGTGTTTTTGTGTATGTATGTGCCTGTGTGTGCATGTTCACATTTGCTACATGTGTGCATGAATGTCTAAATGTCACTACAAGTATATTTATGTTTGTGGATGTGTGTGTGTGTGCACATTTGAGTGTATGTATGCGCATGTGTGTTTTTTCATGCATATGTATGTGTGGGCATTTGTGTCTATGTGCATGCATGTGTGTGAGTTTGTATGCGTGTGTGTTTATTTATGTGTGCATGCATGTCTATGTATGTGTTTGGGTGCTTTTGTGGGTGTATGTGTGTACATAGTTAGTGTGCATGTCCATGTTTATGTATGTGTGTATGTGCACATGTGTGAATGTGTGTGTGTGAACGTGTGCATTTGTGTGTGAGTTTGCATGTGTATTTGTACATATATGTATGTACGTCTGTGTGTGTTCACATGTGTGGTTGTGTGTGTATGTGCATGCATGTGTGCAAGCTTGTGTGTATGTGTGTGTTTATGTGCATGTGCATGTGTGTGTGAGCTTGTTTGAATTTTCATTCTTGTGCATATAGGTGTGTAGATGTGTTTATTTGTATGTGTGTTTGTCTATGTATGTAAATGTTTTTGTGAATATGTGTTAGTGAATCTTTGTTTATATACATGTTTGTCTATGTGTGTTGTGTGTTTGGTTGTGTATGCATGTTCATGTATACATTTACACATGCATGTGTGTACACATGTGTGTGCTTGCATATGTGTATGTGTGCATATGTGTGTATTTGTTTTTTAGTGGGTATGTATATGATTGCATGTGTGTATGTGTGCATTCCTATTCGTATACATTTGTGTGAATGTGCATTTGTATTTCCAATTGTATGCATGGGTACACAAACAAACATGCACAATTTAATACTTTGGCTACACACATATGCACATGCACACATTCACATGCTCTCACATATGCACTTGCATGCAAACACAAACATATAAAGGTGTATAGAAGCATATGCAAAATAACACACAAACACACATAGAAATAATCATGCATAAGCATGCATGTACAAAGATAGACACAAACACACATGAAGACATGCACACACATATAGGTACAATCATACACATACACAACCAACTACACACACGTACACACGCGGGACATACAAACACACAAATGTTTGCACGCACATGGACATGTACTAGTGTATAAACACACACCCGTATGTTGAAATTCATCCATTTACATAGGCACACATGTACACATGAACATACACACATGCACACATGCACATGTGCATACACATGGACATGCATGCACATGATCGCATGCCAACAAGCACACACACACACATGCACCCAAACACACAAGCACACATACACACACATATACACTCACAAGCATAGCAACACACATCTACACACATATACTCAAACATAAACACACACACATGCACACGCATGCACATAAACATGCATGCACACATACACTTATACACTTGTGTGCACCCACGAACACATATGTACACACTAATCCATACTCACATATATATGGACAGACACATCAACAAGAACATACACACATATATATAGAGGTACACACATGTGCAGCCACATGTGCACACATAAATGTATACACACATGCATGCACAGTCAAATAAGCACACTCATCTACACACACACACACACATGCACAGTCAGATGTACAAAGACACATACACAAGCACAAGAACATTTACACCCATACTCATATGCATATGCACAAAAAACAACTTGCACATGCACATACATGCACACAAAAGAGCACGCATGTGTACAGGCATGCACACATATGCATGCACCCACTAACCAATTCATGAGCTTGGACACTCACACACACATGCATGCATAATCATTTACACATTTAGATATGGTGATAAATACTAACACATGCAAACACACATAAACACATGTTAAAGCACACACACATGCACCTACATACTCACTCAAGTAGATATGCACACACACACACATGGGCATGCACACAAACACATGTGCATGCACACATGCACACTTGCAAAAATGCATATATACACACACTCACATGCACACAAACTCATACAAATGCACATGCACACAAACATACACATACACATTAGCATGCACACATAAACAAAAAACACATATATATGGACACACACACATAAAAGCACACATATATGCATAAATATCTACAAACACACACCAGCACACACAGGCACATGCATATACAAAAATGTGCACATACAAACTTGCACACATACCTGCACACACAGACATAGACACACATGTACACATACATGCACACACACACACACACATAGACACACATGCACACATACACATGCAACCTCATACAAACATGCATACTCACAATCACTAATACACACATAGATGTGCCAACATGCACACACACACACACACATGTACATAGACACTCAGTCATGAGCACACACACGATCACACACACACACAAATAAGCACATGCATGTGCACATGCTTACAAACAAACAAACACACCCAAACACACTCACATACACATACATATGCTCATATATGAACCCACACACAAACACATATGGACATGCATAGATTTATAAACACACACACACACACAAACATGCACAAGTACAGACATGCATAGTCAAACACATGCACATGCAAACAAATGTTGCACATCCACATGCATGCACAAGCATTAACAAATGCAAAAGTTAACACACATGTATGCATGCACAATGGAACATATGGGCGCACACCTCTAAACTTGCAAATGCAATCATGTATACACACCCACACTCATGCATGCACAAACATGTTCTTATGCACACATGCACACACATGCACAAACACATGTAAGAATGGAAGCATAAAAGAAAACACAAATGCATACACTCTTGCAACAACACACATACACACATGTGCACCCATGAAATACACCAACAAAAAGGCATGCATATGCACAAAAAATGTGTGCAAACTCACACTAACATGCATATGCACTTGCATAAGCAAGAACAAGCAAACATAGAGGCACACACACATGCACATGCATGCACACACACACACACATAAGCACACTCATGCACACATGTATGTACACACATGTGCACATATGCACAAAAACACATACTCACACTCAGAAGTACACAAGTGCATGCACATATAGATAAGCACATGAACACACACACATATAAATACAATGCACATATGTGCACACACATAAACACACAAAGATTGATGCATGCATACAAATGCACACATAAACACACATGGAAGCACACACATATAAACCAAATGCACCTATGCACATACACAAATGAACATTCACACATGTACACTCACATACATGCACGTACACACTCCTACACCCCTACACACCCACACACACTTATTCACATACATTGGATCACACAAATTCACAAACTCCCACATGCAAGCCTATGAATGCAGACACACAGGCACACACACACAAATATTTTCACACATACACAACCACACATGCACACATACACATATATACACACACAAAAACATAAGCACACACATGTAGACATACTCAAACATGCATGCAAACACACATTCAAACATACACAAACACACACATGCACATAACCACAAGCACGCAAGAATACGCACAAACACACATGCATGAACACACACATTCAAACTCACATTAACACATGCCCACAAACACATGCACACATAAACATTGGCACACATGCACACACATGCACATACACTCACATACACACACATACACACCAATACACTCACAAACTAGTATACACACATGCATACACAAACAAACATGCACACACACTTGCATCGCAAACACATACATATGCATGCACACTCACATGCATGCATAAACACACACACATACACACATAGGAACATGCACATGCACATGTATACTCAAAAACACACATACATGCTTACAAATATTTACAAACATACACATATGAAGACATACACAGATGACACCCACTAACACACTCACGTGTGTGTGCATGTTCACACGTATGCACACATCTACACATGTATGCATACAAATATGTATATACACCTACATAAACACACAAACACATGAACATTCCAAAATGCACAAATGTATGCATATGCATACACACACATGCACACACGTGCAAACACATTTATATGTACACACACATGCACACATGAGCATGCACACACCCACACCCATACTCCCACATGCACATGCATAATTAAACACACAAAAATAGATGCACCAGATTACAAACATATAAATTAACAAACATGCACACACACACACACATACATGTGCATAGCCATACAAACACATCAGCACACACATGCAACCACAAACAAACATGCATTCATGCACACACACACTAATGAACTCATACACACAAACACAAAAGTGTGCTCACTCACACACATGCACAAACATGTACAACCACACACATGAGGTCACATAAACAAATGCTTGCACACCCATACACATACACTCACATGCATTCATGCTCATAGGGACACACATATGCACATGCACACACACACCCATAAACAAACATGCACACACACAAGCATATGTACAGACATATGCACATACATGCACACACATGCATAAACATGCATGCAAAAATATATGGACACACAAAATCACACATAAAAAACTAATTGCCAAGCACACATACCCATGCAAGCACATGCACACACACAAGAACATATGCATACACAAAAGCACACACCCATACAAGCACACACATTTTTACATAAGTATAAAAATGCCAATGCACACACATGCACATGCATATGAACACATAACCACAACTACACTTGCACTCACACACACATGCACAAATAGATATATACACACACAAAGATGCATGCACATAATCATATCTACACACATATACAAATGCAGATAGCACACTTCCACACACACACACACACATACATGTGTGCGCATGCATACCCAAAAACTGACACATGCAAATGAATGCACACACACGTGTGCAAGAAGACACATAAGCACAAACTCATGCACATGCATACGATCACACAAGCACACACTCACACACACATGTGCACAAGTACATGCACATGCACTCACAAGCACTTGCACACACACACAAACATGCACACACACACACACTCACACATGCACACACACTCGCATGCACACTCACATATGAACACACAATCGCACACACATATTCACACACATGTACACACTAAAACATGCATTTACAAATGTGCACATGTGAACACGTATAAGCACACACACATTAGCATTAGGAAACCCCCTACACACACACACATGCATGCATACACACACATGTCCAAAAATATATGCACACAACCACAAATGCACATACACAAACACACACACACATACTCACACATAGAAACAACATGGACATGGAAATACACACATGGACACATGCAAATGGACTTAATCATACACACAGGTACATACACATACACACATAGACATTCACACTTACACATGCACACACACTCACAAATGCATGCATAGTACACAAATATGGACACACACACACATATACACATGTGTGCATCTACACACTCTCATGCTCACAAACACCTACTCACATGCACACAAAATCATACATGAATACGCACATACAAACATGCACATGCACACACACACACACACACACATGCACACTTATGCATACACCCAAAACGATGAATACATATGCACACATAGTTGCACACACATGCATACCTATTCACAAATATACACGCATTGACACGTGTATCTTCACTCGTGCACACACACATAAGTACTCATATGCATATGAATAAGCACACAAAAAGGTATGCACGCATGAGTAAGAGTATGCACACACACACACATACACATAAATGCACATGCATGGACACACACACATACACACAAGTGGATGTACACACATGCACAAATGCACTCATGCACACACACAAATGCACATGCACACACTTGCACAAGCACATGCACATGCACACACACGCAAAGGTGTACACACACATATATACACATGCACATACACACACAAAATCACACTTACACACTCATTCATAAGCACATGAACTTATAAACATGATGAGGTAAAAATGCATATATGCACAATTACATATGCTTATACACACAAACATGCACCCTAACACATTGACACACACAGAGACACATAGAGATAGGTGCACATGCACACACACACATACATACACTCACACAAATATACACTCACACAATCACAACCATGTGCACATAGACACAGATGCACACAACCACATACCACACACCCATCCATAACCACTCACACACACAAAGCTACATATCCCATGCATGCACACACATGCACATATGTGCAGGCACATACATAAATACACACACATGCATGCATGCACATGAACATGCACACATACACATACACACACATGCACACACATATAGACATACATGCATAAACACATGCACATGCACACATACATAACTAGACTTGTGAACATAGACAAATATATAGACATGCATGGATACACACGCACATGTAGGTACAAAAGCACACACTCACGTATGCACAAAGACATGTACACATGCACATACACATACAAAAGCATAGATGTGCAAACACATGCACTTCCATGCACACAAGCATGTCACACACATGTAGGCATGCAAACACATACCACATGCATACACATAAACATGCTTACAAACATACATACAAAAACATACACACACATGCACTCACACATAAAAACCCAAAAATTTGCACACATGCTCACAAATGCACAAAAACACATATACACACACATGCATGCTAGAAAGAGCATGCACACATGGTCTTGTGCTACAAAGCTAGACACACAAACACATGTGCATACACAATTGCACACACAAACACACCTAAGCACACAAACACACATGCACGCACACACACACACAAACATGTGTAGAAAAGGGAATGTAAGCATATGCACATACATGCACATGCACTCGCACTCATAGACATGCACATGCACTCGCACTCATAGACATGCACATGCACACTCACACACTCATACACACACATAGGCACACAAATATACATACACACATGCATGCACAATCCCACACACATTAATACATACACACACATGCATATGTGAACACACACACTAATGCACCCACTTTGATGCATGCATACCTACATGAATATGCACACACATGCATAGGCTCACACAAATACACCAACATACTCAAGACTATGCACACAGACACACATGCATAACACACACACAATAAGTTGCACTCATATACACACACATATAGACATATAGATCAATGCAAATACCAATGCACACAAATGTATACACACATAAATAAATACACACATGTACACATACATGCATATACACATGCACACACACACACAATACATGCATAGACATATGCTCCATAGGAACACACATGCAAACACACATGTACACAAACTCATACACACACAGACATGCTTACATTCTCATAGGAGCATACAATCACACACACCCATGCACACACAAAAACACATACACCCACACATCCACACACACACACTTAGAACATGCACATACACATACATAAAAACACATGCACACATAGACATGTAAGCAAGAAAACATACACAAATGCTCAAACAAATGTGAACAAACACATAAACATAAACATACATTTTTAAATGCACACATGCATCAACATACACACTTGCACACATGCATAAGCACATGCATAAGTAGACATATGTGCCCATAAACTCACAAAAGACCAAACATACACATAAACATGTACTAAGATGCACACAAACTCACACACACAAACACAATCACCCACATACACACACCTGCAAAAATATTGGCATGCATGTACACATGCACAAAAGCACACAAGCATACACACATTTACAAACACATAGACACACATACATTAGCACACACATATGCTCACACATTGACACGCATTAATAAGCATGCATATAGGCACACACATGCTCACACTGACATGCACACAGACACATGTGTCTATGCATGTAAATGTAGAAACACATGTGCAATCATAGTCATGGATATGCCAACATGCACACACACACTTGGATCCACACACACATGTGACCACTTGTACACACATGCACATGCATAAACTCCATCACACACTAGCACACACATGCATAGATGTGCACCCACACACAAACACATGTACACACATGCACACACCTGCACAAAAAGACACACATTCGTAGGCACACATGCATGCTCACATAAGCCCCTACACATAAGCACACACATATATGCATGCATATGCACATGCACACACATAAGCCCAAACACACAAACATTCACAGGCATGTAGATGCAAACACAAAGACACACACAAGTACACACTTGCATGTGCAAAACAACACACCCACACATACAAACACACACTTAACAACACACATATACACATGCACAAGCACATGCACACAATCACACAAAAAAGAAAATATGAGCACAAGCACACACATGTATGCACAAGCACACACACACACACCTGCACCTACACCCAAACACGTGCACAAGTAGGAATGCATATGCATAGCACACACACATGCACATGTGAATACAAAAATATACTCACATGTGCACACAAACACTCCCACTCATATGCTCACACTCACTCACAAACAAATACATACACACATGCATATGCACACACACATTCACGCACATACACCCATAAACACACACTCACACGTGCACATGAGCATATGCACAAAGCACACACACGTACACCTACACACATTAGCATAAAAACATAGAGACATGTACACACTCACATTGACACACAAGCACAAACACCTACCCACCTGCCCACACACACATGTATGCCAATGCTCAAAATGCTTGCACTCACAAACATACACACACACACACACACTTTCACACATCTACACTTCCATTCATAAACAAGCTTACAAATAGACACATGTACACTTATAGTCATATGCACATGCACATGTAAATGACAAGAACACATGCACACACATACAAGTGCACTCATGCACACACATGAACAAATAGAAGACACATACATCTCCACATAAATGCTCACACATATATGCACACACACACACATACAAACATACTCAAGCACTTATATATACACACATACATACGTGTAAATGCATATACAAATGCAAAGCATACACATAGACACACATATGCACATCTAAACATACATACATATGCAATCATATGCCACATAAATACATATACACACTTACAAATGCATGCACATGTTTGCCTAAGTCTAGATATATATTCGAATAAGTAGAAACATACACACATGCACACACATAAAGGCACATATAAAGATGCACAAAAACATAACATAAATGCATGCACTCATACATGTAGTCACACATACACTTTCTAATATGAACACACACATTCAAACACACATGCTCACACAGACACACACACATGCATAATAAGCACACATACCCCCACACATGCACACACTCACACACTCACACATAGGCCCACACCTGCATAAACACACACATGCACATAGGCTCATGCAAAGGCACATAGATGCACAGACATACACAACCACTCATGCATAATCATACACGCACACTCAGATGCACACGCATACACAAAACATGTGCACATGCATCTGCTTAGATAAACACTCACATGCACACAAGCGCGCTCATGCATAAACACATATGAACACAAGCACACACATATGCACATGAATACTCACATACACACACGCACTTACTAGAACACATACACATCATAACACATACATGGACACACACATACGCACATATGCATACATGCATGCACTCTCACATATGCATGCACATGCACAAATACACAAACACACACACACACACAAGAACACCTGTGCATATATGCACACATGGAAACATGCACACTTAGGCATGCACTCACACACCCAAATACAAACATACAATCACAATCATAATCACACACATATATCACAAACACACATTCACACACACATGACCATGCACGCACATAGACACTAACACACATGCACACACTATCTCATGCACAAATGTGTATAAATATATAGACAAACACAAACATTTATGCATGCAAACAAGCAAACATTGGCATGCATGCACACACAAATATAGCCATGCACCCATACACACATGTACACATAGAAACGCACACACATGCACATAAACACAACAAAAGGAATAGGCATAAATATATATATGCATATGAAGATGCACACAAAAATATACCCACACACAGTAGACATCCACTCGAATGCATAACTCCGAACACACAAGAACAAAGAAACACACATAGGCATTAGATGCATGCTCAAGCATACACATGCACACACATATATGGACCTAGATATGAACATAAATGCATACACACATGCATGCACACACGTACTCATATGCACATCGATACGAACATAAATGCATGTACACATACACACATGCACACAAGTACACATACACATAAACACACAAACAAATACATATGCACACATGAATGCCCATGCATAACAGGCATGTAGACACACACACACACTGACTCACATGCACTCAAACAAATATGCTCACACAAATATATACACACACACACGCACACACGTAGACACAAGCATAACCACACACACAAATGCACATGCGCATGCATAAGGACACGCACATGCAATCACATACACACATACTCACAAACACAAACACAAACACACACATGCATGCATGCGAGCACAAAAATGCACACATGCACACTCACATATGCACACATAGACACATGTGTACATTTATGCATGTACAAATGCCCAAAGACATATACACACACATATGCATGCATATGCATACTTATGCAAACACATGCATGCACACCCATGTACATGCATATGCATAAAAATAGACATATACTCACGCTTGAACATGTGCTCACATGTGCATGCACACATGCATAACCATGCACACATGAATATGCACATACACATACACTAGCACACACTCGCATAAGGCCACACATTCACACATATAAACATATACACACACATGCACTTACAAACACAAACACACACTCATACCCATGCACACATGCACAAGCATGCACACTCACTAACACTAACATTGGCACATGCATGCAGACATATAAACACATGTACACATGCCTACACATAAGCACATGCACAAGCACACTCATGCAAATAAGCCTACATAAAGACATGGGCATAGAATCGCACACCCACATCCACACACAAACATAAGCATGCATGCACATATATGTAGTAGCACATACTTCGCCCACATAAATGCACTCACACATGCATGAATACACCTACACGCATACACATGCATACAAACACAATCATACAAGCACACAAGCACAACTGCACAAACATGCACGAATGCACAAGCACATACAAACACATGCCTGAACATACCACACAGAGATACTAAGATGCCCAACAAACACATACACACGTGCACGAATGAAATCACATATCGACACACACAAATACACATGCACACTCAAACACACTCACACACACACATAAACACATATGTACACTTGCAAATACACAAACATGCACATGTACACATAAAAATACAAACATATGCACACACACACGCACACACATATAAACAGACACAACCACACACATGCACACACATCCACTTGCATGCATGCATGCACTCACACACTCAAACATACACAAAAACTCACATACACACACATGTGTGAAAAGAAAGCTCACAAAAATATTGGAATACACACATACACACAAATGCACACACATATGCACATAGACTTACAAACACACCCACACATACGTATGAATGGGCACGCATACACACAAATGAACACACACAAAACATGCACAAGCTTGCATGCATGCCAGCGTAGACAAACATGCTTGCTCACATGCATGCACAACTTCACTTGCATACAAACGCATGCACGCATGGACACATACACAGATGCACATGCAAACATGCACATAAAAATAAAAACACATGTACACACAAACAAAAAACATAAATGCACACACATACTCATACACACTAATGTGCACACAAACTCATTTATGCATATGCACACATGCATACATACACAAATACACACTCCTACATGCATGCACACAAATACAGAAACACATGCTCACACACACACACACAGATATATATATATATATATATATATATATATATATATATATATATATATATATATATATATATATATATATATATATATATATATTCATGCATGTATACAAACACACACTCATGCACACATGCACCATGTGTGTGCTTTAGCACACATGAATGTGCGCACACATACACACACATAACAAACATGGATATAAATATGCACACAAATACATGAAGACATAAAACATACAAACAAGTATAGATGCTCATAAAGACAAGCACAGACATAGATAAAAACACACGCAATTATGCATGCACAAGAACACACACGTGCACACATGCACACACACATGAACAATCACATGCATGCATACACCTACACATACACATGGCCTGCATGTGTACACACATGCACATACACATAGACCAACTCACATATGCACATAAGCACCCACATACACACATGCACTCACACACACTCACGTATGTGTGTGCATAAGCACACAAACACGTATGCACGTGCACACACACACAACCACCCACAAACACCTAGACATACACTCACACCCAAATGCAAGCACACACACAAGCAAACCCACACACGTCGACATATACACACATATACATGCACACACAAAAGAACATAAACATAGATGCCAAGCCATGCACATGCACATAGGAACTTATACCCATGAATAGACACACAAAGGTATACATTCTCACATACACAAACACATGCCAAAGCATAAATGCACATCTACACATAAAGACACACATACAAGCACAATACAAGCATAAACTCACACATGCACATACATATATACAAACATATGTGTGCATGTCAAAATATGTACGAACACCTACACATGCCTACATACATGCACACCCACACAGACATGTGTTCATAGGCACATGCATGTGCACACACACATATGCACACCTACATGCATGCACACATATACACATATACACACACCCACACATTTGCACACGCACATGCACACACACACACTTTCATGAATACATGTTATCACACGCACACATTGACATGCACATATGAATGAACACATGCACTCATACATACACACACACACACACTCATATGCTCACACACTTACACACACACATGCTGTCACATGTGCACACATGCTCACATGTATGTACTTAGCACACACATATGCATGCACATGTAATAGCATGCATATATGTACAGGCACACATGCAAGAATGCACATGCAATGGCACACACACCCACATAAACACATGTGCATGCATATACAACCACATGCACATGCATGCACAAAAGCATGCATGCATCTAAACAAGCACAAACACATACCTACGCACACTCTGACATGAACGCATGCATGCAAATAGTCATATACTCACCTGTGCATATGCCTACGAACATGCATATGCGTATGCATTTTCACACATGAATGCATACATGCATGCACATACACACACACACACTACAAGACGAATGCACACGCATATGTACACATGTCCACATAGACACAAACGAACAATGCATGCACACATGTGGATGTACGCACGTACACATGTAGGTACGTGCACTGGCACACGCACATAAGCATTGCACACACATGTCTGTGTGCATACACACACTCATTCATATATATACACACATAGAAGCATATGCAAAACTATACACTTACACACCCACACACACAAACTCATACATGAATGTATCCACATAATTCCACATGCATGCACCCACGAACACCTGTAAGTACAAACACACACATGCACTTATACACACACACACACTCCATATGTGCATGTACACACACATGCACATGCATCTAAACATATGCAAACATACGTGCAAACACTAGCACATGTAGATACATGTTCACTTACACATGCATACAAGCACAATGCACACATTCACATACACACACTCTTGCACACACAAACTCAAGCATGCACATACGTACATATACACACATAAACACCAATACATGCATGCAAATATACTCACAAACACACGCTCATGCACATGCACACACACATATACATGCCTGTACACACAAATGTACACACTTGTACACACACACACATGTATACACATTTGCACACACTTGCGCACACAAACACATGCACACACAAACACATGCATAGGTATGCATGCTCTCAAAAACAAGCACATACACACACAAGATCACACACACATAAAAGCACAGTTGCATGCACAAACACACACACATACACACATGCATACATATACACTATCACAGGCATGTGCATGCACACACACACAGGCATGCATGCACCTACACATACACATGTGCCTTCATGTGCACATACATGCACATGCACATAAATCCACACACACACACATGCAAGCACCCTCATGCACCCACACACACACAAACATATAGACATGCATGCACACTCATGTACTTGTGTGCATAGGCACACACACATATGCACATTCACACACACACACACACCTAGAGATATGCTCTCAAACACACTCAAATGCAAGCATGCACACACAAATCCACACACATCCACACACCCACACACAAACCCACACACATACACATGCATAAACACACACACACAAAGACACACATATATGTACAACCATGCACACTAACACACATACAAAGGAATACATGCTCACACACACAAACACATGCCTAAGCATCGATGCACATATGTCTACACACACACACACATATACACACATGCATGCATACAAGCATTTGCACAAATGCATACACACGTATACAGACATGCACACATGCACACACACATATGCACACATGTACACAAACACACGCTCATGCACTCTTACACCAGGAATGTGCTCTAGCACACATGCATGTATACACATATGCGCACACATATAGACCACTGCACTCAAACAGGCACACACATGTGCATGCAAACACATGCACACACACATGCCTAATCACGTGCATGCACACACATAAATGCATACTGTAACTCGTGCCCACTTGTGCACACACATGCACAAGAAGATAGGCCTACACACACACTCAAGCACCCCTACACACATGAACACACACACACACTTGCACTATTGCACACTTATGTATACATGTGCACATGCACAAACACTCACGCATGAATATTTATTCACACACACCCACACAAACACACCCAGGCACACACACACACACTCTCATATGCATGCACATGTGCACCTAAAACCACATGCATTCATGTACATATACACATTCACAAACACATGCACATACATGTAAACACACATACACATACATATGCATACTGATGTAGAGCCACACATACATGAACACACACAAGGGTGCTTGCGTGCACTAACACACACACATTAACACAAAAAATACATGCTCACACACATGTAAACACATGCGTAAGTGCAGATGCATAGATGCACACACACATGTGCAAATATGCACACAAATAAAGAGCTGTACACATGCACACATCTGCTTATAGTTCATAGAAATATGTGCCCACATGTGCATATATACACACACACATGCATGCATGCACATAGACATTTATGCATGTAAACAAAACCATGCATGCACACACACTCACAAACACGCACATACCGACTCCCCCCACACACACATCCATATTATTGCATGCACACACATACACATGTACACACACCCATGCACACACATGCATTAACAAGCATGCAATGACACACACATGCACACACACACATGCATGAACACACACATACAGGTACACACACAAAAGAAGAAATAGATGCACACACAGAAACATCCATAGAAATGCACATAAACATGCAAACACATGTAAAAGTATGCACAATCACATTCACCCAATTGCATGCAAATGCATACAAAAATACTTGAACATGTGCACATGAACAAACATGCACATAAACACACACAGAGGCATAATCACGCAACAAGCATGATGGATGCATGTACTCATGAATACATATGCTTGTATTTGCATACACACACACACATGTACATATACATACACACAGACATGCACATAGACATGCATGAACATGAATTCTTGCACACATGAATGCACATGCACACATGTACACATTTACACACACACACACATGCATACAAGTACACACACACACACACACTCATACCCACATATGCACATATAGATTCATATGCACAAGCACAAGCATACATAGCACACGTACAAACATCGGCTCACACATAGAGAGCACATGCATAGGCATAGGCACAAGCACATGCACACAGAAAGGCTCTCTAATTGTACACCCATGCACCCATATACACAAACACATACATGCATACGCAGATGCACAAACAAATAAACACACACACACACACAAGAGTAACACACACATGCAAATGCAAGAACACACATACACATAAACACATGTGCAAACACACACACATTCACATAGGAGCACATGCACACACGCACATAAGCAAACATGCACATGCAAACAAACACATGAATACACACATGCACATGCACACACATGTGCAGGCATACACATTTGCACTTGCACAAACTCTCACACACATGGAAATGCACACACTTATGTAGACATGTGAACATGCACTCTAGTATGCATGCACACACATACACATGCACTCTTGCATGCTCATATGCATGCATAGTCACAAATGTGTGCACAAGTACACACACATGCACGCATGTAGAAGCACTTGCATAGATCCATGCACACATGACTGCATAATTTCACACTTACATACACACACACACAAACTCACATATAGCACACAGGAATACAGACAACATACATAGATTTGCACTCATACACACACATAAGCATGTGCATATATACACACATGCACACATAAACCCACATGTACCAATGCACAGAAATACACACATGCACCAACACAACCATGCAACCAGACACAAACACTTACACTCGCATGCACTCACACACACACACACTAACATACAGAACCACCCGAACACACAAACACACACATGTGAATACACAAATAAACCACCACACACACAAGGACAAACACACACATATGCACTTGTTCGTAGACACATAATGATACACATACACTCATGCATGTGGAAAGCGACACATACACATGCGAACATGCATGCACACACATGCAAACACACACACGCACTCACACATACATTCACACATCGACAAATAGAAACATGCACATGCATCCACCCACTAATACACATGCATACGTTAAAACATGCAAGCACACACACACACACATGCATGAAAACATGTGTGTATGTGTGTACACATGTACACAAATACATGTAGATACCCACACTAATATACACACTTATACGTGCTTGTACCTATAGACAAACATAAACACACAAAAACCCATTCACAAATGAACACACAAACACACCCAACTTTATACCAATGTTTGCATGCAAGCACCTAAATGCATGCACACACACACAAGCATGCACCAAAACACACATATGTGCACCCTCATGCATGCATACATAGTCATACAAAACACACCCACACATATGCACATGCATGAACAAATGCACATACATGTGCACACAAACAAAAAAAAGTATACACACACAAGTACACACATGCACAATCATGCACAAGTGCATACAAATAGATGCAGACATACACACACACACAAGCATGCACATACACATACATGCATGCACATGCACATGCATATGCTATCGCACACAATATCACCCACCCATATGCATACCCAACACACACGCATGCAGAAGACACATGTGCACACCTGTGTGAGTACATATACACACACATACACATATACACGCACACACACATTGATGTAGACATTTGCAAGCACATAAACACCTTCACACATGCACATACATATACACACATGTGTGCATGCACAAGCAAACACCTACACACAAGAACATGCAAGCATTCAAATGCATGCATGAACACAAACATGCACACATGTACACAGGTAGGTATACTCACACAAAAGCATGCACATATATGCACCAACACACACAATAAGAACACATGAACACACAAGTACACACACATACACCCACTCACACACGAAAACAAACATATAGACACATGCACACACACATGAACATTCCCCCTATGCACACAAACACACAAATATGCACACATGCAAACGTAGACATGTAAAAGCACACACATATATAAGCACACACATGCATGCATATACACACATGCAGACACATTGGAACACACACACACACTTATATGCAAATACTCATGTAGACATAGACATGTATGTAAGAATGCATACACATACATAAGAGTACATGCAAACACAAAAATACATGCACATACATGCACACACACATGCATGTCCATGCACATGCACATAGACACACAAAAATCCATAAACACTGCCACATATGTACACACACAAATATGTCAAATGAACATACACACATTCAAGCACATGTGCATTCACATAGACACATGCACACAAACAGGGACACACATGCAGACACGCACACATACACTTGCACATGCCAAGAACACACACATCCATAGAGACATGCACATGTGCACATAGACACACAAAGATGCAAATGCATGCACACACACATATGCACATGCATGCCCACACACACACTTGCATGTACACATACGCTCAAAATCATGCATACACACATGCACACTCATGCAGAAACATACACACACACAATGTGTACAAACATACACACACACATGTGTACAAACATAGACATACACACATGTGTACAAACATACATACACATGCACAATAGGCATACATGCACATGCACGTACATTAACAACAATGCACATGCACACAAACGGACTTGAAACACACACACGCACATGCACACAAACATATGCACATACATGAACACACACATGGACATGCACCCTCATAGACTTGCACATGCACACACAATTGCACAACATGCAAACTTGCATAAATACACAAACACACACATGCACACCTAAAACACATACATACATGTGTGTATGCACACACAAACACATGCATACTTTCATGCACACACACATAGATAAACACACATGCACAGACATAAACAAATGTGGACATGCACATGCACACACATACATACATGTGATACGAACCCACGTGCACACATATATGCAAACACACACTCCTTTCACACTCAAACATGCACAAACAAATGCACAAACACAAGTATACATAAACACCTGCACAAGCTCACACACACACATTCATCCACACAAGCACATATACACCAATGGACACATATAGAAATGCACATGCAAAAACATGTGCACAACCTAACAAAGACACATGCACTTGCACATGCACAAACATTCACACACACACATGCACACACATAGATACACATGCACACATGGAGGTTCACACACATGCACACAAACTCATATAAACAAAAAATAACACATGGGCACACATGTACTCACATGTGTACAAACACATAAAGATGCACACAAGCACATGCATGCATAAGCATGCACACATGCACATGCACAAACAAGCATGCACATATAAACAAGCATAGAGAAGGACAAATAGAGGTAAATTAACACACATACACACACCCATATCACACAGGTATGCATGCACAAACACACAAACACATTGACGCATGCATGCACAAAAATACATACAATCATGCTCATATGCACACACGCATTGGCACACATACACACACGCATGCATCCATAGACACATATGGACTCATATGCACACATGTGCAAACAAGCATGCACACATATGTGCACACACCCACATGCCTCACCTGTACACACACACACAAAAACCCACACACACATGCACCTGCATATACATGCATGCATACATGCATAAACATGCAAAAAAACACACACACACATGTACACATGCACAAATACTAGCACAAGCACATAACCAAAGACACATGCCCATAAACACATGCACAAATGCATAGATGCACACACACACACAAACATGTAAACCCATGCAAAATAAAACACATGCATAAACACACAAGCACAAGAGCACACATGAACATGCATACACATGCACAATCATGCCCACACACGTGGTCATATGCAAACATAGAAATGCACTTCCTCACACATACACACACACAAAACATGTATGCACAACATACACACAAATGCACAAACATGCGTGCATACATGCTGTGGCACACCAGCACACACGCAAAAACAAACACATGCACATGCTCATGAAAACATGCACAAAAGCACACACACACACACAAACAAGAAAATGCATACATAGTTGTATACACACATGCAAACATTTTGGCACACATACATGAAAACATGTACAAGACCACACATGCACACACACACACACATAGACACACATAAATGCTCATATGCACATAAACACAAGCTTACACAAACTCAAATCCATATGCACATGTACACATGCATGCACACACACACATGTACACATAAACACAAATACAACCACACCCACACTCACAAGCACAAACACACACATATACATATGCATTCACACTGGTACACAAACAAGTACATACACAAGTGCTCACACAAGCACACAAAGGAACACACTCAGACACATCCACAAATGCCCATGCACACACACAAATACACTTACACATACACAGGCATGCACACGCACACACGCACCTCACAAACACATAAAGATACATGATTATGCACATATTTGCACACTCACACTTGCACACCCACATATACATGTAAGCAAACACACAAGTACACACATGCATATGCACATGCCACAAATGCATATACAAATATACAAACTCACACATACATACACATGCACACACATCTACACACAAACATGCATGCATGCACATGCACACAAACACACACATGCACTAACACACAAAAGAATGCACATGCATATCTACAAAAATGCAAGAATGAAAACACATGCATCTACATGCACATATGCATATACACACGTAGACACACACACAAGCGTAGCTAAATGGGGACATGCACAAAAGATTCACACACGAGTGCTTGTGCATGTCGACAACCTCCATGCACAGACACATACACACATACATATACAATTGCACACACATGCATGCATATATGCCCACACATGCACACTCACCCACATACAGACATGCACACAAATACACACACATGCATACTCACACTCACATGCTCACATACATGTTGGAACATAGAATGGTAGACATACATACCCAACAAACACACATGTGCCCACACACACACAACCACACATGAACCCTCACACATACACAAGCACACAAAAACATGCATAAATAAACCCATATGCTCACACATACAGCAACCGATATGCACGCACACATGAACTCACAAACACACATTCTGAGACATTAATGCAAGCACACACACACGTGCTTGCATGCATGCACAATTGCATGCACATATACATACATGCACAATGACACAAGAACTTGTGCACATGTGCATGCTAACACATGCACCTGTACACACAAATGCACACACACACTCACACATACATACATGCACAAGCACACACATGCAAATAAATATGAATATGGACACACATAGAAATGCAACACAAACACATATGCTAACGCACATAAACACATACACACAAACATACACATACACACACTCACACATGCTCACAAATGTACAGACACATACACAAGAGCACATACATGCAAACATGTATGCACAAACACACATACACATGCATACACACATGTGCAAACACAACTATGCATGTACACACAAAAAAACACACATTTGAGCACGAGAGCACATAGATGTGCAAACAAACACATATGCACACACACACATGAACACACATGTGTGCTTGTAGCTACAAACACATGTCCATGTATGCATGCATCCAAAACATACACATGTACACGTAAGTAAGTACACACATGTACACACGCACACACATACACATACACACTAGTTCATACATACACAAACATATGCACACATGCACAAATGCACACACAAGCAGACATACTCACACACAAGAACACACATGTATACACAATGACACAAAAAACCTACCAACACACAAATGCACACACATCTACAAACATGCACAGACATGCTCATGAACACATATGAACAAGAACACATAAACAGTTATGTGTTCTTGAAAACTCACACACGTGCACATACACATCCACCTATGCAAATAAGCACATAACACATAGATACATGCACACACACAAACATACACACACACACACAACACATGAAGACGTGCACCTATACATGCTCACACACACACAAATACACATGGCCATGCACAAACAATCTATAAAAACATGAAAACACTCACACAAAAGTGTACACATGTACACATGCTCACACATGCACAAACATGAAGTCACACACATGTCTGTGCACTCACACAAATACATAAATGTGTGTGCATGCACATACACACATTAGCACACAAGTATACATGAATGCATGCAAACACGTATGCACACAAAAACACACCCATGCATATTAACCCACACACATGTATGCTCTACACTCATACACATATGTTCACCTACATGCACATACATATACTCACATGCACATGCACTCACACCTACATGCATATCTACACTCAACCCCATAGACATACACACATAAGCACATGCACACACACAAACACACAAATGCACACATACCCAAGCATCTGCTTATCCACACACAACCAAACCCACTCACATGTTCATACACACACCCATGCATATAGCAACAACCACACACCTATACACACATGCAATGGCACACACACCCATAAACACACATACAAACACACGTACACAAGCTCACATAGTGCATGAACACATGACCACAAACACATGCACACTCATAAGCAAACACATACTCACTTCAACATGCACACATACTTATACACATGTGCACACACACACATGCACATGCTGACGTGCATGCACACACACACACACATTCACACATATGCACTCCTACTCAAATGCACAAACATAGGTGCACAAACACATTCCTAAGCACATGCATGCTACCATGCATGAACGCAAGCACATGTGTACAAAAATAGAAATGTATTCACACACTCACATGTATGCATACCTATGCCAATACACACATGCATACAAGAATACTCCAACACACACATGCACATATACACTCACATTCACACCCATGCATTTGCATAATAAGTTAGATGCACATGTAAGCACACACAAACACATGCAGATGTATAATCACACAAGGACACACACATACACTATCCCATAGACATATATACATAAAGGTGTGCTTGCACACACATGTGCATGCACATAGACATGTGCACACACACACACATATGCACACAAGCACTTGCACACAAATGCTCATTAATAAACACATACACATGCACACGTACACACATGCATACATGCATGCATAAGCACATGCACATGCACTAGAATGCATGTATACTTGTGCATACACACATGCACACACACACAAACACACATACAAATATGTACACACACATGCATACACATGACAGACACACAAACACATGCATACATATATACATACACACATAAGCATGCACAAATGTGTATGTGTGGACATACACATGCGCACACTCATAGGTGCGCACACATGCACATACACACACACACACCAAAATAAACACATGCTCAAACTAACACATGTAGACATGCACATGAACACATGCACACAAACTCACATACGTATGCATGCACACACATGCACATAAACTCATACACACATATACACACATGCATGTACACAACCAAACATATACAATCATAAACACATGCATGTACACAACAAAACATATACAATCACAAACACATGCACACATGTGAACCTACACTCACATAGGAACGCTTATGCACATGCTCATGCACACACATGTGCATGTGCAAATATACTCAAGTGTGCACACATGTACAAATGCACACACATAATGGCACGTGTTAACACATGCACTGTGAGCAACCAAGCACAAAAAAATGTAAATGCCCCCATACTTGTACACAAGCTTAGAGACACACATATCACATACATGCACACAAAAAAAGGACACCCATGCTCATACACTTTTATGTTGAAACATGCACATGTGCACATAGACATACACACACACATGAACAAACACACACACACACACAGGCACATGTACATGCATGCAAGTGCATGAAGAGATCCACACATGTACAATTAAACACACAGATGCACCTAAATATACTCATGTAAGCACACACACACATACATGCGAATGTACTCAAAGATGGACACACACACATCTACAAACCCACACCCATTCATAAATATGTGCACACACAAGGACACACACACATGCACACACATAAAGGCACACAATAACATATATACATACCCAAACACTGCCACACATGCACACACACACACACATGCTCATATACACACACAAACAAGATCACACACACACATGAAGGTATGTGCACACATATACACTGATGCATACCCATGTATTCACGTGCACAAGTACACAAACACACACACATGCATTGACATACATACAAATACACACACACACACACAGGCATACACTTGCATGCACATGCACATACACACGCACACACATGCACATTTCCATATACACATGACATACACAAACACTCTCAGACACACATGCATACACACATACACACAAAGATGCACACACACCCTTGCATGCATGCATGAATGCACACATGAGAACACACACGTGAACCCATGTGCACATACCTACACACACACACACGCACAAACATAGGATTAGAAAAAAAAATAGATAGGCACACAAACATATACACACATAAATAAAAGAAATAAGCACACACACTCATATAAATAAACATGCACACATATGCCCATGAACACTCACACATCCATAACCATACACACTCACCCACGTGCACACACATGCACATGCACACATGCATATACACACATGCACACACACAAATAAGTACACACACTCGTGTGTGCACAGAAAAGTACACATGTGCACACAAAAGCACACACACAAATATGCACATACAACATGCACACACACACACACACACACACACTACACACACATGAACACAAATGCACCTGTGCTCACAAACACATGTAGGTGCACCCACACCCATATACATGCATACAAGTAGAGACATAGACACACAATAGACACATGCACATGCTCACACATAAATATACACACAAGCATACACATGTCAATGAATATGCACAAACATGCTTATATGCACACATACACAAACCCCCACCCACACATGTACATTCATGCTTGACACTCAACATATGCACACATGCAACCACACACACAAGAACACATGCACAAATGCATGCATACACATATGCACAGACACACACACAAACATTCACTCACACATACATGCATAAGAACCTATGCACACACATGCACATGTGCATGCACATGAAGACACAACCACAAATAAGAACATTCACAGGCATAGGAACACGCAAATCACACAAAAACGTAAATACATATTCACACATATATTGACATACACACACACACACAAAAGCACACACACATACACACACATAAGCTTACAAATAAGCACATGCTTGTCCAAACACACTCCATGCATAAGCACAGAAACAAACACACATATGAACATAAAACAATATGCATACACACACCTACACACATGAACACACAAATAAGCACATGTGCATGCATGTAAATACATAGAAACACATGCACGCACATACAAACACAAACACATGCACACACAAAGGCACATGTCCACACACACATATATGTAAGAACAACACATGCATGCACATAGGCACCCATGCATACATGCACATAAAAACACATGTATGCACACATGCACACACAAGCACACAAAAATTTGCACATGCATACAAACACACGTGCACACATTCACACGTGTAGATATGTACACACATGTGCATGCAGACACTCAAATGTACAAACTCTTGCACATGTAGACACACATGTGCACCCACACACAAATGCACACACATACACACACCCATAAACACGTGCACAACCAACACATTCACAAAAGAATGCACACACATGCATAGGTATACACAACCCACACATGTACATGCACACATATACACATTAACACTTTCACGTGCACACACACACCCACACACATGCACATAAACCCTCATATGAACATATGCACAAATGCATGCACGAACAGACACACCTGCCCACAAGCATGCATGCACACAAGCATAACTAGCACAAATATGCGCATACAAAAATACACATGCATATGCACACCTATGCCCAAATGCACATGCATGCACACAAATGCAATGGCATACTCACAAACACCCAAAAACACACACATGCACACACAAAATAATCGCATGCACCAAGCATAGACACATTACACAAATGTGCACAAACAAATAGACAAATGCAGACAAGGTCACACACATGTGGGAACATGCACACACACACACACACTTGCATGTACACATATGCATACTCCAATACGCATATACAAACGAACACAAGTGCTTGCATACATGTGCATGCTCCAAGAAAAGAACATAGAGATACACACACATGTATAATAACAGATGCACACATGCACACACAAACACATGAACACCCACGCACATGTAGAAATAAACACATGCACATGTACACATGCACACACACAAACATATGAGTAAACACACACACAAATACTCATGCACACATGCAATCACACACACACTCACACATAAACGTACACACATGCAAATGCACAAACATGCAAATGGGACACACACGTACATGCACACACAAGAACACACACATACACAAATGCACACAAATGCAAACAAACAAATACACACAGACACACACATTATACACATGAACATTTATGCACACAGACATGCATGCAAGCACAAACATATACACATGCAAATACATAGGTGCATATCCACACACACACAAGAAATGCATTATGCATACACACATACAAAGGCACATGCACACATAAGCATGCATACAGATACACAAACACATACATTCACATCCACACATGAATGCTCAAACACATACATGAGCATAAACACTCGCACACATGGACACACACATACTCACAGATGCACTACCACATAGTCATGCATACCACCACATGCACGCCATGCACATGCAACAAGCATGCATGCATTTACATATGCACATATAAATAAAAAACCAAAAGCACACAAACAAGCATATACAATGCACACACACGCATAGAGATCCACTTGCATATGCATAGTAACTAAAACACACACATGCACACACATGCACACACATGTGTGCATTAACACACAAGTACATATGCTTACACATATTGATACATATGCCTACACATGCACTCACAGCACACACACATTCAACTTGTGCACATTCATACACACACAAACATGCACAAACTTACAAAGAAATGCAAAAAACATTCACACATCTAAGCATGTACACACATGCATGCACACAAGCACTTGCACTTGCACATGCACATGTAAACACACATGCATGCATACACATATACTCACCCACAAACACATGCACAAAATTATGCACGCACACACACACACGTTCAAGCATAGACACACACATGGATAGAAACATGCACCTAGAGACACAAACATACAAGTCTACATGCACACATGTATGAGCACACACACAATCCCATACATACCAAAACATACGAATACACACACACACATGTAGGTGCATGTTTAGGCACACACACACACATGCACCTTCACACATACACAAAGCCACACACATATGCACAGAAATATACATACACAGGCATGCACACTCCCATATAGATGCATGTACATGCACGTGCATGTACAACCACACATAGACATGTGCACACGAATGCAGACACAAGCACCCACACACAAACATGCATGCATATGCTCTCCCACACACACACATGAACATGCACATGCACGCTCACAAAAACATTCGAGTACACACGCACACATGCAAACATGCGTGAGCAAACACACACCTATGCATGTACACATATGCACAACAAGTACCCACATAGATGCGAACAAGCATGCCCAACCATGCACACATACATAGGCACAGACCCACACACATAGCACAATCACATGCACACAAATTCTCATGAAGGCATGCACACATGCATGCATGCATGCCTGCATCCACACAAACCCACACACACCTAAACACACACATATAAATATGCACACAAATTTCATACACACTTGCATGCACATGTACACTCATTAATAAAACCAAAAAAAGCACACACACAACCACATGCATAGGTATAAACCCACACATAATTGTAAATGCACAAGCAAACACATGCACACGTATACACACTAACACACACACACCCACATATATACACACAAACACTCGAACATATGCAAGCACGAATGCATGCTAAAAAACATGCATATATGGACACAAGCATGCACGCACGTGTGCACAACCAACATAGATATGCACACATGCATACATATGCATAGATGCACCTAAGTTTGCATGCACATATACAGAAAGATATACTCACACATGCATGTACACGCTCATACACACACATATGACCATCTCATGCAACCAGCATAGGAAACAACACACATATGCAAAAAGACAAACGCAAATAAGTGCACATGGTCACACTCATGTGGGAACATGAAACCAAACATACATGCACACACAAACACACTTGCATGTACTTGCACAACCACTCAAACACACACATACCTAATCTCACATTTGCTTTTATGCATGCACACATGCAAACATGTCTACACACATGCTCAAATGCATGCACACATGCATGCACCAACACACATACTAAAGAACACATGAATATAGTACATAGACATGTATAACCGCACACATGCATGCACAACCACCGCCATACACATGAACACCCACACACACATGCACATCCACACATGGACATGCATAGAAGCATACAAAAATACACACACACATGCACAAGCACACATGCACACAAAGTCAGACAAACATGCGTACGTGCAAATTCACACACATGCAAAAAGACACGCACATACATGTACACACACACACACAAATGCACATAAATACAAAGAAACACACAAATGTATGCACACATGCATACATGCAAACACATGGATGCACACACATATACACATGCAAGCACATAAATGATTACACACATGCATATATGTAATGCACACACATGCAATAACGAGCACACAACATATGCACACACCCATATGTATTCACACACATATGCACACACACATGCATATGCATAGACACATGCATGCTCACACACACACACACATACACATGCTCACACATGCAGTACCTCGTAGATACACATGCTCACATATTCACATGCATGCACATGCACACATGCACTCACAAATGCACATGCATAAAAAAACTTAGCTACACAAGAAATCACACATACATGCACACATGCATAAGCATAAGAACTCAAAAATGCACACACATGCACACCTACACATACAATAATACGCAAACACATGCCATAAACATTCATATACATAACTAGACATACGTGCACATACACACACATAAATGCACATAAACGTGTGCACACATACGAACGAAGTACACAAACATGCAGTCACACACATACATACACATATGCATGAATCCATAGATAAGCACATGCATACACACATACACAAATAAACAAAAACATATGCATGCATACCCACACACACACAAATGTATGTATCAAGACAGACACAAGCTCATGCACACATTCAAACACACACACACTTTGACACACAAACGTACAGACATGCAAATGGACACACGTCGATATGCACACACAAATACACACACAGAATACATGCAAATGCAAAAAACATGCACACATGTACACACATATGCATTTGCACACACACATGCATGCCAGCACAATCATGTACACTTTAAAATCAATGGGTGCACATGCACACACACATACATAAGCACTTGCACACATGCACACACTGACATGTACGCACTCACACAACTAAACAGGCAAGCATACACATGCACACACACACTTGAGCACAAACACTTGCACACAAGCACACACACACACATGCACTACCACATATTCATGCATGCCTACAAATGAACACACACATGGACAAGCATGCATATGCACACACTCACTTGCATATGGACACACAAATGAAAAAACATAGGCACACAAGCAAGCATACACACCAAATAGATCCACATACATATGCATTGATACTCCAACATCCAAATAAATGTACACACTAATGCACCCAAACATACGTGCAAACACACACACACTTGCATGTGCATACACAGAGACTCAAACACTTGCATACCAAATCTCACACATGCTTTCATGCATGCACACATGCAGATACTTCTATACACTTGCTCAAATGCATGCATGCATCCATGCACCAACACATAGAGTTAAGAACACATGAATGCTGATGTACATAGACATGTATAACCACACACATGCATGCACACCCACACCCACACTCACAAACACCCATGCACACAAGCATACACATATGCACAAGCACATATGCATACACACACTCACATATGCTCATGCACATTCACACAAACAAGCATACATGCAAATGCACACACATGCAAATAGAGACAGATATACAAAAAAATGCACACACACACACACACAAATACACACATATACAAACAAACACAAACATGCACACTAATGTATGTACACATGCATACATGTATACTCATGGATGCACACACATGCACACACATACGCATATGCAAACACATAAGCACACACTCTCACTCAAGCACATATGAAATGGACACACATTCAAACCCAACCGCACATCATATGCACACACCCACATGTATTTGCACACATATTCACACACGCATATGCATACACATACACACATACACATGCTCACACACACATACATATTAACGCATGCACTATCACATAGACACACATGCTCATATATGCACACACATGCATAACCACACATGCACTCACATATGCACACATGAACAAAAATAATAAGCACACAAGAAAGCACACTCAAATGCACACACATGCATACAAATGCACATGCATATGCATAGGAACTCAAACACACACACATGAAAACCCACACATGAAATAATGTAAAAACACATATGCCTACAAACATTCATACACATGCTCACACATGCACATGCATACACACACACAAATGCACATATATGTATGCACACATATGCACAAAGCACACAAACATTCACACACATACACACATTTGCATGAATCCATAAATAGGCACATGCATGCACACATGCACAAATACACAAAAACACATGCATGCTTACACACACACAAATGTATGTACCAACACATACACATGCTCATGCACATGTGGAAACACACACCCACTCTCACACAAATGTAAACGCATGCAAACACAAGGACACGCACATACATGCACTCACAAGTACACATACTCACAAAATGCTCATAATAGTAAACAAACACGAAAAAAAAAATGCACTTGCACACACACATACACACATGCATGCAAGCACAAACATTTAAACATTCAAATCCATAAGCACATATGCACACACACACACAAATATGTATTGCACACACACATACATAAGCACATGCGCACGCGAGCATGCATGCACATATGCACACTCTAACATATACGTGCTCAGACATATACACACACACATACGAATGCTTACACATGCACATGAGCACAAACCCTTGCACACATGCACACATACTTGCACTATAACACAGTCATGCATACCCACACATGCACACAGATGCACATGAACACATGCACTTGCATATACACACACATATGATAAAACATATGCACACAAACAATCACACACACCTACAAAGATGCACATGCATGTGCATAGATACTCCAACAAGCAAACACATGCATGCATTGATGCACCCAAACATACATGCACACACTTGCATGTACATGCACAAACATTCAAACACAGACGTACCTAATCTCACATGTTCTTGCATGCTTGCACACTTGTAGACACATCTACACACATGCTCAAATGCAAGCCCACAAGCGTACACAAACGCACAGAGTCAACAACACATGAATGCAGAAGTACATAGACATTTATAACCACACACACATGCATGCACAACCATACCCACACACACATGCACATAGGCATATACACACACATGCACAATCATATATGCACACATACTCACACAAACATTCATACATGCAAATGCACACACAATCAAACATATGCACACATACTTGTACACACACACAAATGTACACAAATACAAACAAACATGCACATGCACAAAAATATATGTACACATGCATACACATATACACATCCAAACACAAACACACACACATACACATGCATAAGCACAAGCAAGCACAAGTACACAATAGATGTAGATACACATTTATTCACACACACATGCTCATACACATACACAAACTCATACATGCACTACCATGTAGATATGCATACTTGCATATGCACATGCATGCATAAGCACACAAGCACTCACATATGCAAACACAAATGAAAAAATGAAAGCACACAAGGAAGCACAAACACATGCACACACAAACACATACAAATGCACAAGCATATGCATAAAAACTCAGACACACACGTATGCACACCCACCCATGCACTAATGCACAAATGCATGCCCATAAACATTCATACACATGCTCACACAGGCATGCACATACACACACACACACAAATGCACATATACGTACGTACACATATGCACAAAGCACAAAAATATGTACACACACACATATGCATGAATCCATATGCAGGCACACGCAAGCAAACATGCACAAACACACAAAAACACATGCATGCATGCACATACACACAAACATATGTACACATGCAAACACACACACTCACACACAAATATACACACATGTAAATGCATATACATGTAAACAAACACCACACACAAATGCACAAAAATGCAAACAAAAACACACAGACACACGCACTCACATGCATTTAAGCACAAACATAAATAATTGCAAATCCATAGCTGCACATGCACACACACAAATATGTATTGCACACACACATACATAAGCACATGCACACACAAGCATGCACACATTGACATGTATGTATTCACACATTTACACACACATGCATAAACATGCACGCACTCATGCTCGCACATGCACACAAGCACAAATGGTTGCACACATGCATTATCCTATAGTCAGGCAAGCTCGCACATGCACACACATACACACACACACTTGCATATGCACATATAAATTAAAAAAACATAGGCACACAAACAAGCACACTCATGTACATGCACACCCACATAGATGCACACACATATGCATAGGTACTCAAACATACAAACACATGCATGCACCGATGCACAAACACATATGCCCACATACATTGATACGTATAACCACACATGAACACACAAACACACATTCACACATGTGAACAAACATACACAAGCATGCAAAAACATGCACATGCAAAAAAACACATCCAAGCATATTCACACAAGTAGACACACACACAAGCATGCATAAACACTGGCACATGCACACCTTTACGTGCATGCATACACATATACTCACTCACAAAAAAATGTATAAGCACACACATGCATAAAACCATGCACACACAAACACATGCATGCAAGCATACATGCATAGGCACAAAAATACAAAACCACATACACATATGTTGTGAGTACACACACACAAACCCACACAAACAAAAACACACACACCAATGCACCCATACACACTTGTGTGCATGTTAAAAAACACACTCATGAACACTTGTGAGTGCACACACACATGCATGCACGTACAGACATGAACAAACCCATACACTCCTACAAACAAACACAAGCATGTCCACACCCACATAGATACATGTATATGCACGTGCATGCATAACAACACATACACACGTGCAATCAAATGTACACCAAAGCACCCACACACAAACACACATGCATGTGCTCTCTCACACACACACGTAAGATCATGCATGTACACACTCACTCACAAACACACATAAACACTTATACACATATGCAAACACACACAAGCATATGCACACCTATGCATGCACACACACACACCTACACAAATGCACACATGCATGCACAACCATGCACACACATACACAACTTCATATACATGAACACACACAACACAATCACATGCATACACTCAAAAAGGCACATATGCAAACACACATAGACATAGGTGCACACTTAGTCATATGAATGCATGCACACATGCACACTCTCACGAATGCATGCACACCCACCCACACACACACACACATATGAACAAGCACATAGATGCATACACATACACACCAAGAAAACTAATAGAACACACACACAACAACATGCAAAGGTACACACCCACACACATATGTAGATGCACATGCAAACACATGTACACATACATACACTAACACTCACACAAATGCACACAAACACTCAAACATACACAAATACAAATGCATGCTCAAACACATGCATAGATGGTCACATGGGTGCACACATGTAGGTAGAACCATCACAAACATATACACACAAATACATATGTATACACACACCTATGCTTGCACGCACATCCATACACAGATATGGACACACACGACCATCTCATGTACCAAGAACTAGAAACAACATACACAAACACAAATATGCACACTTGGTCACATAGAAGTGGGAACATGCATCGAAACATACATGCACACACACACACTCACTTGTATGTACATGCATGCACACTCAATCTCATACATAACCACATACACATGCTTGTACACATGCACACATGCACACACGTTTGCACACATACTCAAATGCATGCATACATGATTACACCCCCACACACATTCAAGAACATATGGACATAAGTACAAAGACATGTACAACCATACACACATGTATGCACACCCACACACACACAAGAACAACCACACACATGCACATAAACATATGCACATACATACTAGCATACACAAATACACACAGACACTCAAACATATACACAAACACACACACATGCACACACAGCCTTACACAAATGTACATACATGAAAATGTGCATACATACAAATGGACACACATGTACACATGCTTGCTCATGCAGACACACATACTCACACATACACTACCACATCAATGCACATGCACTTGCATATACATACACAAACAAAAAAACATAGGCCAATAAGGAAGCACACACACAAACATGCATGCATATGTATAGGAACTAAAACAAAAAGTGCACTTACAATAAGGAAGACATATGCACTCATGCACAAGCACATATGCCCACTTACATTCATTCACATGCCTATGCATGCACACACTTACACACACAAACACATAGATGCACATATGTGCTTGAACACAAATCACAAAGCACACAAATATGCACACAAGCACAAATCCATAGATAGGTATATGCATGCTCACATATACAAACACACATACATGCATACATACACACACATACATGCATACACAGACATACTTGAAATGAGTGGATGCCCATATACATGCATGTACACACACAAACTCGTGTAAATGTACATAAACACACACTCACTCACACACCCAAATGCAAGCACAAACATGCACACACACACACACACACAAAACACACAAAGACACAAACTAAAGCAAACACACGCATGAACACATGCATAATCATAAACACACACATGCAAACACACATACAAACAAATAAGCATACACACAAATCCATACAAGCACACATACACACACACATACATGCACATGCATATGCAAGTGCACATACACACACATGAGAACATGAAGAAAAACATACTTTCACACACACACACTTGCATGACATGCATGCACACACAAACACATAGATACTTATGCACATTCATTTGCACACACTCAAATGCATGCACATACAAGAACACATGAACATAGAAGTACAGGCATATGAATAGTCTCACATACACAAACACATGCACCCAAACACACACACAAACATCACACTCCCACAAGCATACAAACACATGAACATGCATAAAACCATACACACACACAAACATATGCACAAACACACACATGCTCACACACCTATATACACATGCACACAAACTCATATAAAAACGTGCATAAATGCAACTGCACACAAAATCAAACACTAGCATATATACACAAGCATGCATACGTGTAGACATGTACACACATATGCATGCATGCACGCACACACATTTATACATGCAAACACATTGGTACACTTACTCATACATATGTAATGCACACACACATGCATATGCACAAATAAACATGTATGCACATACACACATATGCACACACATATGTATACACATGCACACATGAATACTCACACACACACAAGCCAAAACACTCACACACAAGTTCTCACACATACTCATACATGCACTACCACATAAAGACACTTGCTCACACAAGTACAAAGATGCACAGGAATGCACATGCATATGCACACTTGCATATATACAAAAACTAAAAAACAAAAGCAGACAAACAAGAACAAACACATTCTTACATATGCACACAAATGTACAAGCACATGCGTAGGCACTCAAACATATGCATACAAGCTCACCCATATGCACACATAGACAAGAACACCTAAACCTACACACATGCATATAACACTCACACACATATGCATACAAACTTTGCATACACACACATGCTCACACATAGACCACACAAACACACACATGTGCACATGCACCAAAGCATAGATACACATATACACACATGTAGATGCACATGCACATGCACACACACATGCTTTCACACACATAAACACACATGTGTAGTCACATGCATACACACACGTGTGTATAGACTAAAAAAGAACATAAGCACACACACGTGTACGCATGTGCACCCACACACACATATGCATACACAGCTATACACACACATGCACATGCACAAGTATGTAGAAAACAAGTATAGACACATGCACACACATACACATCCACACACAAACACATGTATTCCTTCATACACTCACATGCACACATATGCATAGACATTCATGTAGGCACAAACTCACACACATGGACATGTGTCACAAATGGACATGCACACACATGCACACATAAGCACACATAATCATGATCTCAAACAAATGCACACATGAACATGCACACACACAAGCACACATATCCACCTGCACACACAAGCATACACACATGTGCATGCAAACAAGCATGGACATGCATACACATACAAGTACACCCACACAAACACATATGTGTGCATGCACATGCAAGCACCCACACACACATAACACACAAAAACCCACATGTGCACATGCACAAACACAAACAAACTCACACTCACATGTTCTTACATAAACACAAATACACATACATACAGATACACAGAAACACATATGCACCTTCACACGCATGCTAGCATATAGGCATAGCAAGCACACACCCCTCCACCTCACACACACACTCAAAATGATAAACACATTAGTATGCATAATAATACATGTACTCCTACATAAACCCACACATGCACCCACACACATAGAGAGATGCATGGATGCATACAAGCAAGCACACACACATTCACACAGGTGCACGTACATGCACATGCACACATACACATATATTGATGCACACACATACAATGACAAGCTCAAATGAGCGTATGTCCACACACATTCATATGCACACACACACGCCCAGATAAACACACACTTGTGAAAACACACATGCACCCACACACTGGCACACACACAAACACGAGCACATGCCCAAAAATATGCACACACTACCACACACACACACGCATGCACACATACACTCACACACACACACCTACTTACCCATGCATAGTCAGGCGTGCACACTCATATGCAAACATGCACCCAACCACATACGCTCAATCACACACATGCATACACATACAAAAATATAGACATGCACAAAAAAATTTACACATGAGCTCACACACACACATGAACAGGCACACGAACTCACACACACATGCACAAGAACTTGCACACTCATAGTTATAGGCACACATGCACACACATTGGCTCATAGATATGGACACACATGCACATGCATGGATGCACACACACACACACAATTGTAGAAAAACACATCCACAAAAAAATGCAAGCACATACACATTTGTGGACACACAAATATATGCATATACACACATGCATGGACATGTACACAAACACATAGACATGCTCACACACACATAGATGCACATTTGCATGTCCATAAGCACATACTAATACATGCATGTGCACACATGCCCACAACCACACATGCACACACACACATGCACATGAACTCATGCATGTTGGCAAATCTGCAGACATGCACACACACCCACACACTGACATGTATGCACACATACACATTCACAGATGTGCACATGCATACACACACATGCATGCACACATGAACACACACACATGAACAAACACATCAATTCATAAACATATGCACATATGTATACAAACACACAAATGTACACAAGAACATGCACACAAACAAGTACACACATGCACTCATAGCAAGACACACATAAACATACACATGCATACACATGCACACAGACACACACATACAAACAAACATGCACACATTACCATTCTTATATCCACATACACATATACACATAAATACACACACATGCACACATACACACACACACAAACAAAAACATACATACACACACCATCAAACACATTCCTATACACACGCAAACCCACATACTGACACACACATGCAAGCACGTGCATGCAAGTGCATGTGAACTATCACACACATATGGCCACAAACATGCACCACCCACCGACCAACACACACTCAGAAATACACATATGCTCACACACTCATAGATACAAGAACATGAAAATGCATGCACATGTATTAACATGCAAACATGAAAATAAATACAAGCATAAATAAATGCAAATGTGCACACATGCATCCAAACATAGGCACACCAACACACACACACACATGTGGGCACCCTCGCTAACACACACATGTATGCTCACATAGAGACACACATAAGCACACATACACACGCAAGAAACCACTCACATGCTCAAACATGCACACATACATACATGCATGAATGTGCATGCACAGACACATACATATAATGTACACAAGCATATGAATGCATCCACTCAAGCACACATGCACATATCCACCCACAGAAGCATGCATATACACACTCATATGCACACACAAAACTACATGCACACTCCCCTACACCCACACATGCACACACACTTACACACCCATGAATATTCACATACACAAACCCACCCACATGTAGACATATATACATACACATATACAAGTATGCACACATGCACATCCACATAGACACTATCATTCACACACACACAACTACACATGCATGCACACAACCAGGCATAGATAAGCAGAACATGTACTCCTGCACCAACCATAAACATCAATACACACTTGCACATACTCACGGACACACACGTAAACATAGATAAGCAAACACACATATACCTATAGACACATGTGTACTCACACGTCCATGCAGACATATGAACACACACATTCCCACACCCACGCAAGGCCACGTGCATGTAAGCAGAACACACAAAAACATGGACACATGCACGTCTGTGCTAAGCACACACGCATTAACACACAGTAGCACATACACATACAAGCGCTTGCATACAGACACACACATAAGCATGCATACACACACAAGAAAGCACTCACATGCGAACACATACATGGGCACAAGCACATGCACAGACACACATCCACATGTGCACACACATACAAAAGTACAAACACATATGGACACAAGCACAAAGCATACAGTCACATGCCCACACACACATAAGCATACATACATACACTTATGCACACATAGAAATCTACATGCACACTCCCCCCATACACAGTGTACACATACATAAACATATAAACATGCATGCACAAATATAAATGCATAAAGACATGTACACTCACACACACACACATACACAAGCATGTGCATAACCACACACTTATGCATACGCACATCAATGCATACACACATATGCTTGAAAACATAGATTGACACATGAATGTGTACACATGCCCACAACCACACATGAACACAAAAATTGCACACAATACCACATGCACTCACGTAAGTAGGCACATACGCACACACCTACTCCCACATTCACACACAGACACATTTATACACATGTACATGCATACACGCACACATGCACACTTGTGGACACACATGCACAACTGTGAATGCACATGAAAACACATCCACTCACAAGCACATGCACACATTCACACATGCCCATGCACACAAACACATGCATATAAATAACCACATATGCATAAGTACATGTACACACATGTGCAAAAAAAAATGCTAACACACATGCACTCATAGCAAGAAACACACACCCAAGCACGTAAATAGGAATAGAAACATGTACACATGCTCACAAGCACCCAAATATGCATATGCATGTGCACTCATACACTTACACACACACACACACCAACACACACACACACACACCAACACACACACATACACACACATGCACACACACACACACATATGTTGATGCAAGCACACACACACTATCAAACACACTCTCATATAATCACACACATGAAGGCACAAATGCATACACAAGCCCACATACCGACACACACGCATGCATGCACACACACTTACACAAAAGCATGTGAATTGTCACATATATACATGCACAAGCACACGCACATGCTTACACACTCATAGACACATAAGAACATGCAAGCACATGCACACACAAACACATAGGTACACACACACATACAAATAAAAATACACATGCATATGCACTTGAGATAAGATACAAACACACAAGCACGTAAACATGAACACACACATATACAAACTCACACACACTTACACACATGCATGTTTGCATATAGAGACATACATAAGCTCACATACACACACAAGCAACCACTCGCATGCCCAGTCATGTTCACACACATGCATGCATGCACACACATCCACGCACACACACACATTCACACTCACACATAAAAATGTCTACATGCACATGAATGCATGCACATAATCACATGATCACACACACATAAGCTTACATACACACACTCATGAATGCGCACTAAACTTCAAACACCTCACCCACATGCACACCGATAGACAAAGACACCCATACATGGATGAATATGCACACTCACACAAGCCCACACACATGCACATGCACACATATATATGCACTCACACATACACATGTACACATGCATGCGCATAGCCACATATATACATGCACACATGCCAACACACACATACATGTCGATACACACATGCATATACACACAAACACAAACAAGCAGACATACAAAATAAATCACACACACATGCATACATACATGTGCATGCCCCTACATGAATGCACATGTACACACACATTCCCATAGCCATGCATAAGTACACATATGTATGCACAACACACATAAACATGAACATGAACTCGTGTGTGCCCCACACATGCATGCACCTACAGAGACACATGCACACATACATAATGTACACACACACACACACAAAAATGCACATGTATGCAATCACATTAGTAAGTGCACACACAAGAAAATGCATGTACATGCATACATACACCTACAAAAGCATGAACACACACATGCATAGACAAACACATCCATATGAAAGCATTCATATACACACATGCACCCATCCACACACACATATGCACAAAAGCACACACACACGTGTGCACATACCTAAAGTCACACAAATTTATATAAACATGCACACACATACATATAGACACACAATAACACAAGCACATGCATATACATGCTTAAACACAAGAGCATAAATACATGAAGATACTCTCACACAAGCAATGTGTAGACAAATACATGCACACCTACACACCCACATGCACGCACGCACATAAACACTTATAAACATGCTCATATGCACTCACATACATGCACATGCATACATCAAACACACACATGTACCCCCACACCTACACAAATGCATACTATTAGATATGCACACACAAAAATGTACACACTCACATGCATGCATGCATACAGAAGAAATATATAAGCACACATACATGCATGAACATGCACACAAGCATACAAACTTGTACATGCACACAGACACTATGTAAGTGCATAGACACACACACACACTAACTTACAAACACACACACACACACACATACATATACACACATGTATGCATGTACATTTTTGCATGTATACACATGTTCATATTCACAACAAACACCATAAACACACCTCCATATCCATGCATGCACACACACACACACACGTACACATGCACATATACATAAATAATGATACAAATATGCACACACACACACACATGTATGCAAATGAACACTCACATAAACCCACATACACACATGTAGACACATACATATGCATGTAGGCACACATACACATACACAAATGTATGCATGATGCCACACAAATACACACATATAAACACACAAGAATTAACATACAAACACACTAATGCTCATGCACATAGGAACATGCATGCACACGTACATGCACACGCATACACACTTGTAAACACACACATCTATGCACCTATATGAATGTCTACACACATGTAAGTACACACAAATAAATAAACAACCACACACATGAACACACCTAAACCAACTAACACACAGCACAAATGCATGCAAGCACAAATGTACCAACTCACATGTGCACACAAGCACACACACATACACATATGCACACTCAAACTCATATAGTTGCACAAGCTCACAAACACAACCACATGCCCACAAATACATGCACACAAGCAGACATGCATGCACCCATACACACAAGCACACATACGCTCACACATGTACACATACACCTACATGGATACATTTACACACATAGACCAACACAAACACACAACACACACACACATATACAAACACACACAAAAGCATGCACACACACACAATTACACATGTGCATGCCCATGCAAAAAAATGCACACATATCTACAATGAAATATGTTAGCACACACACATTTACAACCACACAATAATACACAAATAGAGGCACATACCCATGTGCACACACATTCACATGTAGATGCATGCATAGGCATGTGCATGCACACAAACAAGTAGACATGCACATACACACACATACACATGCACTCATAAGGACACTCATGCACAAACACACATGTGCACACACATATATAGATGCATAAGAATGTAGACACAAAAGAACAAGCACATGCATACACTCACATAAAAACACACAAATGCACACACATGCACACGTATGCACAAGTGAACACACAAAAAGAATCTCACAGAAAGGCATGAACACGCATACATATGCACATGTAAACATAAATATATGCATAAACACATACACAAACACAAATACAAATGCACTCATGCATCTAAACACATCAAAAGACACATACTTTCAAACACGCACATGCACTAACAAATGCACACACCAATGCGCATACACACACACAAGCATGCATACACACATGCATGCATGAACACATATTGATGTCCACTCATGCACACATACACATGCATTGGCACATATGCACACATACACACATGTTCACACACAGATGCAAACATAAACATGCATGTAAGCACACACATGCATGCACACAAAAAACTCATATGCATGTAGACATGCATTTGTGCCCACGCACTCACATTCACACACACATACAAACACATGCATGCACATACACAATCTTTCACACACACACACACATATGTCTAGACACAGATACATAGACACACATAGATGTGTGTACATCTACACATACACACACATAAGTACATGCATACACATACATGAAAACATGAACACACAAAGACACAAACCTATACACACACACACATGTAGAAGCACACATGCACAAACATACATAGACACGAAAAATGAACAAACATGCTTACACACACACACACACAAGCATGGAGACATAGACCATGCATGCACATTAACACACACATAGAAACATGCACAATCACACATGTAGGCGCACACATTCATACGCACATAAACTCAACCACACACATAGATAAACATGCAAGAACACACAAATTTAACCAAGAAAATACATGAACATACACATGCACATGAACATGCAAAAATAAACAAACACACTTACAAATACACACACACATGCATGCAAGCATGCACACATACACAAATGCATGCATAGATAGATGGCTATAGGCAAAGACAAATAAAAACGATGCATATGGTCACACACAAACACACACATGCACACACACACTCATGAAAATACACACACCCACACATGCTCACATACACAAAAACAAGCACACATAGACACACACAACACACACACAAGCACACATACACTCATGTTGACATACACACACATATACGCCCATATGCATACAAGCACACACACACACACACACTCATGTACACACAAAAAGACCCACATGCTTGCAAGAATGTTAACATTTTATATACATGCACACAAAAAGACATGCAAACACATATGCATGAACAAACATCTGCAAAAATAGATCCACAAACATATATGCAACTGTACATGTACAAAGACATGTCCTCATATGCATACACATTCACATGGGCACACAAAAGCATACCAATGCATACATACAAAAATGCACTTGTGCACAGACACAAACACTCACATGCACACAAATACACGCGCAATCATACATACACACACACACACACACACTTATGGACATGTGCATGCTCAGATGCACATGCATAGGAACACACACGCACATACATATGCACATGTACACACACCTACATGCACACACACACACGAACGCATGTGCACACACAAGCATGCACATGTTGGCATGAATGTGCACACACACACATACATGCACACATTTTGTTATTATACATACGCTTCCAAATTTAGACACACACATGCATGAACACACTCACATGTGCATATGCTCACACACACACATACACAAATGCAAAAACGCAATAGCACACACACATACACACATGCATGTCAACACACACATGCATGTAGACATGCATGCTTACATAGATGCACATACACATAACACTCCCATGCAAACACATCTACACATACATGCACACACACATACACTTTTACACACACTTATGCTCACAAACCCACACACACACAAGCACACATGCACACAAAGGCACACACACACGCATGTACACACACATTAACATATACACACACAACCACACTTGCACACACATGCACAAAGTCACATACACTCACACACACTTGCATATGCACATAACCACATGTACCCACACAGGTCCACACACATGCACTCACGCACACGTGCATGCACTAGCACACAAACTTGAACACCCATGTGCACATCTATATGCATACACACATGCATAAATGCACACACACAATCACACTTACCCACATGCATACACACACACACATATACACATGCACATGCATGCAAACATGCACAAGTACACACATGCACTTGTGCACACACACACATACACAGAGTCATGCACACAGAGACATGCACACACACACATACATATAGACACTTTCACATGCATACATGAAAACTTGCATACACACATGCATGTACACACCTTCATGCACACAAACACACCAATATATGCACACACACGGACATAAAGATGTAAACACATACCCACATATACTTGTGCACACTAAAGAACACATGCACACAGATGCACATGCATGCAAATGGACACATGCACACACACATGTACATACTAATACACACATATATGTATAGATACTTGAACATGTGTACACTCAAATATTCATACACACATGCATACACACAACCACCACACAAAGAAATGTATACTTATGCACACACACACAAAAAAATATTCCCTGTGCGTGTACACAAATGCACAAAAGTGTTTGGGTACATGCATGCAAATATACATAGATGTACTCATAGAGACACGCATAAGCACATGCACTTACACACAAACACACCAATAAACACACACATATAAAGACGCATGTTTTCACATTTACAAAACATTCAAACATGCATTCACGCACACACATATGCCCAAGAACACAAACATGTGCAAGCACACACACACTCGCACACACACCCACACTCATGTGCACCAAAATGCACATATGCATACACACATACATACATACACACACTATACACACTTGCATATGCATATACACACAAACATTCATGCACACGTACACACACTTGTATGCATGCATGCATGCACACTCATATGCACACTAGTTGCATATACGCACACATTCACACATGCAAACACACCCATATGCATGCACACCCATATGCATACACACACACACACACTTATACACAGGCATGCACAAATACACAATCACACTTGCCCACATGTTCACATAACATAATAAACACAAGTGTGAGCCCACACATACACACATGTGATTGCATGCACATACATAGATCCACACAAGCACAAAACTAATCCACACACACACATACACCCACACATGCCCACACATATGAACACACACACACGCATGAACACAACACACACACACAAATTTGCACATGTGCACATGCATAAATGCACACACATACATACATGCTCATCCCTAAACACACATACACACACACTCAATCACACTTGCACAAACAAGCACATGCACACACATGCAAACCCATAGCCACATAGACACACACATACAAATACACACACATGCACAAGCTTTCAAAGACACATACAAACATACGCACATGTAAGCAAACAATAACACACACATGTATACACACCTAGTCACAAGCACAAACATATGCATAATTAAACAAAAAATACACTCATACGTTCCAACACACACTCATATGCACACACACAAGCAAAGATGCACACATATGTACAAAAACACAAGCACATACACCCACACATGCACATGCATAAGCACATTGGAATGCTCTCATGCACAAACACACACACAAAAGCAAGCACAACATAGAAAATGATTCACACACGTTCTTAAACACACACATGCTAGTCCACAAACAAGCATGCACACACAAGTGCACGTGTACACTAAGATACACACCACACACTCAACTAAATTCTCATGCATGCACACATAAGCATGAATGGATGCACACATGTGTACACTTACACATCCTTGGACACACCCAAACATGCTAAACCACACACACACACACACACAAAAATGCATAGACATATGCATATACAAACATATGCACACAGACACACGCATAATCGCACACACACATACATAAGCATATAGATAAACATCAACAACTACACATGCACTAGCCAATACAAGTGCATCCACACACACTAGCATGCACCCAGATGCACACACAAATGCATGCACGCACATGCACGCACACATGCAAACATGCACATACATGGACAAAAATATACACTCAAAATTAATAACACACATATGCACTTTTTCATGCACTCAAACATGTGCACACAAGAACATTCATGTGTGCAAATACAAGTACACACACACACACACACTTATACATGCATATACACATATGCGCACACACATGAACACATGCAAACACACATAAAACATGCACATACATACACTTTTAAGATACACATACACACACACACACACACACACACACACACACACATATATATATATATATATATATATATGTGAACACATTCACATAAACATACACATAGAGACAAATGCACTCTCACATGTACACACATGCACATGCACACACACACACACATGAACAGACTTCCTTGCACACTCATACAGCATGCACATATAGTTGCACCAACACATGCATGCAAAAGAACAAATGTGCACATAGATACACAAACATGTGCACACACATACACATGTAGATGCATATACACACATGCACACACACATGAACACATGCAAAGACACACAACACATGCACATACATACACTTTTACAATACATATACACGCACACACACACACACACACACATATATAAACACACATTCACAAAAACATACACATAGAGACAAATGCACACTCACATGTACACACATGCACATGCACACACACACACACATGAACACATATCCTTGCACACTCATACAGCATGCACATATAGATGCACCAACACATGCATGCAAAAGAACACATGTGCACATAGATACACAAACATGTGCACACACATACACTTGTACTCATATGCAAACATGCACACACAAACAAATATGCACATAGACATATAGAGATACACACACACATTTACGATCATTCAAATAAGCATGTAGAAGAACATGCATAAACATGCACTTGCACATACATAGTTACACACACAGGCTCACACACAAGTTCACACACATGCACACACAAGCACACACACACATAGACACGCACACATGTACGTAGACATAAACACATTCACGTCTAACAAACATGAAGATACACACACAAACACATGCACAATCTTGCATGCAAGTCCACACATGCACTCACACCCGCTCATAGACCCAAAGAAATAAACACACATATGCACATGCTCACATAAACATACACACAAACACACACACACATACACACACTTACATGCACGCACAAACACATGATGTGTGCATACATGCACATGTACACATAGATTAATGCACACATATACATACACACATAAACACATGCAGGAACATGTACTAAAACACAAACACATGCACATACACACACATACACATATGCACATGTGCTCACACATCACTCACACACCACTCACACACGTGCACACAGATACATATATAAGTACTCACATATGCACACACACTCAAATATATTAACACTCCCCAAGGCATGCACACAAATATTCATACACAAACACACATGCACACACACACACACAAACACACTTTATCGTACACAATCATGCACCAACATACATCCACACACAAATGCATGAGCATACCCACATACGTACAAGTTAACAAATACACACAAACACACACATTAATGCACACCCACAAATGCACACACACACACATGCATTCACACTAAAACACATTAACACATGCACTCACACCACAAACATGTGCATGCACACATGCATAAATGCTTACACACATACACACATGCACATACACATGGATGCATACACACATGCACAGACACATACACACAAGCATGTACTCATGTAAGCACACATAGGCATATACACATACTTGTACACTTCCCCACAAACACACACCAATAGACACACACACGCATGCACACACACTTGCACACACATGCACACACACACACATGCACACACCCAACACACACTCATGCACATACACATGCATATACACACAAATTAAAAGCCACACATGTCCACACTTATATGCACACATGCACAATGACACACCCATGCATGCACACGCATGCCTACAAAAATACGCATACATATACACACAAACACAACTATACAAATGCATATACATATAGGCTTGCATGCACATGTAGGACCACACATACACATATATAAAAACAATGCACACACACATGCATGAATAGACACACATGCCCCCATAAACGCAAAAAAAAAACACAAGCACTTGCATAGAAATTCACCCATGCACACACTAACGGACACACATGCAGACATATACACACACTTGAACACACACACACACACACATATACAGACATGTTCACTCATACATAGATGTGCACACACACACACATACATGTGTATATTAGTAAATAAAAATATACACAGATAAGCACACATTCCTGCACACACACTCACATAAAAACACACACATGCTAATATATGCACATATATACACACTCATACACACACATAGAAACAAATACAAACATGAAAACACACAGATGTGCCTACACACATATATGCCAGAGTGGTTACCCACACATGCATTCATATGCACACATACATGTGCACACACACAAACACTAACCCACACCCTCACATGTGAACACAAATGTGTGCACACACCAACACATACACACATGTTCTTGTATGCACATGCACATACACATGAACACACACACACGTAAGCACATACACACATGTGTGCACACAGACAAAGACACAGAAACACATAGACCTTTACATAGACACACACATGCAAACTTAGACACACTTACACATACATGAAGACAAACACTCAAAGTTACACACATGTACGTGCACAAAAACACACATGTCAATGCACACACGCACAAGCACAAACACAGACAGGAACAATTACGTATATGCACAACAACATGCAAGCAACCAAACACACAAGCACATAGGCACAAACGCATAGACACACGCATACACAAATGCACACATGCATGCATACTTGCACACATCGACACACAGCCCACACACATGGACATGTATGTATGCATAACACACACCAACTCAAAAACATAAATATTAGAATGCATGCATACTCGCACATGAACTCGTTCATGTGTGCACACGTATATGAATGCACACATGCATGTGTGCATATGCAAGGATATATTCTCACACAAAAATACACACACATAAACACAATGACACCTATACATACACACATAAAAGGAAGGAAATGCACCCACACATGCATACTTATGCATATGCTTCAGCACACATGTACACATGCTCACACCCACATACAACCAAACACATGCATACACACATGCACATGTACTCATGCACTTACCCATACACAAACATACACAATCACACACTAAAAACACAAGCACACACACATACATGCACATGGATAGACAAGTAAAAACACAATCACACACTAACACATGCATTCACCGAAACACATGCACTCATGCAAGTAAAAGAACACTTGCACATCTACACACACGTGCATACACATACATGCATACCCACAAACACACACGTGCAAATGCAATCAAACACATAAACACATGCACACAAATCTACACACCTTCAAAAAAATATACACATCCATAACCACACTCACACACCCATGCACACATACACACACATGCGCACACACACACTAACACTCACACATGCACATCCATGTCCACACATAGGCACAAATATAAACACAAGTACACACACACACAAGCAAAAGAACACAAACACCCACAAACTCAAACAAACACATAGGTACACACACATATACACACAGATGCGTGCACACAAAAACATGCACAAACACATGCATACGCATATGTGCACTAACATGCACACAACATGCGCACCTACATAGGAACGCATGTGTATGCCTTCATGCACCAGTACACACACACACACATACAAAGACATACACATGCAAACACATGCACATACACACACTCACTCACTCACGTACACACAAACACACACATGAACAAAAACACATGAATCCACACACACACATGCATCGGTGAGCTGACACACATATAGTCATAAACACACTTATAAATGCACACATAAACATTGTACCCACCACAAGAACACTCAAGAGCATGCAAGAAATAACACGCACACATATATATATGTGCCTATAGACACATATACACATACATAAGAGCATACCCACATGTACGCACACAAATGAAAACAAACTTATCTCCATATACATGCACATTTGCATACACATTCACAAGCACACGTGTGTAAACCAAAACACACGTATCAAAACACATACACAAAAACATGTGCACACATATATGCACATGCAAGTAGACACACAAACCTAAACACATACACACACATGTGCGACAACACACACTTGCATGAACACACTCACACACTAACACATACAAATATACACATGAGAATAATCACATGTATGTACAAGCACACATGTGCAACCAAACACACAAGAACACATGCACACATGTACACACATACACATACACATACGTGCACATGCACACACACAACCCACAAACATTCACATGCACACATGCAAAAGCACAAAAAACCCAAAATGACATGTACTTGCACACACTTGCATGCTCACAGATGTAGACAAATATAGCCATACACACATGCAGGCACATTCATACATATGTTTCAATACAAACATGCACATGCACTCATACCAACAGACACATACACAAATAGTAACACAATCAGCCATGCACATGCACACAAGAATGGATGCAAAAATGCGTACGTCAATGCACCATGCACATGTACAAGCATAGATGCACACACGCACACCACTCACATAGATCTACACATGCATACACACACACATGCACACACATACTCACATATGCACACATAAAACACAAGCACTCACACATGTACATGAATAGGAATGCATAAATGTAGATGCACAAGCAAGCATATATGCACACTCATATAATCAAACACACATGGATGCATGCACACAACCATACACAAGCACCTATACACACAGATCCATGAACATAAACAAACACATGCATGCATAGGAACACATCCATATGTGCATGGAAGTAAACACATGCATAGCTATACACACGTGCATGCATGAACAAGTGCACACACAAAAATACACACATGTATATGCACTTGCATCCACATAAGCACACATAGCCACACCTTCAAGCACGCACTGCACACAAATACACACAAAAACACCCGCACAAAGGGATCCATGCACACGTACAAGCACGCTTGCACATAGGAACACACACAGATACACACATATGAACACACACATGTAATTGCATATGCACACACATATACACACACAAAACATAAGTACACACAAACAAACACAATCATTCATTCACTATTGCACATGCACATGCATATCAAAACAAATGCACACCCTCAAACAATCGTATGTACCTACATACACACACACAAACACACACAAGTGCACACACACACAAACAAATGCACACAAACAAGCACACGTGCATACAGGTATGGATGAACTCGTGCATGCAAACAAACACAACACAACTACACAACATACATGAGCGCACATGTGCACACACACATACATAAGCATATGTATGTAGGTGCACATGCAGGCACACATGCCCATAGAGATGCACATGCATACACAGACACATACTAATAAATATACACACACAGCACACACACGCACAAACGTGCAAGCACCTATGCTTGCATACACACACATGTACACACTCAAGCAAATGAACATGCATATGCATGCAAAGAATCATACATGCATGCACTTGCAGACATATTTGCAAACACACACTCCTAGCAAAAAACATATGAACACACATTCTTGCACACTTACATGGCATGCATAGATGCACACACCCATACAAACAAATAAGGACACACACACTAGAACACACACAAATGTACATATGAACACAGATGTAAACATATGCAAGGAAACATGCATGCACTCACACACACCTACTAAAAAGCAAATGCACAAGCACATAGACATAAACACACATGTAGATACATAGGCATACTCATATGCTCATAAAGATGTTCACACACAAGCACATACACATGCACAAAGAAATACACATGCATGCACACACTCTCATGCACATGTATGCATGCTCACTTAGATGCATGAAGAAACATTTGCACATATACACACACGCACATACCCACACACAAACACATGCACACACTCACAACACGCACACACACATGCACACACACCTATATACACAAACACATGTAAACAAATTGGTGCACACACATATACGTACATGTGCAAACTCAGATGGACATGATCACACACATTACCAGACATGGATTAAAACACACAAATGCGCACACACATGGATACACATGCACATGCATACAATTGGGCACTCACACATGCACTCAAACATATAGAAAAAAGTAGATGTAGACACAAAAGCACACATAAATGCACATCTGCACGCTCACGTACACAAGTATAGACAAATGTATAGTGATACACACACACACCCATATACACCCACACATGAAAACACACACACACACACAAACACACACATGGAAACATGCACACAATATACACATGCACATAGACATACACATGCACACATGGGCACACAAACATGCACATATATACCCACATATAGGAATGCACATGGTCAAAAACACATGCATGCACACACACACATAAGTAAATGCACACATGCACCCACACACATGCCTGCATGTAGATATGCATGTGCACACACACATGCACACACACACACACATACACACCCACGCATGTATGCACACACATGCCCACACACACACACACATACACACATGTACATGCACATAAGCATATAAAGACATGAATGCCCACACACATGAACATGCACGCAAGTGTGCATGCACACAGATTGTGGACGAATAGACACACATGCATGCACATGCTCAAACACACACACACACACATATGCACATACAGCCATAGGCACACACATACATACACACACATAGGGACACACACAAGGCACACAAATGCACACACACACATGTATGTGCACACATATGCACACACACTCACATGCATGAGCACACAAAACACATGCACACACACATACACATATGCACATGTGCTTGCACAAATGCACAAACATAGATGACACACACCCATATATGCATATAGGCACATAGACACACACATATTTGCACAAAGACATGCATATAAGTACACACATGCACACATAACCCACAAATATCCACACACACAAATACATGCTCGTGCACACACACATACACATTTGCACACTCATAAGCACAATCATGCACACATACATGCAAAAACATGCACATACACTCACACACATGCTCACACGTAGTCACAGTCATAGAAATGAACACACACACATACTAGTAGTACACATGTGCATGCGTATAGTCACAACCACATAAGCACACATATGAACAAGAAGACATATGCACACATACATACACACTTACACAAAAAATACATGCTTCCACTCAAGTACAAACATAATCACAAATGCATGCACACACACTCAAACACATTCATAAATGTGTGTATGGATACACAGACATATATGCACATGCATGTAAACAAAAGCACACATATGTACACAAAGGCACATATGCACCAACTTGTACACACACTCATGCATGCATACATGCACATACTTATGCACAAAGGTGAACACACACACACATGTTCATATATAGACCCATGCACAAACATATGTACATGCACAAATATTCACACAATCCATATGCACCCACATGGACACACACACACACACATTGGTGCATAAGCACAACATACAGATGCACACCTACAAACACATGTGCACACACACAAACACATACACATGCATGTGTTGCATGCACATTCATACTTACATGCTCAAACATATGCATGCACATGCATGCACACAGAACATGTGCACACATAAGGATAGACTCATGTATAGATATATGTACACACTTATGTATGCTCGCATATACATCCATGCATGCACACACATACATGAGTGAACATGGTACGAAGACACACACACACACACACAGATACACATATGTGCATGTAGTTAAACACACATGCATGCACACACACACACAACCATATACACGTACACACACACACATCCACACACTCAAAACATGCACACATTTGTGCACGTGCACACACATTCACACATGTATGAATATACACATACACTTACAAACACACATTCCCATACACATATGCTTATTACATATAAAACCACACACAAACTGACATACACCCACACACATATGTAATCACACAACATGGACACATGCACACACACACACACACACCTATTCACACATTCATGCACAAAATGATTCATACATTTTGTGCACACACATGTAAGCACTCACTCACACATATGCATGCACCTGCCTCTCACATAAGAACACGCTTACACATGTACGTGTACACATACATGGGCACATGAAGAAACACGAACACAAACACACATGCATGTATACTAACACACACAACATGCACACTGCACACTCACACAAATACAAGCACATGTAGTCACACACACAAAACACACACACACACAAACTAAAAGACACACAACCACATGTGCACACACATACATAAAAGAATATACACACTGACACACAAGCAAACACACACACACACACACACACACTCACACTCAAGTGCATAAATGCAAATACACATGCAAAAACACACATATGAGCTTTCAAATAAATAATAACACATGCACAATCACACACTGACATATACACATAAGAAAAGCACACAACCATGCAACCACACATACACATACATGCACGCACATGTACAAAAAAACAAATATGCACCACACACACACATAAAATGATGCACACATACATGCTCACACATGCATACATAAGCACACACATATAAGCACATGCACACCCACCCATGCCCCACACATGCACACGAACAGACACAAGCACTCACATGCACAACCAAACACACACTTGAACACATATATACACACACATATATACATGCAGACTTAGTATGCACGCAAACACACACAAGTGCAAATACTCACACACATATACATGCACATGAAAATACACACAAACTCATACACTGACTTACATACTCGCACACAAAAGCACACACATGTATATCGACGCACACACGCTAACACATGCACTTACACAAGTACACACACATATGTAAAAACATGCACACACACACACATCCACACACTCAAACATGCACACATTTGTGCATGTGCACACATATTCACACATGTATGAAAAAAACATACACTTACAAACACACATTCCCATACACACATGCTTGTTACATATAAAATCACACACAAACTGACATACATCCACACACACATGTAATCACACAACATGGACACATGCACACACACACACACATGTTCACACATTCATGCACAAAACCATGCATACATTTTGTGCACACACATGCACACACTCACACACACACATATGCTTGCACCTGCCACTCACATAAGAACATGCTTACACATGTACGTGTACACATACATGGACACATGAAGAAACACGAACACAAACACACATGCATGTATGTTAACACACACAAAATGCATACATGCACACTCACACAAAAACAAGCACATGTAGTCACACACACACACACACTAAAAGACACACACCCTAATGTGCACACACATACACAAAAGAATATACACATTGACACACAAGCAAACACACACACACACTCACACTGAAGTGCATAAATGCAAATACACATGCAAAAAAACACACATGAGCTTTCCAATAAATAGTAACACATGCACAATCACACACTAACATATGCACATGCACACAAGCACACAAACATGCAACCACACATACACATACACATACATACACGCACATGCGCAAAAAAAACAAATATGCACGCACCCACACATAAAATTATGCACACTTACATGCTCCCACATGCATACATAAGCTCACACATACAAGCACATGCACACCCACCCACGTCCCACACATGCACACGCACAGACACATGCACTCTCATGCACAACCAAACACTCTCTTGAACACTTATATACAAACCCACACATGTACATGCAGACTTAGCATGCACGCAAACACACACAAGTGCAAACAAGCACACACATATACATGCACATGAAAATACACACACAAACTCATACACTGACTTACATACTCACCCACAAAAGCACACACATGTATATCGACACACACACGCTAACACATGCACATGCACATGCACACACACATATGTAAAAATAAATGCACACACACACACATCCACACACTCAAACATGCACACATTTGTGCACGTGCACACATATTCACACATGTATGAACATAAACATACACTTACAAACACACATTCCAATACACACATGCTAGTTACATATAAAACAACACACAAACTGACATACACCCACACACACATGTAATCACAAAACATGGACACATGCACACACACACTTGTTCACACATTCATGTACAAAACCATGCATACATTTTGTGCACACACATGCATGCACTCACACCCACACATATTCATGCACCTGCCACTTACATAGGAACACGCTTACACATGTACGTGTACACATACATGGACACATGAAGAAACACGAACACAAACACACATGCATGTATACTAACACACACAACATGCATACATGTACACTCACACAAATAAAAGCACATGTAGTCACACATACACACACACTAAAAGACACACACCCACATGTGCACACACATACACAAAAGAATATACACACTGACACACAAGCAAACACACACACACACTCACACTGAAGTGCATAAATGCAAATACACATGCAAAAACACACATATGAGCTTTCAAATAAATAGTAACACATGCACAATCACACACTGGCATATGCACAAGCACACAACCATACAACCACACATACACATACACATCCATGCACGCACATGCACAAAAAAAACAAATATGCACACACACACACACACATAAAATGATGCACAGTTACATGCTCACACATGCATACATAAGCACACACACACAAGCACATGCACACCCACCCACACCCAACACATGCACACGCACAGACTCATGCACTCTCATGCTCAACCAAACACACTCTTGGACACATATATACACACACACACATATACATGTAGACTTAGCATGCACGCAAATACACACAAGTGCAAACACACACACACATATACATGCACAAGAAAATACACGCACACTCATACACTGACTTACATACTCGCACACAAAAGCACACACATGTATATCGACACACATGTTAACACATGCACATACACATGTACACACACATATGTAAAAAATAAATGCACACACACAAGAAAATCCACACACATAGATGCACAAAGATGCATGCACACATGCATGCATTCACACACATACACATGATCACATGCACACAATTGAACAATGATGTTATGTACCCACGTACACACATGTGCCTATTTGCACACACACACACATGAACACATAGATGCACAGTGATGCACATAGACACACACACACACTTGCACACACAAACACCCACTCACATGAACACACCAACAAATAGATGAAGCTACACACACACAAATGTATGTGCATGCGCATACACACTCATAAACACACATGTATGCAAGCACACACATAGATACACACACACACACACTCGTTTTTGCACATGCATGACAACACACACACATACACACTTACACTTGTATAACAACACACACAGGCACATACACACATGTACACACATAAACATATGCACATACACACACACACACATAGAGAAATATAGTTGCATGCACATAAAAAAATACACATAAGCATACACACAAACATTCATATACATAAATGCATACATACACATGTGGGTGGATATAAGCAGGAACACGTGCATAGACACGTACATGTATGGGTGCAAAACAAGCAAACACACACACATGCACATGTGCACAGAAGCCCACATGCACTCACATATAGACGTACACACACACACACATATATAGATGCATATGCACACTCACCCACACATGCCACATACTCATGCACAAATGTATGCACAATGCATGCACCCATGAATACACATAAGCACAAACACATACACATTCAAGCACATACAACCACACGTGCACACACATATGCATGCATGCATACACACAATGACACATGCACCATCACACATATGTGTGCAAGCATGCACACAAAAACATAAATAAGCAAACAAATGCATCCACACACTCATATATGGCCATGTACCCACACACATGTATAAAGATAAACATGTAATCACATGCACAAACACACATATGCTGACACAAATAAACACCCATACACACACATTAATGAACATGCACATATATATATGTATACCCACACACTCACAGACATGTGCACATGCATGCAAATACACACACACACGCATGTATGTAGATGCACACAGGAAGACACAAACACATGCATGCACAAATAGACTCCTACATATATGAACAAACACATATATGCACACTTATGCACATGCACATACACACACACACATGTGCACACTTATGCACATGCACACACATAAAACTTTATGCATATACACATGCATGCACACATACACACATGTGCACGCACACTTACATACACATTCAAGAACAACATGCAAAGATGCACACACACATGCTCATGCACACACAGGTGTGCACACATGCACATGCACACACACACATAAGAACATGCTCATGTACACATGTATGCACACACATTATTGCATACTCAAGCATAAGCACACACACACATGAATGGATGCTCACACATACTCACCACCACACAAAAATAAGAACACACACACACATCTGCATACACACAACTACACACACATACCACACACACATGCGCACATGCACAGACACTCACACACATAAACCAAATATAGGCACACATGCACATGGACTAATAAGTGTAAACGCACATGCATAAACAAGAACACAACAATACCCATGCACTTACATAGACACACATGGATTTACATGTGTGCACACAAACAAACACACACACATATGCATAGTTACACATGCACATGCAAACACATGCACATGCAAACACATGCATGCATTCATAGTAATACCCATGCACTTTTGTATGCACCTTAATACAAGTACCTATGCAAAAGCATGCATGCATGCACTTGCACACATTTACATGGATGATAATATATAAGTGCACACACATGGACACACACACACATGCATGTTCCCATCCATAAGCTCACACATATGCACATGCATACAAACACACATACACTCACTCCCTCATGAACATGCACCTGCACACACATAAACACATACCCATGTCAACACATAAGCATACATACACTCATACACACTTTCGCACACACACACACATGCACATGTGCACATGCACATAGATACCTACACATGACATGCACATAGAGCCCCATATGCACACACAAACAAATAGGAACAAACACTCACACAAACACATGTAAACACACAAACACCCATGAACACGCACCAACAAACACACACACATGCACACACATACACATGCACATACACAAACATGCAATGATAACCATGCATGAATATACATGCACACACACATGTAGAACTCAATCACACACATGCACATACAAACCTCTACGAACACACAAATGATGACATACATACACCTATACACAAGAAAAAATATGTTTACATACAAACACACAGGCACATGAACATAATAATACTCATATACTAAATACATGCACATACTCATAAACATCCACACACACTTACATTAATGAACACTCATATATGCATAAGCTCACCCATGCACATATACGCATATGTGCATATGTGTACATGCACTGAAACACACACACACATGTAAGTGCATGCACATGAACATAAACAATCCATATGCACATACCCTGACATGCACATGCAGACACTCACATGGACATATATACAAACTCACATACACAAACACACACACACATGCACATGCATGTAGGCACACAAACACACACATGTACATAGAAGCACATGCATAGAAATAATCACACATACACTCAAACATGTGCACACATATGCATAAATACACACTAATGCACACATAAAAGGAACATTCATGTATGCACGCTAGTACACATGTGTAAACACTCACACAAGCACACATGCATGCACACACACATATACATATATGCATGCATAAGTAGTACCCACAAACATGCACATGGATATGCTCATGCACACATAAACATACATATTCATGCACACACACATGTGTATGATTATTTGTGTGTTTTTGCATGTATGTGTGTTGTATCCGTGTGCAAGTGTATGAGTTTTGGTGGGTTGTGTTTATGTACGTGGATGTATATGGGTATATCAATGTGTGCATATGTGTATACATGTTTGTGTGTGTGTGTCTATGCCTACACATGTGTGTATGCATACATGTGTATGCTTTTTTGTTTGTTTGCGTGAGTGTGTATATGTGTATGCATTTTTGTGTGTGCTTTTGCATATGTGTGTTAGCATGTGTGCATGTGTGTGTATATATATGTGTGTATGTATGTGTGTGTGTAGATTTTCTACATGTGCTTGTGCACATGTGTGGATGTGTAGGTGTACTCATGTGTTGTGTTTACAATTGTGTGCATGTATGTATGCATGGGTGTGCACGTTAGTGTGTGTGTGTGTGTGTCAGTATATGTGTGCATGTGTCTGCATTCGTGCGAGCGTGTATGTGTGCATGTGAGTGCAATAGTGTGTGCATGTTTGTGTAAGTGGGTCCATGTGTTTGTTTATGCTAACGTGTGGGTGTGTGGGTGTGTGGACATGCGTGTATGAATGTGTGTATGTGTCTTTTCGTACATACAAGCATATGAGGTTGTGTGCACATATGTGTCTATGTGTTCCTGTGTGTGCATGGTTATGTGTATTTGTCCATATGTACATGTGTGTGTGTGTGCATCTGTGCTTGTGTGTTAATGTGTATGAATACATGTGAGTATGTGTGTCTATGTGTGCATGTGTTTGCATGTATATATGTGAGCATGTTTGTGTCTGTGCATCTGAGCATCTATGTGTATGTCCACTATGTGGCTATCTACTTGTGCATATGTGCATCATTACGTAAGCATGTGTTTGTGTGCCTATCTGAATGTGATTGTGTTTGTTCATTTGTACATATTGTGCATGCACATATGTACATGAGAATGCATGCATGAGTGTATAAGTGTGAGCATGACTATATGCAAGTGTGCGTCTCTTTGCAAAAATTTGCATGCATGCTTGCATGTGTGTGCTTGTGTTGTGTGCAGGTGTTCAAGTGCGTCTATGTGTGTGAGTGTGCATGTGTTTGTGGGTGAGTGCATGTGTGATCGAGTGTGTGTGATTATGCATGTGTTTGTTTGCTAATGTATGCTTATTTTTATGCATGTGAATGTGTATGTGTTTATGTGTTTGCATATATGTGTGTTTTTGTGAAGGGTTGTATGTGTGTTAGTGTTTGTGTATGTGTGTATATGTGTGTGCATTTGCACATATTTATGTGGTTGTGGATGCAAGCTTGTGTGTGTGTGGGTTCATGTTTGTTGGTGTGTGTGGATGTGTATGCACATGTACATTCATGTATCCTTGTGCACTTATTTGTGTGTGGGCATGCACACATATGTCTTCTTGAGCATGTGTGTATGCATATGTGTGTGTGTGTGTGTTGCCTTTGTGTATGCATGTGCATGTCTTCGTGTGTGTGTGCGTGTGTGGTTATATATGTGTTCTCATACATTTTTTACATGTGCAATAGTGCATGAGTGTGTTTGTGTTTATGTATGTGTTTGAGTGTGTTTGCAAGTGCATGCATGTGTGCATGATTATATGTGTATGTGAATGATTGTGTGCATGCATGTGTTTATGTGCTTGTGTATATGTACAATCAAGAGTGTGTGAATATGTGTCTGTATGTATTTGTATATGTATATGCATGATTGTGTCAATACGTTTTTGTGTGTGTGTGTGCATGTGTTTGTGCATGTGTGTATGTCTATGTGTGTGCTTGTGCCATTGTGTGTGTGTGTGTGTGTGCGCACATGCAGCCATCTACTTTTGGGTGCTTGTGTGTCTATTTGTTTTTATGTGTGTGTTTGTGTGCATGCATGTTAGTGCGTGTATAGGTGCGTGGGTATGCATGTGTGTGTGCTTGAGTGCCCTTATGTGTGTTTGTGTGCAATTATTTGGCTGTGTGTGCATGGTTATGTGCATTTGCATGTGTCTTTATATGCATATGTGCGTGCATGTGTGTGTAGGTTCTACACTTGTTTGGGCATGCCTTTTTGCATATGTACTTGTATTCCTAAATGCATGCTTATGTGGGAATGCCCATGTGTGTACGTGATTGTCTTTGTATGTATGTATGCATGTGCATGTGTGTGCATTTGTGCAATTGTGTATGTGTGTGTTCATGCATTTGTGCAACTATGTATGGTGTGTGTTCATGCATTTTTATGTGTGTGTGCATGTGTATTTATGTGCACATATGTATATAAGTGTGTGTGTGCATGCATGCGTGCTCTTGCATGAGTTGTGTATTGGTACATGTGTGTGTGTGTATGTAGATATCTATTAGTCTGTGAGAGTTTGTGTGTGTATGTGTGCATGGGTGTGTGCATTTCTATACATGTGTGTTCATGTATGCGATTATGCATGTGTGTGTAAGTGTGTCATGCATTAGTGTGTGCAATTATGTGTAAGTGTTTTGTGGACTAGTGCATGCATGTGTGTGTATGCATACTTATTTTTTTGTGTATGAGTGTGTGTATGCTTGTGTGTTTATGCATGTGTGTTTACATGTGTGTATGTGTGCATGTATTTATGTGCACAAATTTGTGTGTACATGTGTGGCCATGCATGTATGTGCATGCACATCTGTCTGCATGGGCATATTGAGTGTGCCTTTGTGTGTGTGTGTTTGCATCTGTGTGAGCATGCGAGCATGTGGCTATGTGTGCGTGTGTGTATGTGCATATGAGGGTGTGTGTTCTTGTGTGGAAGTATTTTTTTGGGAGTGTATGTATGTTTCTGTGCATGTGTGTGCTTATTTCTGCATGCATGTATGACTGTGTATACCTGCGTGTGTGTGTGTGTACATGTGTATGTGCATGTGTCTACGCATACATGAATGTGTGTGAATACTTATGTATGTGTGAGTGTACGTGTATGTGTGTGTGATTGCATATTTTTGTGTACATGTGTGTTTGCATTAGCATGCATGTAACTGTGTACATGTTTAGAAATATAGGTTCATATGTCTACATGAAAAGCATGTGTTTGTGTTTGCGCATATTTGCAAGTGCAAGATTATGCATTCTTATGCATTAATGTGTCTACACATATGTGGGTTCACGTATGTGTACATGTGCTTTTGTGTATGTGTGTGTGTGTGTGTAAGCATTTGAGTGTGTTTGTGCAAGCGTGTTCTAGTGTGTGTGTGTGTGTACGATTGTGTGCACACATGTGCTTGTGCATGCATGTGCACTTATGTGTGTGTGTGTGTGTGCTCCTATGACTTATATGTTTGTGTGTGTGTCTGTGTGTGTATGTTATGTATATACATGTTTGCGTTTAGGTGTGTTGGTGTGTATATGTGTGCAAGTGTGTTTATGAGCATGTGTGCTTACATGTGCATGCGTATATGTGTGCATGCATCTACTTGTGCAAAATTGTTTTCTTGTCTTTTTTATGTGTTTGTATGGTGTACTTATATGTGAATGTTCATTGTGCATGTTTGTGTGTATGCATTTGTGTGAGTGTGTTTTTGCATGTGCAGATGTGTCTGGCTATGTGTGTGTATGTGTGTGCTTGTATGTGCTTAGGTGCTTACATATGTGTTTGTGTTTTAATTCATATGCATGAATGTGTACCTTTGTGATTGTGTGTGTTTGCATGTTAGTGCATGATTATGTGTGTACATAGACTTATGTGTCTTTATGTGCATGTGAGTGTGTTCATGCATGCATGCCTTTGTGTAGACATGGGTGTGTGTGCGTAAGATTACATGTGTTTGTATGTGTGTGTGAGTGTGTGCATGTTCATGTTCCTATAAGTTTTTATGAGTGTGTGTGTGGGCACACATGTTCATATGTGTGTGTGTATGCATTTGTGTATGCGTGATTGAGCAGATGCATGTGTGCAAATGTCTATATGTGTGTGTTTATGAGCTAGTGTTGAGTGCATGCATGTATAAGTGTGTATGTGTAGGCATGTGTGTGTGTCTATGCTTGTGTTCATGCATGTGTGTGTTGGTGTGTGTGTGTGTGTGTTGATGTGTGTGTGTGTGTGCAGACATGTGTGTGTGTGTGCATGGGTGTGTGTGCATATATGCACATATGTCTACATGATTGCAATGTTGCATGTATTTATTTGTGTGTGGGTGAGCCTATGCATCTATGTTTGTTTGTGTGTATGTTTATGTGTATACATAAGCATATGTGGGCATGTGTGTGTGTGTGCATGAGTGTGGTAAGTGTGTGTGCTTATGTGTGTGTATGCATATTTGTGTGCATGCCTGTAGGTGTTTGTGCATGTGTGCATGACTGTGCATATGTGGGTACATGTGTGTAAGCATATGCATGTGTTTTTGCACATGTGTGTGAGTGCTTGCATGCATGCATTTTGTGCATGTGTACGTTAATGCATCTGTGTGTGTTGGTGTGTGTATGTTTTTGTGTGCACGTGAGTGTGTGAATGGGTATGTGTGTATGTTAGTGTCTACATGTAAGTGTGTGATAATGTAAAAACATGTCCATGTGTGTGTGTGTATGTGTGGGTGCATGCACGTGGGCTAGTGTGCATGTTTATGGGTGAGGGAGTGTTTGTGCATGTGTGTGAGTGAGTATGCCTACTTTTGTGTGCATGCATGCATATGTGTATGCTTGTATGTGTGCATTTGTGCTTGTGTTTGTATGAATGTGTGTGTATGTATGTGTATGTTCTTGTGTGTGTGCATGCATGTGTGTTTTTGTGCATATCCATGTTGCTTGTGCATGTGCAATGGTGTAAGTACATGTGTGGACATGTGTGTCAATCTATGTGTCTCTGTATGTGATTGATGTGCATTGGGATATGTGTTCATGTGTCAGCATGTTGGTGTGTGGATGTGTCTAAGTGCATGTGTGTGTTTCTATATATATGTGCATTTGAGGATGTGTGTGTGTGTATATGTGCATGTATGCATTTGTGTATGCATGTATGTGTGTGTTTGTGCATGCATTTTTGCATGTATGTGGGCATGCACACATGTATGTGTATGTGTGCATTTGTGTGCATGTCTATGTGCATATTGTGCATGCATGCTCATGTGTACATGCTTGTGTGTGTCTATTTATGTGGGTGTATTGGTGTGTATCTATTTGTAAGCATACCTATATGCGTGAGTGTGCTTGCATGTGTGTGCCTACTTTTCTACATGTATGTGTTGTGTGTGTGTGTATGTGAATGTGTGGGTGCAAGCACAAATATGTGAAAGTTTATGTGTGTTTTTATGTCCATTTGTTTATGTGCACATGTATGTTTGTGTGGGTGCATTTGTGCATGTGTATGTGTTTGTGCGTACGTGCGCAAGCGTGATTAAGCTAATTTGTGTGCGTGCTTGCCTATGTGAGTTTGTGTATGTGCATTCACGGGCATGTGTGTATGTACCTATGTGTGGATAGCTATGTGCATGTATGTCTATGAGTGTCCATGTTCATATGCCTGTGTATGTGTGTGTGCATGTCTATGTGTGTGTTTATACATGTGTGTGCATGTGCATGTGTGTTTTTATGTGTGTCCATTTTTGTGTGTATGCTAGAGTGTACATTTGCATGTGCTTGTGTACATACTTTTTTGGATTGTGTGTAGATGTCTTTATACCAATATATGTGATTTTGTGCATGTACATGTGTTTGTATGAGTGTGCATGTGATGGTGTGCATGTGTGTGCAAATATGTCTGTGTGTGCACTTATGTTTACGTATGTGCATCTATATATCTGTAATGCAAGTTCAGATGCTTTTATATGTCTGTACATGTGTGTGTGTTTATGTGCATGAGGGTGTTTGTATGCATTTGTGTGTGTGGAGTTGTTTCAATCAGTGTGCATGTGTACATTCTTGTACGTGTGTATTTGTGTGTGTGCATGTGCTTGCGTGTACATGTCTTTGTTCATGCATGTGTGTACCTGTGTATGTGCGTGTCTAGACACTTATGCATATACATGTGCATATGTGCATGTTTTTTTGTGTGCACATGCCTTCTTTTGTGTGGGCCTATGTGGATGTATAGATATGTGCATGTTATGTGGGTCTACAAGCATGCATGTACTTGTGTTTATGTGTTTGGGTGGATGTGCATAGGTGTGCAAATATGTGCACGTATGCACATGTGTGTTTGTACATGTGCACGTCATGTGTGTGTGAAAGTACGTGTGTATATTTGTTGTATGTGTGCATGTGTGCATGCATATGTGTGTGTTTATGTGTGTCTATTGTGCGTGCATGTGTGTGCTATTAGGCATGTGCGTGTAGGAGTGCATGCATGCAATTTAGTTCATGCATGCATTTGTGTGTCTGCATGTGTGTATACATGTGCATGCGTGTGAGTGTGTACATGTGTGTGTCTAGACATTTGTCAGTGCACATGAATGTGTGTTCTCATGTTTTACGTATGCATATTTTTGTGTGCATGCATATGTGCATGTTTTCTTATCATGCTTATGTTAGTGTTTGTGTGCATGTGTGTATGTTTATGTGTTTGTGTGTGTTCTCTTGTCTACATGTGTGTTTCTTTGTGCATACGTTTGTGTCTGTGTGCATGTATTTTATGTGAGTTTGTATTTTTGTGTGTATGTTTACATGTGCCTATTTATTTGTGCATGTGCATGTGAGTGGTTGTGTTAGTGTGTGGGGGTGTGTGTGTGTTTGCATGCTTGGGCATGAGCTCTTATGTGTGTGCATGGATACATATGTGTGGGCACATGTGTAACCATTTGTGTGTTTATGTGTGCATGAGTTTGAGGTTGTGTCTATATGTTTATGTGTAGGGTGTTTTCTTTATGTGTATTTGAGTGTGTGCAGTAATGTGCACATGTGTGTTTGTGTGTTTGAGCATGTGTGGATGTGCTTCTAGTTTTTCTTATGTGCATGTGCTTGAGTGTGTGTGTGTACTTGTGTGTGCTAGAGTGCATGCATGTGTTTCTATGTTTTAGTTCACGTGTGATTTTGTGGCTATGTGCATGCTTGTGTGGATGTGTGTGTGAATGTGCATATGCGTATGTGTGTGTGTTTGTGTGCTTGTGTTGGTGTTGTGCATGTGATGTGTGTGTGTTTGCGAGTTCATGTGAGTGTATGTTTGTGTGTATTGAGTGTGTGCATGCATGTGTGTCTGAGAACCCATGTGCATATGCATATGTGTCCATGTGTTCATGTGTGTATTTGCATTTATGTGCTTGTTCATGTGCACATATTTCTCTGTGTTTGTGTGTTTGTAAATGTGTCTGCCCTTGTGTATGTCATTGTGTACATGCAACGGAGTGCATGTATGTGTATGTCTACATGCATGTACATGTGAACATGATTGTGCATGTGTGTGTGCATGCATCTGTGAGTGTGTTTGTGTCTATAGGTTTTCAAGCATGTGCATGTTCAAGTATGAGCATGTGCAATTCCATGTGCATGTGTTTGTTTGTTTGTGTGTAGGAGTGTGGGTGTGTGGCTTTGTGTGTTTTTGTATGCATGGACATATGTGCTTGTGTGTGTGCATGGGTATGTGCATGTGTACTTCTATGTATGCATTGATGCATGTGTATGCATGAGTTTATGGTTCGGTGTGTGGAGGATGGGGTTGTGTAATTGAGCATGTGTTATGAGTGCATATGCACAAGTACATGTGCATGTGTTTGTGTATGTTTATGTGAATGTGTGGGTGTGGGTGTGGGTGTGTCTATGTGTGTATTGGTGCATGCTTGTGTGCATGTATAGGCATTCCTATGCATGTGTGAGTTTGTGGCTATGTGCATGTGTGTGAGTATATTCAATTGCATATACGTGTGTGACTTTGTGTGTACGTGTGTGCGTGGGTTTGCTTGCATATATGTATGCATGTTTGTGCATGTGTGCTGAGGTGTATGTCTATGTATGCATATGTGTGTGTGCATATGTGTGTGTGTGCATGAGTTGATGCATCTATATGCATGCATGTGTATATATGCATATATGTATAGGTGTACAAGTGTGTATTTGTGATCTTGCGTGTGGATGTATATTGGTCTTTGTGTATGTGGGTATGTTATGTGTGTATGAGTGCACGTGTGTGTGTGTTTGTGTTTGTGTGTGCATGCAGTAACGTGTGTGTGTGCATGGGTGATTGTATGTGTTCATGTGTGTGTGTGTGCATGTGTGTGCATGTGTGTACATGTGTGTGATTGTGAATGTGTGTTTGCATGTGTGTGCGTGTGTGTTTTGCATGGTTGTGTGCATGTGTGCGTGTGTGCATGTGCTTATGTGTTTGTATGTATGTGCATATGTTTGTTCATGTGGGTGCATGTGTCTGTGCACTTGTTTGTGTCTATGCCATGCATGCGTACACATGTGTTTACATGTGTGTGCCATTGTACGTGGGTGCATCTGTGCATGCATATGTGTGTGTCCATATGTGAGTCCATATATGTGTGCATGTACTCACACATGTGTGCGTGTGTGTCAACAAATGTGTGTTTGCACTTGTGTGTGGGCATGCATGCATATGCATGTGTATGTGTGTGTGTCAATATGTGTATGCATCTTTGAGTCATTTAAGTGTGTGTATGTGTGTACTTAGAAGGTGTCTGGGTTCTTGTTTGTATGAGTGTGTGTGCATGTGTGCATAAGTTTTTTTGTGTGTTTGTGCTTATTGAAGTGTCAAGATGTGTATGTTTGCGTGTGTATTTGTGCATGTGTGTTTTTGTTTATGAGTGTGTGTGCATGTGAGTTTTTGTGCTTGTGGGTTGTGTGTGAATGAGTGTGCACAGTATTCTATGTGCTTGTTTATGCATGTGTGTGTTCTTATTCTGAACATATGCATGCAGATGTTTATACATGTGTGTGTGTAAATACATGCATACATACATACACTTGGGTGTGTGCATGTGCATGCATGCATGCATGCATTTGTGTGTGCCTATGTTAACATTCATTTGTGTGCATTCATGTGTGCGAGTTTGTTCATGAGCAGGCATATTCGTGCATGTGTGCATTTATGTGGGTATGAATGTCTGTGTGATTGAGTTTGTCTATGTGTGTGCGTGTGTGCATGCATGCATGTGTGTATGTGTGAATGCTTATGCAGGTGCATGGACATACATTTGTGTACACGAGTGCATGGTTACATGTGTGTGGGTCTATGTGGAGGTGTATGTGCGTGTTCGTCCATGGTTGTGTGCTTTTGTGTTACCATGTGTATCCATGGGTATGTAATTGTGTGTGTGTGTGTGTGCATGCTTATGTGTGTGTGTGTGTTGGTGTGTCTAGGTGTTTATGGATGTGTGTGAGTTTATGTGCATGTGTGTGTTTGTCTATGTGCACATGTGTGTTTGTGTGTGTGCACATGTGTGTGCAATTGTCTCTACATGTTTGTGTCCATGCATGTGTATGTGCATGTTTGAGTGTTTGTGCATAAGTGTGTGAGTGCATGTATGAGCGCATGCACAAGTGGGCATGTTTGTTTATGTTTGTGTATGTTTGTTTTTTACTGCATACATGTGCTCACATGTGTATGTGCATGTCTACATGTGCATGTGTGTGTGCATTAATCTATGTAGCCCACGAGAATGTGTGCATGAGTGCATTTGGATGCATGTGTGCATGCAATCTTGTGCATGTGCATGTATGTGTGTATTTGAGTGAGTGTGTGTCTGTGTATGTTTTTGTGTGCATGGGTTTGTTTTAGTGGGTGTTAGTGTGGGTGTGTGTGCAAGTCTTTGTGCATGTGTGTGTGTATATGCATGTGTGTGTTCATGTGTCCATGCATGTTTGCATGCGCATGCATATGCATGTGGATGTATGTGTGTGTCTGTGAGAGTGTTCATGAGGAGGAATGTTCCTGAACGTGTGTGTGTATACGAGCATGTGGTTCATAACGTACATGTGCATGTGTGCGTGTGTACATGTGTGCATGCTTATGTGTGTATGTGCATGTGTATACATGCATGAACATGTGTGTGTGTGTATGTGCATGTACATGCATGTGTGTGAGTTTGTGCATGAGTGTGTGTGTGAGTGTGTGTTGTGTGTGTACGTGTGTTCATTGGTATAGGTGTTTAAGTGTATGTGCAAGTGTGTGTGTGCATGTGCATATGTGTTCATAACTGTGTCTGTGCTTGTGACCATGTGCACTTGCATACGTATGTGTGTTTGTGTGTATATCAGGGTAGACATGTGCATACATGTGTGTAAGTTTGTGCATGTGTGTGAGTTCATTTAAATGCAATCGTGTATGTGCATGTGCACATGAGTTTGAATTTGCAAGCATGTGTATGTGTGCCTACGTGTGCACGTTGTGTGCATTTGTGTGCTTAAGTATGTGTGCTTGGTCATGTGTGTGCATTTGTGTCTATGCACTTATGGGTGTGAGTGAGGTTTTGTGTTTGCTTGTGAGTATGTGTGTGCATGCCAATGTTTGGTTTTGTGTATAGGTGTGCATATGTGTGCATGTGCTTGTGTTTGCGAATGTGTGGTTTTGTGCTTCTGTATGTGCCTTTGTGTATGTGCATGCACATGAGTGTGCAAGCATGTGCATTTGTGTTTGTGCACACATGCATTCATGTGTGTGTGTGTGTGCATGCATGTGTCAATGACTGCTTGTGTCTATTGTGTATGTGAGTCTTAGTGTATTTGTGTGTGTATGAGTGAACATGTTTATGCATGTGTCTACATGCATGTTCATATGTGCATGTGTGTGTTTGTGTTCATGCATTTGTGTGTGTGGTTGTAGGCATGTATTTTAGTTCTTGTGCATGTCCATGTCTGTATATGCATTTTTGTGCACGTGTGTGTGCATATGTGTGTTTGTGAGCATGTGTGTGTTCATGTGTGTTCATGTGTGTTCGTGTGTGCATGTGTGTGTGGGTCAGTGTGCCTATGCTTAGGTGTTTGTACATGTGTGCTTGTTGTTACTTATGTGTGTATGCATGTGCATGTGCTTGTGCACTTGGGCATGTGTGTGTAAGTGTGTTGCATATGCATCAGTGTTTGTAGGCGTGTATGTGTATGTAGATGTATTTTTGTGTATGCATTTATGTGTTTGTGAGCATTTGAGTGTCTGTGTGCTCAGTGGGTGTGTGGGAGCTTGTTTGCCTGATTGTTTGTGCATGTGCATAAGTTTGTGTGTGTGTGCGTGTGCATGTGCAAGTTTTAGAAGATGTCCATGGAGTGCACACGTGTCTTTGTTTATATGTGTGTTTGTGTCTACATGTGTGTGCGTGTGAGTGTGTGAGTTTATGATGTTGTGTGTCCATGTGTGTAAGTGCCCCTATGTGCATGTGTGCTAGCATATGTATATGTGTGTGAGTGTGTGCATAATCATATTTATGTGTTTGCATGTGTGTGTGTGTGTATGTCTAAGCATACATTTGAAAGTATTTATGCACATGCACATACACTTGTTCATGTGATTGTGTGTTCAGGTGCATTCATGGGTGTGTGTGTGTATGAATGTTCAAGGTTATGTGTGTGTTAACTTGCATGCGTGTGCATGGGTCTTTATGGAAGTGAGTGTGCATGTGTGTTTGTGGGTGTGTGAGTTGAGTGCTTGCATGTACATATGTGTGTGTGTGGGTGTTTCAGGATGTGTGTGTGAGTCTATGTGCATGTGTGTGTTCATGTGTGTAGGCATGTGTGGGCATATTTCTATGCATGTCTGTGTGTGCTTGCATGTGTATCTTTGAATGTTTGTGCATGTGTGTCTTTTTTGTAAGCATCTATTTATTTTTTTTTGTACATGTCTACATGCATGTGCATGAGTGGGTGTGCTCGTGCAGGTTTGTGTGTTTGTTCTTGTGGATTCACTTGTGTGTATGCACTTGAGTTTGTATAGTTATGTGTATGTGAGTTCATCTGTGCATGATTACAAGTGTGTGCGCATGTGTTGTGCATGCGGGCTGGTGTGTGCGGTTGTATGTGTGTGTGTGTGCATGGATGTGTTTATACATGTCAATGTGTGCATGCATGTATATGTGCATGCATGTGTGCTTCTTTATGTGTGTGTGTGTACAAGCATGTGCATGATTAAGCATCTCTGGGAATGTGTGAATGTATGTAGGTGCGTTCGAGTGTGTGTGTGTGTGATTACATATGTGTGCATGTGTGTGTATGTGTGTGCACATGTGTGCATGCCTATGTGTGTGTATGTGCATGTACATTGATGTGTGTGTGCATGCATGTGCATTTGTGTTGGCTTCTGCATGTGCATCTAAGTGTGTGCATATGCATGTGCATGTGTGTGTCTGCATGTGCATAGTCACACGTATGTATGTGTGTACATGTGTGTATGTGAGTTTGCACACATGTGTCCTTGTGAATGTGTGTTATGCATGTGAATGTGTTCATTAGTACATGTGTTTATGTGTTTGCACATGTTCATGCATGGATGCATGTGTGTGAGTGTGTGCATGTGTGTGTGTGTGCATGTTTGTGCTTGTTGGCATGTGCACATACATGTGTGCATGCTTGTGTGTATGTCTTCATTTTTATGCATGTGCATTTGGCATGTGTTTTAGTGCTTTTAAATGCATGCTTGCAAATGTGTGTGTGTGTGTGTGCATGTGTGCAAGTTTGTGCACATGCAAACATGTGTACTTGTCTACGTGTGCATGTGCATGGTATGAGTTGTGCACATGTGCTAGTCATGTGTATGTGTGTGTGTGTGTGTGTATCTCCATGTGTTTGTGCACCTATGTGTGTGAGTAAGTTAGGGTGCATCCTTGTTGGTGTGTGTGTGCATGCCAATGTTTTGTTTTATGCGCACTTGTGCATAAGTGTGTATGCATGTGTTTGTGAGCATGTGCAGGCATGTGTGCCATTGTGCATGTGTATATGTGCATTTGTATCAATGTGTATGTGAGGGGACATGTGCATGCATGTGTGTACATGCATGTATGTGCATCTATGTGAGTGGTTGTGGTTGCATATTTTTGTACATGTGCATGTGCATGTGTGTATATGCAATTTTATATGCATGTGTGTGTCTATGTTTTTGCATTCGTGTGTGCTTGTGTTTGTGTGTGTGTGCATGGGTGTGTATGTGATTGTGTAAGTGTGTAGGGGCATGCTTGTGTGTATGATTGTGTGCACTAGTGTGCATGTGTGAGTGCATGTGCACATGTCTATTTGTGTGAGGATGTGGATATATGTGTGTAGGAATATGTGTGTGTGTATGTGCATGTGTATGTTTATGCAAATGTGGTTGTGCTTTTGTGTGTGCATGTGTCTCTGTGTTTTGGCACATGTGTGAGTGGGTGCCTATGTATGTGTGGACATATATATGTGTGCATGCATGCTTGTGGTTGCCTTTGTGTGCATGTGTCTTCATGTGGACATGTGTTTGTGCATGCATGTTTTCATGTGCAGGTGCACGTGCATGTGCATGTGAGTTTGCAAGTGTGAGTGCATGTGCACGTGTGTATGTGTGTGTGTTCATCAGTGTATATAGGTGTATCTGTGTGTGTATCTTTTTGTGCATATGTGTATGTTGACATGCACATGCCCAATTGTGTGCATATTTGTGTTAGATTACGTGCATGAGTGTACATATGTGTGCATTTGTGTGTAAGAGTGCATATGTGTGTGTGTGGAAGTACATGTGTAAGCACTTATATGTGCTTTTGTGTGTGTATGTGCATGCATGTATTTGCACCTGCATGTGTCAAATTATGGTTGTTCTTGTTTATGTTTGCATGTGTGTGCATGTGTGTGCTTGTGTGTGTACATGTGTTTGCATTTGTGTGCACATGTGTCTGTGCATCTGCAGGTGTATGTGAGTGTATGCTTGTGTATTTACATATGCATATGTGTGTGTTAATATCTGTGTGTGCATGTGCATGTTTTTGTGTGTGTGTGTGCGTGTGTGGATATGCATTTGTGTGTTAGTGCAAGTGGCCATGTGTGCATTTATGAGTGCATGTTTGCATGCATGTCTATTTGTACATGCATATGCATGTGTGTGTGCGTTTGTGTGGGTGTATATGTTGTAGGTATGAGTGTGTGTGCATGTGTGTGTGTATGTGCTTATGGGTGTGTGGGTGCTTGCATGTGTGCTGGTCTACATTCATTGTGTTCGTGCTTGTGTGCATGCGTGTGTGTGAGCATGTGCATTTGCATATGTGAATTTGAGTTTGTGTACGTATGCATATGAGTGGATGAGTTTGTGAGTGTCTATGCACACTTACATGTGTGTGCATGTTCATGTGTTCATGTGTACTTGTGCATGTGTTTGCATGTGCGCTTGTGAATGTGTGTGTATTTCTGTTCAAGTGTGTATTGGCGCATGTGTAAGCACATGGGTGTTAGTGCATATGCGTTGCTATGTATGTGCGTGTGTATGTTTGTGTGTCTATATACATGTGTATGCGTGTATGCATGTGTATGTGAGTGTGTTTGTGGGTGCATGTGTGATGGTGTGCATGTGCGATGGTGTGCGTGTGCGATGTTGTGCATGTATGCGTGTGCCTACGTGTATTTATATGCATGCATACACCTGTGTGTACATGTTCATGCATGCAAATATGTGTGTGTATGGGTGTGTGTGAGTGTTTGTGTGTGTGTGCACATGTGAGTGAGTGTAGATATTAGCACATATGTGTGTATTTTCCTGTGTGTGTGTGTGCATATTATTGTGCAAAATTGCACATGTGTGTCTACATGTTCATGCATCCATGTGTGTGTGCATATGAGTGCGCATGCATGTCTACACACGAGTGTTTGTGAGCATGTGTTTGCACATGTGTGTGTGTGCGAGTGTGCATGTCCATGTGTGCATACTTGTGTGTGTGCATATCCATGTGTGAGTGCAAGTGTTTGTGTCTATGTGGATGTGTTTTCGTGTGTTTACTTAAGTGTCAGTATGTTAGTGCATTTGTATGTGTGGGAGTGAGTGAGTGTGTGCAAGCACATATTTCTATGCACATGTGTGTGTATGCTAATGAGTGCTTGTGTGTGTTCTAGTATATATGCATGTGCATGTGTCTATGCACATGTGTGTGTGCTCATGTGTGTGTGTGTGTGTGAGTTTATGTGTATGTTAGTGTGTGTCTGTGTGTGTATTTGTCTGTGTGATCATATGTGGGTATCAGTGCTTTGCAATTTCAGAGTGTATACATGAATATGTGTGCTTCTATGAGTTTGTGGGTGTGTGTTTGCTTGTATGTGCCTATGTGATGTGTGCATATATTTGTGCGTTTATTTGTGTATATGCATATGTGTGATTGAGTGTATGTGTTTGCATATTTATATGCATGCATCAGATGTCTGTTTGTGTATGTGCATGTGTGGTTGTGTAAGTGCATGTATGTGTGTGTTCGAGGGCATTTTTGTGTGTTTTTATGTGTGTACATTTGTGTATGTGTGTGCTTGTTTTTGTTCATGCATGACTGTGGATATGTGTGTGTGTGTGTATGTGCACAAAGGTTTGTGTGCATATGTGTAGAAGTAAGTATATTTGCATGCAAGATTGCATAATTCTATTTATGCACATGCATTTGTGTGTGTGTGTTTATGTATGCATGTGTCTCTGTGTATACATGTGCATGCATATTTATGCGTGTGTGTGTGTGATTATGCATGTTTGTGCTTGTGTGTGTGTGTGTTTGCCTATGAACATTTGTGTGTATAGGTGGCACATTTGTGCATTTTCATTCATGTACATGTGTGTATGTTTATTTGCAAACTTATTCTTATGTTTGAGCATATGTGCATGTCTACATGTACATGCCCATGTGTGTACATATTTGTGTAGGATTTTGCATGCTTGTACATGTGCATAAGTGTTCATATATGTGCATTTGTGTGTATGAGAGTGCATGTGTGTGTGTGTGCAAGTGCATGTGTAAGAATTTGTATGTGCTTATGTGTGTGTGTGTGCATGCATGTGTGTGTGTCTACATGTGTTTGTTTATGGGTGTGCTTGTGTTTGTATGCTTTTGTGTGCATGTGTGCTTATGCATGTACATGTGTTTGCATCTGTATGCACATGTGTGTGTGCATCTGTGCATGCATGTCTGTGTGTGCCAGTGTTTTTACAGATGCATGTTTGTGTGTTAGTATGTGTGTGTGCATGTGCATGTTTGTGCACGAGTGCAATGTGTGTGTGTACATGTGTATTTGTGTGTTTGTGCATGTGGACGTGTGTGCATTCATGAGTGCGTGCTTGCATGCATGTGTGTTTGAACGTGTGAATGCATGTGTGTGTGTTTGTGTGTGTGGGTGTGCATGCATATGGGTATGACTGCATGTGCATGTGTGTGTATATGTGCTTATGTGTGTGTGGGTGCTTGCCGGTGTGCTAGTGTGCATGTGCAATTACATATGTGAATTGAGTGTGTGAACATATGCGTGTGAGTGGATGGGTGTGTGCGTGAGTGTATGCACACTCATGTGTGTGTGTATATATAGGTGTAGGTGTGTGTGGATGTTCATGTGTTCATGTGTACTTGTGCATGCTTTTGCTTGTGGGCTTTTGCATGTGTGTCTTCCCATGTGCATATATCTATGCATCTATGAGCATGTGCATGTGAGTGCATTATGTTGTTGTGCATGTGCATGTGTACATTTGTGCGTGCATGTGAGTGCATGCATGTGCAAGCATGCATGTCTATGTGTGTTTGTGCATGTGAGCTTGTATGATGATGTGCACTTATGTGCATAGATACATGTGTGTGTACTTGTGCATGCATGCATATATGTGTATGTAGGTGCATGAGTGTGAATGTTCATGTGTGTGGATGTGTGTGCATATGTGAGTGAGTGTGGACATGAATGCTTGTGTGTGCATTCATTTGTGTGTGCATATTATGGTGCATGATTGTACATTTGTGTCTGCATGTGTACACATTTGTGTGTGTGCATGCAAGTGTGGATGCATTTCTACACATGAGTGTTTGTGTGCATACATTTGCACGTGTGTGGTGTGAGTGTGCATGTGCATGTGTTCATACTTGTGCGTGCACATGCATGTGTGAGTAAAGTGTTTGTATTTATGTGGATGTGTTCTTATGTGTTTACTTATTTGTTTGTCCAGGTGTATGTGTGGGAGTGAGTAAGTGTGTGTAAGCACATATTTGTGTGCACATGTGTGTGTGTGTATGCTAATGCATCCTGTGTGTATGTTCTAGTATATGTGCATGCATCTATGCACATGGGCATGTGCATGCATATGTGTGTGTGTTTCTACATGTGAATACGCTGTGTGCGTGTGGTGCTCATATGTGTGTATCTATGTATGTAGATGTGTGTATGCGTGAGTTTGTGTGCATGTTAGAGTGTGTGTGTATTTGTATGTGTGTGTGTGTGACTATATGAGTGTATAAGTTTGTGTTGCGATTGTGTGAGTGTATACATGCATGAGTTTTTGTGTGCTTCTATGAGTTTGTGGGTGTGTGTGTGCATGCATGTGCCTATGCAATGTGTGCATATGTGTGGATGTCGATTTGTTCTTGTGCACATGTGTGATTGAGTGTTTGTGTTTGCATGTGTGTATGTATGTATCACATGTCTATGTTTTTGTGTGTGCATGTGTGGTTGTGTAATTGTATGTGCATGTGTGTTTGTGGACGTGTATGTGTGCCTGTGTGTGCATGCAGGTGTGTATTATTTTTTGTGTTCATGTATATGTGTAGGTGTGTATGTCTATGTATGTGTGTATATGCATGCAAGTGTGTATATCCTCATGCTTGTGTGCACTAGTTTGAGTGTGCATGCATGCGTGCATGTGTCTATGTGTATGCACATGCAGACACATGTGCATGTGTTTGTGTGATTGTGCATGTGTGTGTATGCCTTTGTGTGTATGTATATGAGCATTTGTGTGTGTATGGGTAGCATATGTGTGTATGTTAACTCATGCACATGTGTGTATTTGTTTGCAAATTTGTGCAGATTGTGTGCTTGTGCATTTGCATGTGTATGCAAGCATATGATCGGGTGAGTGTGTTCATGCATGTGTGTCTGTGAGCATGTATGTGTGAGTGTCTCTGTGGGTGTACATCCATGTTTGTGTGTACATATTTGTGTGCATTTGATTGTGCTCGTGTGTGCCTAAGTGTGTGCATATTAGTGTGTGTGTGTGTGTGTGTTCATGAGAATGCATGTGTATGCATGTGTTTGTTTTTGTACATCTATTCATGTGAGTGTTTGTCCATGCATTTGTGTGCATGGGTATAGGTTTCTCTATTCATGTGTGTGTGCATATAAGTAGGCATGCATGTTTGTATGTGTGTGTGTTTATGCATGTGTGCTTTGTCATGTTTGTGTGTATGTGTAAGAATGTGCATTTGTGTGTGTGTGTCTATGTGTGTTTATGTTTGCACATGCATGTGTGCATATGCATGTGCATATGTGTGTGTGTCTATGTGTATTTTTGGATTTGTTCATCCATGTTTGTGCGAGTGTGTGCTCTGATTTGCAAGTCTGTGTACTTGCTTATGCATATGAGTTAGTGGGTGTACGAATATGTGTATGTGTGTGTCGCGCATATGTGTGCCTATGTGCATGTGTATGCATGCATGCATGCAAGTGTGTGTATATATATATGCATGTGTGTGCATGTGTTGTGTGTGTGTTTGTGCATGTGTGTGCTTGCATTGGTGAGAGGGTGCATGCATGTGTGTTTATGTGTATTTGTGCATGTATATGCATATGTGTGCATTTATGTGTGCATTTTTGTGTCCATGTGCATGGATGTCTACATGTATGTGTATGAATGTTGTTTGTCTGTAAGCATTCATGTGTGTGAAAGTGTGATTGTGAGCATGCATTAATGTGATTACATGCATGTGCATTTGTGTGTGTTCTTAGATTTAGTAGTCTTTGCATGTCTGCATCAGCATGTAAGTGTATGTGCATTCTTATGTGAAAGTGTGTGTGCATCCATGTAGGTGTGCATGTGTGTGTGCTTGTGTGTGTGTACTCATGTGTGCTTGCTTGTGCATGTGTGTGTGTGTATGTCTGTGAATTTGTGTGTGTGTGTGTGTGTGCATGTACAAGTGCAAGAGTTAGTATTTGCATGTGTGTTTGTGTGTGTCTACATTTATGTGTGTGGGTATGTGTGTGTGCTCACGTGTGTGTATGTGCACCAATGTGTGTGTATGCTTGTGCATGTGTGTATATGTGTATATGAGTGTGTGTGTGTGTATATGCATGTGAGTTGGCACATGTATGCATGTGTGTATATGGCACAAATGTGTCTACATGTGCATGTGTGTGCATGCATAAGTGCATGTAAAAGTGTTCTTGAGTGTCTCTCTATGTGTTTATTCTTGTCTATGTATGTGTGTATGTGCCTGTGTGTGTTTGAGTGCATGCATATGCTCACATTTTCATATGTCCATCGGTATTCTTTTGTGCATGTGCATGTTCATGTGCATATGCATGTGCATGTTTGCATAAGAACTTACATGTGAATGTGTCTGTGTGTATGCATGTGCATATGGGAGTGTCCTTGTGTGTCTGCATGCAAACATGGGCATGTGTGTGTGTGTGCAAGCATGCATGTATGCATATATGGTTGTGGGGGTGTTCATGCACCTATATGTGTGTGTGTGCTAATGTTTGTGTGTGTGTGCATGTTTGCATTCTTGTTTGTATGTGTGTCAGTATATATCTGTGCTAGTGTGTGTGTGGGTTTGTGTAAACGTCTATATGTGTTTTTATGCATGCATGTATGCATGTGCATGTGTTTATGTAGATCTGTGTGTACGTGTTCATTTTTGTGTGCATGTGTGTGAGCATGTGTGCATGGATCTATGTCTTTATATGTAAGTGTGTACATGTATGTGCTTGCATTTATGTGTGTGTATGTGTACATGTTTGTGAGCAAGAACACGTGCATTTGTGTAGGTGTGCATGTTCTTATGCATGAGCGTGTGTGTGGGTGTGTTCATGTGTATGTGTTATTCGCATGCATGTTTGTGTGCATGTGTGTTTATGACTTTTTGTGGGGATGTATGTTTGCCTATATGTGTGCATGTGTGTGTGTACATGTGTATATTTGTGCTTGCACCCATGTGTTTGCCATTATATGTGCATGTATTTGTGTGGGTACATGCATGTGAGCACATGTTTGTGTGTGCATGCATACATTTGTGCATGTGTTTCTGTCATTGTATGAATGTATGTGTGTGTGCATGTGTTTATGCATGCATAGTTATCTGCAAGTTATAGTGGGTGTAGGTGTACATGTGTGTGTGCATGTGTTTATGCATGCATATGTGTCTACATGTTTGGGTGTGTGTAGGTGTACATGTGTGTGTTTGTGTATGTGTATGGGCATGAGTTATTGTGTGCTTGTTTGTATATGAGCACATGTAGGTGTGCTAGTTGTGCAATTGTTCCAGCATGCATTGCATGCTTGTTGTGTATATCTACATGTGTGTGCATGTGCGATTATGTCTATGTGTGTGTATGTTTGTGAGCACGTGCATTAGTGTATGTGTGCACTTGTTTGTGTCCACATTTATGTGTGTATAGGTATAATTTGTGGGTGTGTGCATTTGTGTGCATGCATTCGTGTGAGTTGGTGTTTACATATTTTTGTGCATGTGCACCTATGTATGTATGCATGTGAGTGTGCATGCACGAATGCATGTGCATGTTTGTGTATATGTAGATGCATGTGTGTTCATGTGTACATGTGCTTGTGTATGTGTTTGTGAATGTGTGCATGTGCTCATAAGAGATTACATGTGAGTGAGTGTGTGTTTGTGTGTGTGTGTATGTGTGCATGTGTATTTGTGTGTGTTGTGTTTGTGTGCATATGTTTGTGTGCATGTGTGTGAGTTTGTGTGTGCATGCATGTGTATGCATATTAATGTGTGTGGGTGTGCATGAGTTTGCATGTAGATGCACATATGTGTGAATGTATGTGTCTATGTGTGTGCATGTGCTTGTGTTTATGCATTTGTATGTGTGTATGTTGGTTTCTATATTTTTTTTTAGTATGTTTGTGTTCATGTTTATGTTTGTGCATGCATGTGCTTATCATTCTATGTGTGTATGCATGAATGCTTGTGTATGTGGATGTTCATATTTGTGCATGTATGCACGCATTTGTATCCCTGTTTCTATGCATGCATTTGTATGTGGGTATTTGTGTTTGCTCGTCCATGTGTTTGTTCTTTTGTGCACATGTTTAACAGTATGGGTGTACCTGTGAGAATGTGTACATATGTGTTTGTGTGTGTCTGTATGTGTGCATAAGGTGTTTTCATGAGTGTATGAGTGCCTATTTTTCTATGTTATGCAAGCATGTGTGTGTCGATATATGTGGGTGTGCACATGTGAATGCATATTTTCATGCATGTAGATCTAGATGTGTGTGCATGTCCCTGCTTGTGCTTATGTGGAGGTGCTTGTATGTGTGTATTTGTACATGCATGTGTGTGTGTGCTTGTTGGTGTGCATGTGTGTGTGTATGTGTATGTTTATGCATTTGTGGGTGTGATTGTGCATGTGTTTCTTTATATGTGTTAGTGCACATAAGGGTGTATAAATGAATCCAAGCACATATGTGAGTGTGTGTATGTGTCTTCATGTTTGTGTATGTGTGCATGTGTATGACTCTATTTGTGAGTGTGCATGTGTGTGCATTTGTCTATGCATGTGCATGTGTTTGAATATGTGTGCATGTGTGTCCATGTGTATGTGTGTGCACATATGTGTACATGTGTGTGTGGTTTTGTGATAGTGCATCCACGTTTATGCCTATGTGCTTGTGTGTGTATACTTGCTTATGTATGTGTGTACATGTGGAAGCATGTGTATCTCTTTGTCTGTTTTTGTACATAGGTGTCTTTACATGTGAGCAAGTGTGTGCATCTATAGGTGTATGCTTATTTTCTTGTGTATATGTATGCATGAGTTTCTATGTTGTATGTGTATGTGTGTCTAGCTACACACATGTGTGAATGGGTGCATAGAGATGCATGTGTGTGTGTGTGTGCAAGTGTTCATGTGTGTGCACATGCATATGGTAGTGTGTGTCTTCTACATCTATGTGTGCTTGAAAGTGCATGTATGGTCATGTGTCTATGTACCTATGGGCACATGTGTGTGTGCTTTTCTTTATGTTCAAACCTTTGTGTTGGTGTGTGTGGTTGTGTGTGTGTGCATGGTGTGTGCATCTTTGTGTGTGCTTATGTTTGTGTGCAAGTGTGTGTGAGTGTGCTTGTGTGGCTGCGCATGTATTCTTATCTGTGTGTAAGTGCACGTGAGTGCTTATGTTTGCGGGTGCATGCATCTGTCTTTGTTATTTTATGTTCATGTGTGTGTCCATGTGTATTCATGTGTGTGTGCTTAAGTATGTGTGCATGCATGCATATATGCATGTGTGCATATACTTGTATGTGTGTGTGCATGAGTGTGTGTCTGTGCATGCACATGTGTGTGTGTGTGTGTGTCCGTGTGCATGTGCATGTATATGTATATGTGCATTCATGTGCGAGTGCATGTGTGTGTTGTTCATGCATGTGTGCATGTGTGTGTATGTGTGCATGTGTTTACACATGTAAGTGTGTGTATCCTTATGTGTGTTTGCTTGTGTTTGTATGGCTTGTGTGTTCATGTTCTTATGTGCATGTGTGTAAGCATATGCATGTATGTGTGTGGTGCATGTGTGTGCGTGTCTATGTATGGTTGTGTCTTTATGCATGTACATATGTGTGTATGTGTCTGTGAGCATTTTTTGTGTTGATGTGTGCAGGTGTGTGTGTGTGTGTGTGTGTTTGTTTATGTGAGTCGGGGAGGTGCGTATTAATGTGTGTGCATGCTTGCTCATGTGCATGCACATGTGCGTCTATTAGTATGCATACACATGTGTGTGGGTATGGATTTGTGGCTATGTGTGTGTATTCATGTGTGAGGGTGTTTCTAGATTTGTGTGTGCACATGTGTGTGTTTATGTGCATGCTTGTGTGTGGGTATGTATTAGGCATGAACAATTGCATACATGAGAGTGTGATTGTGTGTGTTTGTGAGTGATCCTATCTGTGTATGTCTACATGTGCAAGTGTGTGTGTGCATGTGCATGTATGCATGTGCGTGTATGTGTTAATATGTATTCATGTATGCATGTGTGTGAGTGTGCTTATGCATTCATGTGTATTTGTGTGTATGTGTGTGAGCATGTGCAAGCATGTGCGTGTGTGTACACGTGTGTATGAGTGTGTGTAACTGTGCTTGTGTATGTGCATGTGTATATGTACGTTTATATGTGCATGTGTGTATGTGTATGTCAGTGTGTGTGCATGTGCGTGAGTGCTAGTGTGTGTATGCATTTGTAGTTGTATGTGTGTGTGCATGTTATTATGTTTTCAAGTGCATGTATGCTTGTGTGTTCATGTATGGGTCATGTTTGTGTGTGTATTTCTATGTGTTTGTAGGCATGCTTCAATGTCCATGGTGTGCATGTCTGGGCATGTTTGTGCATGTCTATGCATGTGTTTGTATTTGTGTGTGCATGTAAGCATGTGCATGCATATGAATTGTGTGCATGTGTGTTGGTTGTCTGCATGTGCATCCATGCATGTGTGCAAGTGCATATGAGTTCATGCACACATGCATTTTTTGTGTGCATGTGTTTCCTTAAGAGTGTACATGTACGTTGTTGTGTGTGCATTCGCCATATAGGCATGTGTGCATTTACATGCACCCGTGCGTAAGGGTGTATGTCTGCATTTGTGTGTGTGCATGTGTAATTGTGCATGTCTAAGCATGTCTATATGTCAATGTGCATGTGTGTGTGAGAATGCGTGTGTGTATGTATTTGTGCATGAATGGTCATATGCATGTATGTGCGTGTCTCTGCACATGTCCATTCAAGTGTTTGAGCCTATGTGTGCGCTTGTGTTTGTACTTTTGCAGGTATGTGTGTGTGTGCATATGTACGCATGTACATGTGCCTCTATGTGCATTGGTGTACACGTGTTTGCATGTGTGCTTGTGTATGTGCGTGTGTATTTATGTGAGTGCATGCTTATGTGTGTTTTTGTGTATTAATCTACATGCATGTGTTTGCATATATTTGTGTGTATGTCCATATGTTTGTGCATGTGCATGTATGGAGGTTTTTTTTTCATATATATATATATCTGTGTGTGTGTGTGTGCATATGTTTATGCATGCATGCACGCATGTGTGTGCAAGTATGTGTGCGTGCCTTTGTTTGTGTCAGCTTGTTTACATGTTTGTTTGTTTGTACATGCATGTGTGCGCTTGTGTGTCTATATATGCACATGAGCCTGAGCATGTGTGTGTGTTCATGTGTTTGTATACATATGTGTGTTGTTTATTTACGTGTGTGTGTGGGTGTGCATGTGGTTGTACGTATGCATGCTTTTGTTATCATATGTTCTTATATTTGTAGGTGTGTCGATGATTGCATGTGCATATGCATTTAAGCATGTGTGCATAAATGCATGTATGTGTGCATGCATGAATATGAGTGCATGCCATATGTGCATGTGTGAGTGCATGTATGTGCACGTGCATGTACAAGTGTGTGTGTGTGTGTTAAGTGTTTGTGTGTGTTTTCATATGAGTGCATGTGTGCATTTATGTGTGTACATTTGTGCATGAGTGCATGTGTGTTTGTGTTTGTTCAAGTATGCATATGTGTCAGTTCTTGTGTGAGCATGTGCATACAAATGTTTGGAACTATGTGTATGTATGTGCATGTGTATTTATATATATGTGTGTGTGAGTGTACATGTGTGTACACTAGTTATGCATATCTGTATGAATTCTTAAAGGTATTGTGCTTGCATGCATGTGTGTGTGCATGCCAATATGTGCATGTGTGTGTACGCTTCTATGCATTTAAGACTATGTGTGTGTGTTGGAGTGGTTGTGTGTTTATTAGTGTGTGTGTGTGTATGTGTATGTGGGTGTAGTTGTGTTTTTGTCGATGTGTGCATGTGTGTGTCTATGTAATTATGTTTGTATGTGTAAGGCATTTGTGTGTGTGTGGGTGCACATGTGCACATGTAAATGTGTGTGTGTGAGTGTGAATGTATGTGCGTGTGTGCAAGTGTGTGTTCTGTAAGCATAGGTGCATGCATGTGTGTGTGTGAGCACATGTACATTTGTATGCATATGTGTGTTTGCTTGTGTGTGCTTTCGTATGAGTCATGCATGCATGTGTTATTCCTATGTCTATCTCTATGTGTGCATGCATGTGTGTGAGTGGGTATAAGTCTGTATGCATGAGCACATGTGTGTGCTTGTGTGTGTTTTCATGTGTGCATGTGTGTGCACAAATTTATGTTTGACTATTTTGTGTGGATGAGTGTACATGTATGTCTATAGGTGTGTCAACTTGTACCTGTATATGTGTGTGTGTACATGTACTTGTGGGGGTTGGTGGTTTTTATGTGTGTGAATGCATGCATAAGAAGATATGTTTGTTTCTGTGTGTGTGTTTGTGCATGCATACATCCATATCTATGTGGCCATGTGTTTGTGTGCTTGCATATGTTTTTGTGAATGTGTGGGTTCTTATGTGTGGGTGCATGGGTGTGTGTGTTCGTGCTTGTTGGTGTGTTGGTTTACTTATTTGCATGAGCATGTGCCTCTATGTTTGTGTGTGTGTATGTGTGTGTTTGTTACATCTACATGTGTATGTAGATGTGTGCATGCATGAGTGAGAGTGTTAACGTGTGTGTGGGCATGTGCTTATTTATGCATGTGTGAGTGTATACATGCACATATATATGAATTTGTGTGTTTGTAGATCCATGCATGTGTCTATTTGTGCATGCATGAATTTTACTGTGTGTGTATGTGCATATGTGTATGTATGGGTGTTTTTTATTATTGTAAGTGTGCATATTCGTGCGTATGTGTTAGATAAGTGTACAAGAACTTTTTCGTGTGCACCTATGTCTTTGTTTGTGTATGTTTATGTCTATGTGCTTACATGTGCATGCGTGTGCACATATCTGTGTGTGTGCATATATGTGTGCTTGTGTCTAAGTTTGTGTATGTTTAGAAGTGTGTGGGCATGTGTGTACATACATGTATTCATGTGTGTTTGTGTACATATGTGTATAGCTACTTGCATATGTGTGTGTGCACATTTGAGCATGTGATTGTATTCATGTGTGTATATGTGGGTGCGTGTGTGCATGTTTGTGGGCTTGTGCATGTGTGTGTGTGCATGTATGTGTATACATGTGTTTGTATATATATGTGTGTGTGTGCATCTATGTGCATGCATGTTTCTTTGCATGTGTACGCTTTCACGTGAGTGTGTGTTTGTTTGTGCATTCATATGTGTGCACATTCACTTGCACAAATACATGTGTGCATTTATGCATGTCTCTTTTTATATGCAAATATGTGTGTACATGTCTGTGTGTGTGCTTCTATGTTTGTGAGTATATGTGTGTGCTTGTGTGACTGTGTATGTGCTTGTTTGCTTGTTTGTGTGTACGTGCAAGTGTCTTGTGCATATGTGTGCTTACATAAGTGTGTGTGTGTGTGCATCCTTGTGCATTCGTGTGTGTGGGTGGTTGCATATGCTCGTTTGTGTGCACGTTTGTACATGTTTATATGCATGTAAGTGCCTATTGATGTAATTTGTGCTAAGCTAATGCGTAAGAGATGAGTAAATTATGTTTTTAACCTTTTTACTAGTTTGAAAACCTTTTCTTAAATTGAAATTTTGTAATTATAAAACTATTGATTTATTATTATTTAAATAAAAATATAAAGGGAAAAATAATGATTTTAAAATACCTTTCAATAAAATATTTTATGCTTGATAAAAATAATTTTGAAAATTATTTATATATATGTTTTTAATTAAATGATATTAAATGAAGTAAATATCATAATTACATAATAACAAAGAAAATAAAACTACAAATGATTTTTAAGTGGTTCTCTTTAACTTGTGCCTGCATCCAAACCCAATCTACATGGCCATGATTCCACTAACAAAATCATTTTCTTTCACCATAGCATTTAAACTTAATCTTTACAAACCACACCTTTGTGCTACAGCATATAGGGGTTCATTATCATAATTTTAATTGTAAAAGTTTACAATATTAATGCACAACAAAAAGGTAATAATTAATCACAACATTCTATTATTCACTAGTAAAAATATATATATAGCATAAGTCTATAGATAATGATGTTGGAATATGAATTTACTTATGAAAAAGTTTGTAAGAACCTAAATGACCTAATTTTGAAATATTAAATCAAAAGATTATCAATATGTACTAGCGTTATTAAGAAAAATAAAATCAACAAAGATTTTTCATTATTATGAACTTTTCTAGAAGACTAAAAGGAAATAAGAAAATGAACAACCAATTGAAAAATAAGACATGATTAAGATGTGCAATCAAAGAAAAATTTGAAGCAAGAAAAGGGTAAAATGAGTTACAAACACAACTCCAGCAAAGGTGTCAAAATCAGATTGCAATTCTTGGTTTTGCATAGTCTCTTCTCAAAATATTAATGTAGTAAGGTAAAATCAACTTTATCCAACTCCTAAGGCTTGTCTATGTATATTCACATATTATAAATTAAAATATAATTTTTAAATAGCTAGAAAGGTCCTCATTGTAGCCATTAGCATTTCTACAATCAAAACAACTACAAATAGTTTTTTGGAATGTTGATTATGAACTAGAATAGTGATGACCATCCAATATTGGAAAACAAAAAACAACTACTTAATCAAAATGCAAAATAAAGGGTCCAAATCTAATCCAAAATGGATTTGATCTAGTTGATATATTCAACATTTTGGATGTAAGTTGATGATATGTAAGAGCACTTTTCACAATGGTAGAAACAATCAAATCCATTCAATTGTGCTTTACGAATGGACAACTAGATGAAATGCACAATTCATAAATGTAGAGAAGATCTCAACCATTTGATTAGATTTTATGTATCGATGGTGTGATGAAAATTACTATTCAAAATGACAAAACTGATCTCAACCATTTGATTAGGCTTATCCTATAAGGGGTTAAATGGAATCTACTAATCACAAAAGTGGGCATAATCCTAACCATTCAAGGGAAAAAATGCATGATCAGATGACACCAAGTCACTCCAGCTTTGGCTACAATAAGCACTGAAATCTTTGTCTCATATTCTCTAATTGCTATGGATTTTTCACATTATAAGGATTCCTCACCTCTTATAAAATGAGCCAATACATCAGATAAATAATCACATTAGTAGACGATTTAGAGATGAACTTTTCATTGTTAGCTACTCCTCCAAAAGTTTAATCAATGACCCCTTGATATGCCACTTAAGCGACACCCATAGCCACAAAAACTATTTAATATTTCTTGACTTATGGATTATTAAATGATATATTTAGTTAAAATTCTCAAATTGATTGATCCTCTAGGAGCTTAAGATACATGAACTAAAAGGTACTCCAAAAAAATATTAGAGAAACTAACACAATAGTTTTGTTGCATCAAATAAGTGGTGTCATGACCAAGGGTATAACAATCTCTTCCTATTAATGATAACAAAACCATTAAGAAAATAATGAAATGAAAAGATAGAAATCATGCAAGCATACACAAGATTCTTTATAATATATAAACTTCATATAATTATGCCATAAACTCGGGATGTAAATAATATGTTTCATTTCTCACAAATCTCTCCCTTTTTGTTTGCATTAAAAGATAAAAAAAAGTAAAGGATGTAAATAAGGGATGCACACAATAATAATATTTGTGCATAATTTATATTTTAAAAGTAAGGGTACAACCTGTAATATATATTTGTAGGAGAAGATCTTATAAAAAAATGATTTATTAATTTTTAAGCATAAAAAAGATAATCATTAAACTTTATACGAAAAACTATTAGCAATCTTGCACAATTATAATAATACTGATTAACTTGTCATATATTTTATCCATGTTTAGTTTAATAATATTGATCATTTTAAAATATGTTACTCTATTTATATATGCTTTAATAATTCTTATGAGGCCTCAACTTTAAACAAAACCATGAGATCAAATATGCTTACAAGTACCATGAGGTCACCTTTGTATTCGATAAGTCAAGTATTAAATATTTAACATTTTATTCTAATGGGTTTTTTTAGTGTGAATCAAGTATAATTTTTATTGAACAAGCCATGCACCATTGAAGATGGTGAATCAATGGTCTTCAAAGAACCTTGGAGTATTTAGCAAGTTTGAAGGATTGAAGACATATGCACCAAAGTGTTAAAAAGTTTTCTTTATATGAAATAGAATATTAGCTTATTGATTTTAAGACACTCTAATTTTGTATCAATTTCAAATCACTTCGAGCATCAAATTGTTCAATCATCTTCTTTATTTAGCAAATGAATAAGATTATTTTCTTAATCTCATTACCCATTTCTTAATTAAATTCTATCCTTGTGAAATTCCAAGTTAGTTTACTTACTAAGCATTGATTAAACTAATATATATATATATATATATATATATATATATATATATATATATTTCTACCACATCCCAACTTGTGCCCAAGTGTAAAGCTTCTTGGGTTAGGCATGCCCAAGCAGTCACTCGCAAGCTTTGGGTTAGGTAATAGTCGAAACCAAATCTAGTAGAGCCCATTCTAGCTAATGATGAATTCTTGAATAGAATGGGGTAAGACATTTGGTGAAGTGAGGTAGCACTCGAACTAAGTAATGTATTAGTTGACTCGCATAAACCTTTATCTTATGAGTATGCCGAGGAGATGAATTCTTGACCACACAAAGGGAGAGCCAGCCCAAATTAAGCTTTGAATATTGCTCTTATGAAAAAAAATTATGAAATCCAAATGCTTATCTTTCTTTGTAATGTGGGACGAAATCCCTTGTGCTTATCTGCATCCAAAATTGGGAGCACCAGCACCATCTAATCATATATTTTCATGATTGCATACTATAGCTCTCCTCTACTTCATTTAACATTGGATCTCATGATTTGTATGACCTTCATTCAGGTCTAATGACCCAAGTCCATCCTACCTAATGGTTAATTATTTAGTCATTGCATTAGCCATTTTAAAACAAATAGTTTAACATTTTTGTAAAAACTTTTAAAGTTATTTGGCAATATTTTTCCAATAGCTTTCTACACATTCTAACACCTACAATAAAATTTTTTTTATAAATACCTAACTATTATAAATAGAAAAACTGATGAACTTAAATGAAAATTTGAGATCTCAACCAAGCACTTCTTAATATTCTATTCGCATAAATTCCATTAGTAGTAACTACATCTCCTCAAATCATTAAGATTTTCCAACAAATCCTTGTAGTTCTAAACTTCTAAATTCTCATTTCTTTTCTTATATTTTAGCTCATTGTAGCTTTTTCCATTAATCTTCAAGTATAAGAAGGTATATAAATTTATTGAATTTTTTCAACTTGTTGTATTTTCTTTTCTATTTAGTTTGGTGGCTTGACATTTGTAAAAACTCAAGTTTGATTTAATCTCATAAAAAAAACTAAGTTAAGATTGAACTCATAAAAGCTTAGGTTATGGTTGAACTAGTAAACATTAGTAGGTTGGAGAAGAACTATAAGAAAAAAGCTCAAATTGTAACCTTTTGTTAGTGGTGTTTTTTCTTGATCTCAATTGGTGGGCCTGTAGGTTCTAATTTGAACTAAATCATCTAAAAATCCTTGTATCTCAATTTTATTTTTATCTTCATTTTTTTTATTATTTTTAAAAAATATATATATATATTCAATATTGTTTATAAATATAAAATTAGTTTTGAGAAATAAATACTTTTAAAAATAAAATAAATTATTTCTAAGTATGTAATTAACCCTCCCTTATGAGATTCATATACTAGTTTTAATTTCAATTAGTATTAGTCCAAGTTTCCTATAAAAAGTGTGAAAAATCACTTAGATGATCCATCTTGTCCTTTTTAATTATTTTGTTTAGTTTTCTTAATTATCATTTTCATTTCATACAATATTAAATCTCACTTTTATCATTTTTGTATGCTCTCCGAAATACTTTTTTATTAATTACTTCTTAATTTTTTAATATCTTCATTCATTATTAATATTGTTGTGACACCTGATAAAGGATCTTCTTAAGTTTACCCACCATTATTCATGGGTGAGTTTTATCTATATTAGAAAAATTGATTAAAAATTTTTGTTCTTTCAATTGATTTGGAACACTAGAAAGTACTTACTAGATCATATGATTTACATAGAGGTATGAATAAATAAAATCAAGTCTTTTAGTGAATTTAGTAGCGATCAAAGAAGAATGACATAGCTTAATACAAGAGTACTAAAGTACATTCATTATAGTATGTCTCCAAGTGAATTTAATAAAGCTACGAATTTTTATACCACACAAAGTTTGGGAAACAAATTAAAAATTACTTATGAAGAACTTCAGAAGTAAAAGAAATTAAATTAAATCTTCTTACAAATGGTTATAAGCAATATAAAATAGATTTAAGAGAAATTACAATAAGATGTTTTTTTAAATCACTAATATTACTAATGGATTAGCAAATCTTAGAAAAGTACTTTCTTATATAGATCTTGTAAAAAGGGTACTGAGGATTTTATCCAAAGATTATGATCCTCTTATTATGATAATAAAGACAATCGAAGATGGAAATAAGCTCCATTGGATGAACTTCTTGGAAAATCATTAACAACAAAAATTGAGATGAATAGAAGAGTTGAAGAGCAGGATTCTATTTGCAAGCCAAAGCATGGGGCAAGAAAAGAGAAACCTTGGCATTTAAAGCATGAAAGGAAGATTTAAATTCAGATTATATCATCTCTTTTATTGATTTGGAGGAAGAGGTAAATTTTCAAATTAAAAGCTTAGCAAAAAATTTGACAAAAAGTTTTCTATATAAGAAAAAAAAAGAAAAGAAGGGAGAAGCTAAAGGCACCAAGGTATTATAATTATGGTTAAACGAGCCATATTAGACGAGATTGTCCACAACTCACAAACACTAAAAGAAAAGATTAGAAATAGAATAGAATAAAGAAGAAGAAAGCCTTTCAAGCTACTTGGAGTGCTTTAGAAGATTCTTACCCTACAACATCAAATAGTAAGGATGAAGGGATTTTGTGCTTTATGGCAAATGTTGATTGAAGAGAATGAGGTAAGCTCTTGGCCTTATGATGTTCGTAAATATAATTACATAGAATTTATTAGTAATTTAACTTCTTTAATGTGTATACATAAAACATTAAAAAAGTTTTACAAAGAAAAGATTGATCTTTGAGATTTTTTATGAAAGAAGATGAGAACAAGAAAATAAAAATTCTTCAAATTTGTGATGAAACAATTTCAATGATTATTGAGAATTCTTTTTTGAAAGTGGAAATTACTAGTTTAAAAATAAAAATATACTTTCCTAAACATGCAAAATTTTATAATACTTCACATAGTGTTTATTTTTCTAAACATAAGGATATGTGTAATTTTAAATACATGCAAAACGTTTCAAATATTACACACTTTTATTATTATAAAAAAATGACATACCATCAAAGATTGTAAAATTAAGAACTTTTCTTTTTGAAATCATGTTTCAAATCAGTAATTAAAATTGATATTATGAATTCTTTTGTGATGAATATTAATATCCAATCCAAGCTTGCTTGGGTTCCCAAAGTTAAATAATAATAATATTAACATAAGTTGTCTCCATAATTGTGGTGTGGAGATATGATGTATTGAAAACATTCATAAGTTAGAAATAATATACTTAGAAATTATGTGTATAGGAAAGAATATAAACTAAGCAAATAAGAGTTATATTTTATGATTAAGAAGTTAATATTTTTTAAATTTATGTAGTAATCCGTATAGAACAAAATGAAGATTTAGGTCTTGGGTGTTGGATAGTAGATCCTCATGACATATGACTAGAGAGAGATTAAAATTTGTATCAATAGAATATTGACCAAATAAATGGGTAACACTAAGGGACAATTTTAAGAAAATGATAATTGGAATTGGTAATATAGGTATTGCTAATGTTATACTTTTAAATATTTTCTCAGCTAATAGATTAGAATTTAATTTAATTAGTATTAGTTAATCATATGATAATGGTTATTTTGTTAATTTGGATACTCAATACAACAAAAATCAAAAGATGATTATGTATTACTAGTTGATAGAAGATAAAGCGACACTTATATGATTAAGTTTGATCAACTAGAAGTTAAAAGAATAGAGTATCTTGTTACACATTCAAATGAGAATAATTTATGGCATAGGAGACTAGGTCATGTAACTTATTCTATCATAAAGAAAATAATAATGTTAAATATAGGTAGAGATCTTCCGAAACAAAAAAAACTAACTAAAAAAATGTGTGAATCATGTTAAAAAGGAAAGCAAGTTAAATCTTCCTCTAAATTAAAAGATGGCTTAACCATTTGTAGACCTTTAGGGAGTTTGTTTAGACCTCTTTGGACCCATACAACTCTTGAGTTTAGGTGGAAAGAAATGTGGATTATTAATGACTTTTTTAGATATGATTGTGTTGTATTTCTTAAGAGTAAGGGTGAGAACTTTGAAAATTTTGTTAATTTAATAAAAAAGATAAAAAAACAAGTCAATCTCAAATTAATTTATATTCAAAGCGATAATAGTTGTGAATTTAAGAATAATGATTTCTATGGTTATTGCAAAGGAAAGAGAATCAGACATTAATTTATATGTCCTTATATACCTCAACAAAATGGGATAGTAGAGTGAAAGAATAAAAACTTCGTAGAAATTGATAGAACAATGTTGGCTAAATGCAGTCTACCAAAGTATCTTTGGGTGGAGGCAAATAATACAAATTATTATATAATAAATAGAATTAATTTTTTAAGGCCAATACTTAAGAAAACTTCTTATAAATGCTTTACAAATAATGGGCCAAATGTTAGCTACTTTCATATATTTTGGATGTAAATGTACCCTTCTTAATAATAAAAGACTCAACATCTATAAGTTTGATGAAAAAGTAAGTATAAGAATTCTATTTTGATACTCTTTTCATAGGAATGCTTATAGAATTTATAACATAAAAACTCAAAAAGTAAAGGTGATAATGTATGTAATATTTTATGAGTTTATTCAAGAGATAAATAATAAAAAATTACATGAAGAGATAAAGTCTTTAAAAAACTTAGACTTAAAAGAGGATGAAGAAAAAATTGAATGTAAAAAAAGGAGTAAGAAATTGGTCATCAATTGCCTAAAGGTTGGAAGTTTCAAGATTCACAACCGAAAGAATTAATAATAGGAGATATTAATCAAATTGTTAAGACTAAAGCTTCTATTAAAGAAAATAATCATGGTGCATTTGCATCTTTCATAAAATTAGTATCTATAGAAAATTCACTTAAGGATGACTACTAGGTTCAAGCAATGAATGAAAAGTTAGATGAATTTGAAAGAAAAAAATTATGGGAATTATTTCATAAGCCTAGTGTTTAATAAGTAATTGGAACCAAATGGGTATTCAAACAAATTTGAGGAAAATAGAGTGACCATTCAAAATAAAACTAAACTTGTTACTAAAGGTTATAATCAAGTTGAATGTATAGATTTTGAGGAGTCATTTGCACCTATAAAAAGATTAAAGGTATTAAACTTCTCTTAATATATTCTTGTAATAAAAATTTGAAAATATTTTAAATGGATGTAAAAAGTATATTTTTATAAGAGATTATAAAGAATATATGAATGTAGAAGAACCCACTAATTTTGAGACTCATGCACATGGTGATTATGTATAAAAGCTTAAGAAGACACTTTACTAGCTTAAGCAAGCTCCCCATGCAAGGTATCATAGATTGAGTAGTTATCTCATTGATAGTGGTTCTAGGAAAGGAAAAGTTGATGCCATATTATTCCTAAAATATATAAATAATAATTTATTTCTTGTAAAAGTTTATGTTGATGAAATAATGTTTGAAAGCATAAATTAAAATATGTGTAATGAATTTAGCTACTTAATGACTCAAGAGTTTGAGATGAGTATGATGGGTTAGATGAACTTTTCTTAGGATTATGAATTAAGAAATTAAAAGATAAGATTTTTATTACTCAAACTAAGTGTTTAAAAGAATTATTCAAGAAATTTGGCTATAAAAATATGAAACATAGAAAGATTCTAATAAATTAATTAATCCATTCGAAATTAGATAAAATTAGGAATCCCATTAATCAAAAACTTTATGGAGATCTTATTAGAACATTACTATATCTCACAAAAAGTAGATCAGATAAAGTTTTTAGTGTTGGCTATGTACTAGATTCTAATCAAATCCTAAGGAAAGCCATATAAAGATAGTAAAATTAACTCTCAAGCATTTAAAAGGAACAATGAATTCTAGTGTATAATACAATAAAAATATTTTTTCAAGTGATCTTATAGATTACATACATTCAAACCTTGTAGGTGTTATGATAAATAAGAAAAGTACCTCAGGTATATGACAATTCCTAAGAAATTGTCTAATTTCATGGTTAAGTACGAAGCAAAATTGCATATCCCTATAGGCCATAAAAACCATGTAATAACCAAGAGTTGTGTTGCCCTAGTATTATGGTTAAGACAATAACTTGATGATTATGCTTTATATCTCTCATATATTCCGATTTGAATTAATACTGCCACTTCCTTGGCCTTAACATAGAATCAAGTTCATCATTTTAGGACCAAGCACATCGATAAAATATCATTTTATTAGAGATCAAGAAGCCAAAGGCTTAATAGAATTTGAATATGTTCCTACCAATAAGAATTGGTCAGCATATTTACAAAGTCATTCCAACAAAGTGATTTCAAATCATAAGAAAACAATTAGGTGTAATTTATATAAATTAGACATCCCTTTTTGATGGTGTCAAAAGGAGTGAATGATTCTAGTTTATATAAGTGAGAGATAGAATTTAGTAAAGTGAGCATGAAGTAAGGGTGAGCATATATATTTAATTTTTAATATCACTTATTAATTGTTAAATATGTGCATGTATGTGTGTGTTCTTGTGCACGTGTTTATGTGTGTATGTGTGTGTGTGTGTGTGCATACGTATGTACTATATGGGTGTATGTTTATCTTTGCTTGTGTGTACTTTTACACATGCATGTTTATGTATGTGTGCATGATTATACGTATGTATGGGCATGCATGTGTTTGTGCATACACATATATTTATTCATGCATGCACGTGTGTCTATTTGTGGGTACATGAAGATTTATATTTGTGCATGTATGTAAATGTAAGTGCAAGTTTGTGTGCATATTTTTGTGTGTGCATGCACGAAATGATGCAAGTGTGTGTGTTATGCATATGTATTTGCTTGTTTGTGTGCATATGAGTGTCTACATGCAAGTGAGTATGCATTGGTGTTTGCATGTGTGTGTGCATGTGCAAATGTGTGTGTTCATAAGCATGTGTGTACATGTGTACACATGTGTGTCTACTTGTGTGTACATATGCATGAGTGCGTGTAAGCATGTGTGTGCATTTGTGTGTGTGGGCTATGGATGCGCATAAATGTGAATGGGTGCACATGTGTGTGTGTGCATATTGGCAAGGTTATCTGTATATGGGTGAGCATGTTTTATTGTGTGCTTGTGGGTGTGTGTGTGAATGCCTACATGTATATTTTTGTATTTGTGTGCATGTACATCTATGTGTGTTCATGAGTTTGTATGCCCTTATGTTTGTGTGTGTGTGCTCACCTATTTGTGCATCTATCTATGTTGTGCATATGTGTGTGTGTGGTAGCATAGCATGTGTTCCTGTGTTTACGTATGTGTTTATGCATATGTGTGCTTGAGCCTGTACATGCATGTTCACATGTGCATGTGTGACTATATGTGTGTGTACGATTGTGCATGTCTATGTGTGTCTGCATGTGTGTTGTTTCATGTACATGTAGTGTCTGCATAGTTGCTTGCATATGTCTCTATATATGTGTGTGTTTGATTGGGTGTGCATGTGTGCATGTGCATATGTGTGCATGTATTTTTGTGCGTATTCATATGCATGATGTGTGTGCAAGTATGGGTCTGTAAGTGTGATTATGCATGCAGATGTGTGTGCTTATATGTTTATGTAAGCACAAATATGTGTGTTTGTGTGCATGCAAGCATTCACGTGTGTAAGTGTGTGTGCATGTACACACAATTTTGTAGGTGCACTCATGTGTATGTATTCTTATGTGTGTGAGTTTGTGCATATGTGTATGCATGTGTGTGTATGTGTGTTCATTTGTATATGTGTGCATGTATCTTTATGTTTATGTTTGTGTGCATTCATATGTGAATATGTGTGTCAGTGTGTGCATCTTTGTGTGTTCGTGTGCATGTGTGTTTTTCTATGTGCTAGTTTGTATGTGTGTGTGTATGTTTATGTGTGGTTGCATGTACATGTTCCTGTAGGTTTGTACAAGTGCATGTGTGTAGATGTGTGTAGGTGTAGATGTGCATGTGCATTGGTGTGCATGCATGCGTGTGTCTGCATTTGTGTGTGAGTGTGTGCATGTTTGTGTAAGCATGTGTATACATGTCTATGTGCCTATTTATGTGTGTGTGTGTGCGTGCATATTTTGTTGATGTGTCTACTTACATCTGAGCATGCTTGCATGTTTGTTTGTTAAGGTGCTTATGTATATGCATTTGTGTAGTTGCTCATGTTTGTCTATATATTTGTGTGCAAGTTTATGTTTATGTACATGTGCATGTGCATGCATACATGCAATTACATGTGTGTTTGTTTGTGTGGGTATACATGTGTGTGTATCTATGGATGTATGCATGTTTGTGTGTGTGAGTATTTTTGTCCATGTGTGTGTGTGCATGCTTGCATTTGTGTGTGTGTGTGTGTGTGTCATTCGGCTTCTATGCATTCCATTGTGTGTTTATGCAAGGGTGTGTGTATATATGTGTATGCCTTTTTTGTGTGTTTGTGTGTGTATGTAAACATGTGTATGCTTGCATCATGTTTGCGTGCATGCGTGCATAAGTGGTTGTGCATGTGTACGTGTGTCCATGTGTATTTTGGTGTGTATGTCTTTGCATGTATGTGTGTGTATGTTTGTTTGTATTCATGTGAGTGTGTGTGGGCATGCATTTGTGCATAGGTACATTTTCTTGTATTTGTGTGCACCAGTATACATGTGCACTTAGGAGCATTCATGTTTGCACATGTGTATGTGTGCATATTTGGGTATGAATGTGTGTTCATGCATGTGTTGATGTGTGTGTGTGAGCATTTATGCATTGGTATGTTTGTGTATGTGTATGTGCATGCATGTAGGTGCATGTGCATGCATCCTTATACTCTTTTATTTGTTTGTATGTATGTGCATATCTATGTGCATGTGCATGAGTGTGCATTTATGCTTATGTGCATAGATGATCGTGTGTGAGCACACATTTGTGTGTGTGTGTCTCTTTGTATGTATCTATGTATGCATGTATGCATATGCATGTTAGTTTGTCTATAGGTGTGTATGTTCATGTGCATAAGCATGGTAGTGCCTATGAGTTTTTGTGGGTTCACGTGTGTGTTTACACAAATGTGTGTGTGCATTCATGTTTGTATGTGCAGGCAAGCATGTGTGTATTTGTGTATGTTTGCATGTGTATAAGCATGTTTATGTGGGCGTGTGCACATGAGCATATTCAAGTGTGTGTGTGTGTGTATGTGCATAGGTGGGTGTATGCATGCATGCTTGCATGTGTGTGTATGTGCATATGTGCATTGCTTTTTGTGTGCTATTGTGTGTATTTGCTTGTACAATAATGATTGTATGTGTGCATGTACATGCATGTGTATTTGTGTGTATGTGTTATTATTTTTATGCATGTGTGTATCTATTTATGTATTGTGTTCATGCATGTTTATGTGTGTGTGGTGCATGTGTGCATGTGTATTTGTGTGTATGTGTTATTATTTTTATGCATGTGTGTATCTATGTATGTATGGTGTTCATGCATGTTTGCGTGTGTGTGGTACATGTGTGTATGTGTGCATGAGCAATCTATTTTGTATGTATGTGTGTTTGTGTGTGTATACATGTGTTTGTACATGTGTGTGTGTGTGCATCTGTGTGTGCATATGAGTGGATGCGTGGGTGTGCATACATGTGTGTGTGTTTGTGTATATTTGAGTGCTTATGGATGTGCATGTGCAAGTACATACGTATGTGCGCATGTGTGTGAGCATGTGTGTGCCTATGTTTGTTTGTTTATTTATTCATTTATTCATATATTTGTACATGTGTGCATGTGCATGTATGATCATGCGTGTGTTCAAGTCATGTGTCTACATGGCTACACATGATGTTTGTGTCCATGTATGCGATTGTTTGTGCATGTATGTTTGCGCATGCATGCATGTGTATGTGTACGTGTGTATGCATATGTGCATGCATCTGTATGTGTATAGGTGTGTGTGCATGGGTGTGAGTTGTGTGCTTTTACATATGTGTTTATGTTTCCATATCTGTAAGTGTGTGTGTGTGTGAGTGTGAGTGTGTATATGTGCCTGTGTGTGTGCATATGTTTTAGTGTGTTCGTGTGTGCATACGAGTGTGTACATGTATGTGCAAGTGAGTTTGCCTGTATATATTTCCATGTGTGTTAGCATTTATGTGTCTATGCATGTGTGTGTGAGCATGGATGTATGTGTGCATGTACCCATACATTTGTGTGTGCATGTGTGTGTATGGGTGGTTGTACTTGTATTTGTATATTTCTGTGCTTGCGTGTGTGTGTGGTGGGGGGTGCATGCATGTCTACAGATATTCAACCATGTGAATATAGCTATGGGCATGCATGCATGCATTCAATTACCTATATATATGTTTGGGAAAGTGTGCATGCATGCATTTGCATGGATACATATACACTTGTGCATGTCTATATGTGTGCAAATCTATATGTGTGTGAATCTATGTTCTTTGTGTGCATATGTTTATGTGTATGCAATACTTCATCTTTATGTATGTGCACATTTGTACATCCATGAATGTCTAGGTGCATTTGCACACATGTACACATGCTCATCTACTAGTGTGCATTTTTGTGTGTGTATGTGCCTATGTGTAATATATGAACAATTGTGTGCATGATCATGTGTGTGCATCTGTGTGTGCCTGCTTGTGTACGTGTGTGTGTGTATATGTGTGTGGATGTGCATGTGCATTAATGTTATATGAAAGTGTGTTCTTTTCTATGTGTGTGTGTGTGTGCATGCATGTGTGCATGAATGTGCATGGATTTGCACTTGTGTGCATGTGTGTGCATGTGTATGTGAATTTTTGTACACATGTAAGCATGCTTCTATGTTTTTGTGTGGGTGTGTATGTGTGTTTCTGCAAGGGTATGTGCATGTTTATGTAAGTTCATGTGCAAGCATTTCTTGTGTGTATAATTTGAATAGTATGTTTGCTAGGTTGCACGTTTTTGTTTGTTTGTACGTGCATGTTCTTTAGCGGTTGTGTGCATATGTATATGCATGTTTTTGTTTGGGTGTATGTGTGGCTATATTCATATGTGTGTATATTTGTGTGGGGATGCATGTGGTTGCTTACATATGAGTGTAAGTGCATGTGTGTGTGTCCATCTATTTGTGAGCATGTGTAGGTGTGTGTATACACATGTGTGCATGTGTGTGTATGTGACTGTGTCTGTGTGTGTGCATGTATGTGTTTTTGTGTGCAAGTTTGTGCAAACGTGGCTGCATGGGTGTGTGCGAGCAAGTATGTGTGCATGTGTGCATGCATGAGCATGTGATTATGCTTGTTCTCATGTGCGTGCCTTTGTCTAAGTGTATGGGTATGTGCATACATGTATGTACATGTGTGTGTCTATATGTGCATGTGTGTGTGTGCATGAATGTGTGTGTGTGAATGTGTGTGTGTGTGCGTGTTTGCATAAATGTATGTTTGTTTGTGTGTGTGTACCTATATGTATGTATGTGTGAATGTGTGCCTATTAGCAAATAGACATGTGTGTCTTTGTGTGTGTATGTGTGTGTACATTTGTGTATGTGTGGGTGCATGCATATGTGTTTTTATGTGCATATGCATATCCAAGTGTTTGTATACACTAATGTAAGAGGTGTGTATGGGTGTAAGTGTGCTTGTGTGTGCATTTGTGTATGTGTTCATATCCATATGTGTGCATGTTTGGTTTTGTCTATGTGTGTGTGTGTTTGCTTGTGTAGGTTGGCCTTTCTAGGAGTGCATGTGCACATGTGAGTGTATGTTTGTACATGTGTGTGCATGTACATTTGTATGCATGTGCATGTGGGTGCGTGTGTGTTTGTGTGTGTGTGCATGTGTGTTTGTTTATAGATGTGTGTGTTCTTATAAAGGCATGTGATTGTGTGTGTGTACATGTGTTTGTATATGGCTATTAATGTGTGTGTGTGCATGTATATGTGTATATTCATATGCATATTTATGTGCGTGCATTTATGTACATGTGCATTTGTGTGGGCACATGTGTGCATGTCTACATGAGTGTGTAGATGTGTGCATGTGTGCATACATGCACAAGTCTATGTGTGTGTGTGCCTCTAAGTGTATGTACTTATGGGTGCATGCACATGTGTGTGTGCGTGCATGGGCATGTGTGTGTATATGTGCATGTGCGTGTTTGTATGTAAATGTGTGTCTACTTATGTGTGTATAAGTATGCATGTATATTCATGTGTATATCGGAATGCGTGTGCATGTTCGTCTCTATGCATGAGTGTGCATGTGTGCCTTGCAAGCATATGTGTCTCTATAAGTGTGTGTGTGCATGTGTGTGTGTGTGATGTTGTAAGTGTGTATGCAATTATATGTATGTGGAGGTGTCTACAAGTGTGTGTGGTTGTCCATGTTTTTGCTTTTACATTTGCAATTTATGCATGCATGTCTGTTTGTGTGTGTATGCATGTCTTTAGTTTGTGTGTGTGTGTGATTACATGTGCATGTCTGTGCATATGTGTGTGTGTGTGTGTGAGGGTGTGTGCGCAAGTGTGTATGTGCGTGTGTGTGTTCTTGTGTGTATGCATGTTTGCACGTGTTCATGTGCATGTGTGCATGCATTCATGTGTGTCTGTCTGGGAGTGTATGCATGTGCATATGAGTGCATGTATAATTGTATGTGTGTGTATATGTGAGTTTGTGTGTGCATGTGTGCATGCATTTGTGTGTGTGAGTACATGTTTGTGCAGCTGTTTGTTCATGTGAGCATGTTTGTTTGAGTGTGTTGTGTATGCGTGTGTGTATGTTGCCATGAGTGTATACTCATGCACATGTGTGTATGCATGTGTTTGTGTGTGTGTATGTGTGCATATGTACTTGTGTGTGTGACTGTTTTTTTTTTAATGTGTGTGCATGTGTTCATATGTGTGGGTGTTTATGCTTTTACATCTGTATGATTGTACATGTTTGTATGTGCATGTTGGCACATGTGTGTGTGTGAGTGCATGTTTGAGTGTCTTCATATGTGTGTGTGTGCACATGCATGTGTGCAACTGTGCATTTGTTTGTATTAATATGCACATGTGCATGTGCTTTCCTGTGTGTCTATTTAGACATATGCATTTATTTATGCACGTGTGCCTGTGTGTGTGCACATGGGAGTTTGTGTAGAATTGTGTACTTATTCATGTTTTTGTGTGTATTTTTTATGTGTGCATGTGCCTGTATATGAGCTTGTGTGCATTTTGAGTTTGTGTGTAAGTGTGTGTGTGTGTGTGTGTGTGCATTTGAGCTTGTGTGAGTGTATGAGTGCATGTGTATATTTGTATGTGTTTGCATATGCATGTGTATGAATGTGTTTGCATGAGTGTTTTTGTGTGTGTGCACTTATGCATTTGTTTATGTATGTTTTTGTGTGTGCTCATGTGTCCATTTGTGTGTATGTGTGCATATGTTTGTGTTTGTGTATTAGCATGTCTGTTTGTGTGTGTGTGTGCCTACATGTGTGTTTTTGATTGAATGTGTGTTTGTGTATGTTTGTTAGTATACATGTGTATATGTTTGTATACATTTTTGTATGTGTGGATGTGTGTGTGCTCTTGTGTGCACAAGTGTGTGTGCATGTCCATATGTGTGTGAGAATATGGTAAAGTGTGTAAAGGGTGTGTGGGTGCATGTGTGAGTATTTGTGTATATGTTTGCATGTTCATGTGTGCATGCGTGGTTGTGTGTGTGTGTTTGTGCATGCTTATGTATGTGTATTTGTATATGTAGGTTTGCATAGAAATGTAGGTGTGAGTGCATGTCTATGCATTTGTGTGTATGTGTTTGTGTTTTTGTACATATGTGTGTGCATGAGTGTTTGAATGCATATGTGCTCGATGTACGTGTGTATATGCATGCATGTTCATGTGTATGTGCCTATGCATGCATGTGTATGTGTGTGTGCACGAGTGCATGAATGTGTATATGTGTCCATATGTGTGTCCCTATGGGTATGGGTACGTCCATATGCATTTGCATGTGTATATACATTTGTCTGTGTGTGTTCTAGTGTGTGTGTGGGTTTGTGTGCATGCATGTGCTTATGTGTGCGCTTGCACACATGTATTTGTGTGCACACATGTGTGTGTGTGTGTGTGTGTGTGCATGAGAGTGCATGTGTGTGCCTATGTGCATGCAAATGCATGTTTTTGTGTGTTTGTGTGCATGTTTATGTGTTTAAGTACATGTTCTCATGTGTGCATGTGTGTGTGCTTGTGTGATGTTGTGTGTGTGTATGCAATTGTGTGCATGTGGGTGTATACAAGTGTGTGTTGTTGTTCATGTGTTTGCTTTCACAAGTACATTTTTGTGTGTCTATCTATTTGTGTTTTGTGCATTCATTTGATTTCTATTTGTGTATTTGCATGAAAGTTTGTGCATGCATTTATGTGTGTGCATGTTTTCATAGTATTCATGTGCATGTGTACATGCTTCATGTATGTCTATGTGTGACTGTGTGCATGTGTATGTTTATGTGTGTGTGTGCTTGTGCTTATGCATGTGTGCATGTATTTGTGTGTGTGTGTGTGCATGTCTGAACATTTGTGTGTGTGCGTGCGATCACGTATGTGTCTCTATTTGGGTGTGTTGTGCACATGTGTGTGTGTACATGGGCATGAGTGGATGCATGTGTGTCTGAGTGTATGTGTACATGTGTGTGCTTGCATGTATGTGTTGGTGTGTGTGTGTGTGTGTATTTGTTTGTGTGATTATTTGTTTTTGAACAAGTGTGTGAAAGTGTCTATCTGTATGTTCATGTGTGTGTGATTATGCATCTGAGTTTGCGAGTGTATTTATATTTGTAAGTTTGCATATGTGTACATGTGTATGTGTGTATGTGTGTATATGTTCTTGTGTGTGTGTTGAGGATGTATGCATGTGTGTGTATGCGTCTTGATGCACCTACATATTTTTTTGTGTGCATGCATGGGCACATGCACAAATGTGTGCTTGTGGGTATGCACGTGTGTGTGTGTGTTGAAGTGTGTGGGCATCTGTGTTTATTCATCCATATGTGCCTATGAATAAGAGCATGTCTGTGCTTGTTGGCTATGTGTCTGTCTGTGTGTGCATGCAAGCATGCACGTGTGTAAGTGTGTGTGCATGTACACACAATTTTGTAGGTGCACTCATGTGTATGTATTCTTATGTGTGTGAGTTGTGCATATGTGTATGCATGTGTGTGTGTGTGTGTTCATTTGTATATGTGTGCATGTATCTTAATGAGTGTGTTTGTGTGCATGCATGTGTGAATATGTGTGTCAGTGTATGCATCTTTGTGTGTTCGCGTGCATGTGTGCTTTTATATGTGCTAGTTTGTATGTGTGTGTGTGTGGGCAAGGTTTTATGTTTGTGTTAGTATGCATGCTTGTGTACTTGCATACTTGTATCTTTGTGCTTATTTGTTTGCTTGTGTGCATGAGACAATGTGTACCATATGTGTGCATGGTCAAGTGTGTGTGTGTGTGTATGTGCATGTGTGTGTGCATGTTTGTGTGTGATTGCATGTGCATTTGTGTCTAGGTCAGTGTTCGAGTGTTTGTGTGCTTGTGTTCAAACTTGTCTATTTGTGTGTGAATGGACTTGTGTGTTTGCACAGGTGCAAGCATGTGCATGTGTGTGTTTGTGTGCATCTTTGAGTGTCCAAGGGTGGGCATGTGTGTCTGTGAATTTGTGTGGGCATCAGCGTGTGTTCGTGCATGTGTGTGTATGCGGTTTTTTGATGTGTGTGCATGTAAGCTATCGTCGTGTGCCATCAAGCCTATGTGCATTAATGCATGTGCATTTTCCCATGTGTCTATGTTGGTGCGAGCGTGGGTGTGTGATTATGTGTGTGCACATGTGTCTATCTTTGTGTGTGTGTGTGTGTGTGTGCCCATATGCATGCATGTATGTGCATGTGTGTGTGCATGAATGTGTCTGTGAGTGAGTGTGTGTGTTTTGATGTATGTATGTTTATTCATATGTGTTTGTGCATGTGTTCCTATATGTATGTATGTATGAATTTGTGTGTCTATTGGCATACAAATATGTGTGTTATTATGTGTACATGTGTATGCACATTTGTGTATGTGTGGGCGCATGCATGTGTGTGCATGTGTCTTTTTGTGTACAGATGCATGTGCATGTGTGTTTGTATATGCTCATGTAAGGGGTGTGTGTGCATTTGTGTATATGTGTTCATATCCATATGTGTGCATATTTAGTTATGTCTATATGGGTGTGTAGGTTTACATGGGTGTGTGTGCAGATGCACTTGTGAGTGTATATGTGTGTAACTATGTGCATTTGTGTACATGTGTTCATGTGCAATTGTGTGCATGTGCATGTGGGTGCGAGTGTGTTCATGTGTGTGCATGTGTTTGTGTTTATGGATGTGTGTGTTCTTATAAGGGCATGTGATTGTGTGTGTGCATACATGACTTTGTGTAAATGTGTTTGCATGTGGCTATCAATGTGTTGTGCCTGTGCATGTGTATATTCATATGCATGTTTGTGTGTGTGTATTTGTGTGCATGTGCATATGCCTATTTGTCTTAATGTGTGCATTGGTATGTGTGTATGCATATGCTTATGTGTGTACTAGCACACGTGTTTTTGTGTGAGCAGATGTGTGTATGTATGCATGAGTGTGCATGTGTACATACATGCACATGTCTATGTGTGTGTGTGTGTGCCTGTAAAATATGTGCTCGTGCGTGCATACATATGTATGTGTGTGCATGGGCATGTGTGTGTGTATGTGTGCATGTTTGTGTTTGTGTGTACATGTGTGTGTACTTGTGTGGGTACAGGTATGCATGTATATGCATGTGTATATGGGTCTGTGTGTGCACGTTCGTCTCTATGCATTAGTGCATATGTGTGCCTTGCAAGCATATGTGTCTCTATGAGTGTGTGTGTGATGTTGTAAGTGTGCATGCAATTGTATGTATGTGGAGGTGTGTACCAGTGCGTGTGGTCCATCTTTTAGCTTTTGCATGTGCATTTATGCTTGTATGTCTATGTGTGTGTGTGCATGCATTTTGTGTGTGTGTGTTTCATTGCATGTGCATGTGTATGCATATGTGTGTGTGTTTACAGATGTGTGCATGTATGAGCGTGTGTGTGCATGTGTGTATGTGCATGTGTGTGCTTATGTGTATGCATGTTTGCATGTGTTCATATGCATGTGTGCATGCATTCATTTGTGTTTTGTCTGGGAGTGTGTGTATATGTATGTGAGAGCATGTATAATTGTATGTGTGCGTGTGTGTGAATGTAAGTGTGTGTGTGTGTGTATGTGTGCATGCATTTGTGTGTGTGTGAGTACATGTCTATGCACTTGTATGTGCATGTGAGCTTGTCTGTGTTCGTTTTTGAATGTGTTGGTGAATTTGTGTATGTTGGTGTGAGTATATACTCATGGACATTTGTGTATGCATGTGTGTGTAACTGTGCATGTGTGTGTAATTGTTTGTTTTTGAAAAAGAGTGTCTGTGTTCATATGTCTGGTTGTGTGTGGCTATTTGTGCTTTTGCATCTATGTGATTGTACATGTTTGTATATGCATGGTGGCACATGTTTGTATATGTGTGTGTGTGTGTGGGGTGCATGTTTGAGTGTCTTCATTTGTGTGTGCTTGTGCACCTGCATGTGTGCAAATGTGCATTTTTTTTGGCATCAATATTGACATGTGCATGTGCTTGTATGTGTGTGTGTTTACACATATGCATTTGTTTATGCATGTGTGTGTGTGTGCACATTGGTGTTTGTGTAGAATTTTTTGCTTGTTCATGTATTTGTGTGTGTTTTTTGTGCTTGCATGTGTTCGTGTTTGTTTCTGTGTGTGTTTTTAGTTTGAATGCAAGTGTGTATGTGCATTTGAGCTTGTGTGAGTTTATGAGTGCATGTGTATATTTATATGTATTTATTTGTATGCATGTGCATGTGTGTGTGTGTTTGCATATGCATGTGTATGAATGTGTGTATGCATGTGTATTTTTGTGTGTGTGCACATATGTGTTTGTTTATGTATTTGTTTGTGTGTGCTCTTGTGTCCATTTGTGTGTATGTGTGCATATGTTCGTGTTTGTGTATATACATGTCGATGTGTATGTGTGTGCCTATATGTTTGTCTTTGAGTGAATGTGTGTTTGTGTATGTTTGTTGGGATACAAACATGTGTCTCTTTTTGTGTATATGTTTTTGCACATTTTTGTATGTGTGTTGTGTGTGTGTTCTTGTGTGCACAAGTGTGTGTGCATGTGCCAATGTGTGCGTTCGTGTACATGGTCATATGTGTAAGAGGTGTGTGTGTGAATGTGTGAGCATTTGTGTATATGTGTGCATTTGCATGTGTGCATACATGGTTATGTGTGTGTATGTGCATGCATGTGTGTGTGTGTGTGTGTGTTTGTATTTGTTAGTTTGCATACAAATGCAAGTGTGAGTGCATGTATATGAATTTGTGTGTATGTGTTTGTGTACATATGACTGTGCAAGTGTGTTTGCATGCGTATGTGTGTGGGTGTACGTTTGCATATGCATGTGTGTTTCTGTGTGCGTGCCCATGCATGCCTGTGTTTGTGTGTGTCTGTGTGTGCATGAGTGCATGAATGTGCAGATGGGTCTATATATGTGTCCTTATTTGAGTGTCTGTGTGTTTGGGTATGTCCATATGCATGTGTATGTATATGTACATTTGTTTGTGTGTGTCCTAGTGTGTGCATGGGTTTGTGCACATGCATATGCTTGTGTGTGTGCTTGCACACATGTATTTGTGTGTGCACATGTGTGTGTTCATGTGTGTGTGCATGAGCATGCATGTCTATACTTGTGTGAATGCATGTGCACGTCTTTGTGTGTAAGTGTGTGTCTATGTGTTCTTTTACCTATGCATGTGCTTTTGTGTGCGTGTGTGTGCATGGTCATGTGCATCTTTGTGCATGCATGTCTGTGTGTGCATGGTTGTATGTGCATTGTTGTACGTGAGTATGTTCATGTGTTGTGCATGCCAATGTCTTTATGCTTGTCTATGTGAGTGTGTACGAGGGTGTGTTGGTGAGTGTGCATGTGTTTTTTTGGAAGTGTGCATTTTTGTGCTTGTATACATGTGTGTGTACATGTACAAATGTGTGCATGTGCACAGGTGTGTATATGTGTGTCTATGTCTGTGTATGTGCATGTGTACATATGTGTCTATGCATGTTCATGTTTGTGTCTATATTATACATAAACATATGCATGTGTATGTGTGGTACGTGTTTGTACATGTAATTATGTGTGTGTTTATATGTACTCATGTGCATGTGCAAGTCTATGTGTAAGGATATGTGTTTTTGTGCTTGTGCATTTGCATATATGTTGTGGTTGCAAGCATGTGCTTATGTTTATGTGCTTAGATGTGCTTGTGTATGTGTTTGTTAATGCATCTATGCATGTGTGTGTGCATGTGTGGATGCATGTGTACATATTAGGTTGTCTGTGTGTCTTTGTGCAACCATATGTGTGTGTGCATGTGTGCATGGGTAAGAGTTTGTTTGGGTCTGTGTGACTTTGAGTGTACATGCATGCATTCTTGTGTGTGCATATGTGTGTGCATGCATATACTATGAGTGTGTGTGTGCATCTATATGTGCATGCATGTGTGCATGCGTATGAGTAAGTTCATGCATGTGTGTTTATGTGTTTGTGCATACATTAACACATGTGAGTGCATGCAGGTGCATGTGTGTGTGCGTGCGCACGTATGGGTGTTAATTTGTGTGTGTGTGCATGTTTGTATACACATGTGCATGTGTGTGTTTATATTTGTGTTTGTATGTGCATGTGCATGTGTGTGCATGTGTGTGCATTTGTGTGTACCTATGTGAGTGAGTGCATGTCTTTGTAAACATGTGCATGTGTGTGCATGTGTGCTTTTGCATGTGTATGTTTGTGTGCATCTGAGTGTGAACATGTGTGTGTGCAAGTGTTTTCTTACATGTGCTTTTGTGTGTGTATTTATGTGTGCATATGTGTAAACATGTCTATGTGCTTCAGTGTGTAGATGTGTGTGCAATTATGGGTGCATGTGTCTACATACACATTTTTGTGCATAGGTACGTGTTTGTGTGTTACTATGCGTGTACACATGTGTTTATGTGTGTGTGTGTGTGTGTAAGTTTGCATGTGCTTGTGCATTCGTTTGTATGCATGTGTGTGTGGGTGTGTGTATGTGCATAGGGGTGTGTAGGTGTGAGTGTTGTTTTGTGTATGTGTGCTTGTCTGTGTATTGGTGCATACATGTGTGCTTGTGAGTGCATGTTCATGTTTGCTTGTGCATTTATATTGGTGTGATTATGTATGTGTATGAGTGTCTATGCATGTGTACGTATGTGAGCGGCTGCATTTGTGAATGTGTGTACGTATGGGGGTGTATATGCACACACATCTGTGTAAGCATATTTGTACATGCGCTGTGTGTGGGTGTGTGTGCTTGTTCTTGTAAGTGTTTGAATGTGTTCATATGTGCTTGTGTGTAATTGTGTTTTGCATGTGTGTGTGTGTGTTAATGTGTGTTCCTATGCACGTGTGTGTGTTTGTTTCTATGAGTGTATTATTATACATAAGTGTGTATGTGTGTGCCTTTGTATGTGTGTATGTGTGTCTTTGTGCATATGCATTATGCTTGCTTGTGTGTGTTGAAGGGAGGAGTGGTGGGTTATGTGTGTATGTGCATGTGTGTGTGTAGTAGGTAGGGTGTTTGTGTATTTGCATGTGTGTGTGCATGTCTACGTGTGCCTATGTATGTGTGTGTGTGTGTATGCATGCACAAGTGCTTGTGTGTTGGTGTGCATGTGTATGTGTGCATATTTATGTGTATATATATATGTTGGTGTTTGTGATAGAGTGTTCATGTTTTTTCATGTGTGCTTGCTCGTGTCTGTCTGAACACAAGCACATGTGTGTGTGTGTGCATGCATATGTGTGCATGTGTGTGATTCTTCATGTTTATTTGCATGTGCACACATGTGTGTGTGTGTGCATGTGTGTGTATGTGTTCATGTGTGCTTGTTGTTACACCCCATTTTTCCTAGGTTGATTTTTGGCATACATTTTTTTTTTTTATATAGACAGCTCAGATCGTCCCATACCAACCTGAGTAGCCTACGAAAACATAGGATATAACACATCATTACACACCTACTTTCCTTAACAATGTGGATCCCATCTCCCGGGTACACCGTCAAATCAGGTTCATGACTCCTGAATTAACAGATGGACTCGCGCAATGTTACTCCTACTAGACCCAATACTCCTAACCCATACCGGTAGGAGAACCGATCTAATAGAAGTCTGAACCCCCACGGTTAAGTTCCATAGTCATGTAATGACCTCACCATCAAACAAAAAGATATATAACATCCACAATAAAATATGGCACTCCACACACCATACTCCAAGACAATAAAATAAAACAGTGAATGAAACTACATCACAAGAATAAGATCCAAGTCCAACAAGTGTAATATTATCCAACCAGACATAAGACAGAATTACCCTCACATATTACATGACATATGAGAGTAACAATCTCATTAAATACATCCAACAGCAACAATCATCTAACCAGAATATCTCAGACAATCACCAATCAGAAATCCTTCACAAGCCTGCTGACCACGATCCCACCTAATCCGGTAGCGTCAAGTCTGCCGAGCCACTGAAAATATATAATACAGGAATGAGCTATGCCCAGTAGGAAAGTCAGCTAGTAAAACTCACATGCAAGAGAAGGATAATAGCAAAAATACAGGAATACAGCATAACAATGTACGGTGGATAGGCACTCTCAGTCCCAGACTCCGACCAACCACAGCCACCCCAGTCACACCAGAGTAGCTCTCCTCTGGGCTACCAGGCAACGTGCCAGTGGGAACGCCCATCTCGAAACACGCATGGCGCCTAAGCACCCGACACCGCAGTGTCTCTCGTCAATCAATCTCCTGGAGACTATAGACAGATCCAGTCACAAAATCTCTAGCCAACGTGAGACACCCCTGCCACCCTAAGGCGCGCAGGCCTACACACTTGGCTAGCCACTGCGAGACACCCCTGCCACCCTCAGGCGCGCAGGCCTACACACATGGACCAGGAGAGATTGACTCAGCCACCGTCCCAAAGAGTCCTCTACCAACAACTTCCATAGAAGCTCACGCCCCTACAGTCATTGCCAATCTCTAACTCCAAGATCCGGCAACATATGTCCAGGTACGACAAGGCGCATACCAGTCCACATGTATACTGTGGAAGCTAAGTCTGAACCGCACAGTTACCTACCACAACTACCCTAAAACATCATATAGGGTCTATAGTAGTCCGGTCCAATATGCCAATCCATGAAATATGCCCACACTGAGTAAACTGACTCAATCCATGCCATTGTCATACAAGTAACACAACTGTACCAAAATTCTGATTGTTTCTGCAGCACCTAAGTGTCACATTTCCTTCCAACTAATTCAGCTGTACTGAATTCATTGGTAATTTCCAACAGTCAATTTCAACTTGGCTACGTGATTTCCAAAAATCACATTTTCACACTTCAGGAAATTTTAAATTCCAAGTTTTTTTTCCTTTTTCTGACTTTTCATAATTTAATAATTCCCGGAAATTCAATTACCGAATTTTCCTAATTTCCAAAATCAATTTCCGCCCCTTTTTCCATTTTTCAAAAATTCGGAATAAAATTCCGAATTAAAATTCCGCATATCTTTTTTTTTTCGAAATTCGGATTAATTTCCGAATTAAATTTCCCACATTTCCATTTCCGAAAAATTCGGATTAATCTTCCGAATTTAAAAATCCGCATTTCTTTTCTTCCGCGCCGCATATAATTATTAATAAAAATTATATAATTATAATTACTCAAATAATTAAACCGAATTTACTTAATCCGTCTCCTTCCTCCGCCCGGCGCCCGCGAAACCCTAGCCGACGAGTCCTCCGGAAAATTTCGTTTTCCCCGTCGATTTCCGGTGACCGAGATCAAGGAGAAGCAAAATCCGATGTTCATACTATCCTAATGTTTCAATAATGTCACTAATTCTAAGGTTCAATCAAAATTTTCCGCCGAAGTTTCATCCGATCCCCATTTTGACAATCTATGAAATTAAACATATTTAAGCATTTGAAAACACCTTAACATGATTTAGGCACATAATCAAATCAACATATGCTTGGAAAAATTCCGAATTCGACGGGTATAATTTTTTCCGAAAAAACCTAAAATGCTAAAATCGATAATTTGCATAAATCAATTCCAAAAACCACAACTTGCATGCTCAGGTAGCAATTTGCAATATATTCCATGCTTTTAATTTCTATTACATAACTAATTTAAATCTGAATTTCCTACCTCGAAGACGCCGGCGACGGTGAAGCTCGTCCGCAGCTCGCCGCAGCTCCTCGCCGAACGAATTTGGTCTCAAACGACTCTCCTCGGTCTCGTGGATCTCCGGGCACAAAAAGCCCCTTGCCAGGCCGCCGGAATCACGCGCCGTACGCCGGGAATTTCCTCGCTATCGCCGTCGAACGAAAACCCTATTCGCGGTTTCGCGAGGGTTTTTATACCCCGGGCCGACACGGTGAACCCGTTACGCGTTCGACACGTTTTCGACACGTGAGCACCCGATACGCGCTGTCGACACGCTATCCACACGGTAAGCACACAATACGCGCTGTCGACACGCTATCGACACGGTAAACACCCGATCAGCCGGTTCGATCTCACCCGCCGATCTCGACCGTCCGATCCGCTTATTAGAACGCACACGCAAACTCACCCGGCGAACCGCCTCCGCCTCCGCTGAACCGTTCCGGTCCGGTTCACGCGCGATAAAAAAAACGATTTCCGGTTTAATTTAATTAGATTTTCGAATTTCTAAAAATCTAATAAATCCAATTAAATAGAGAAAATTAATTAGAAATTCCTCGGTGCTCCGAAAAATTCCCAAAAGATTTCAGAAATTCCAATAGCCTACAATTGAGTTCCTGGCTCATCCTACTGTCGATTCGAAATCATCTAAGCCACAATTAATTTATTAAAGATCAAATACATAAAATTTTACCGGGTATAACAATCTCCCCACCTTATCAGGAATTTCGCCCTCGAAATTCAGCAAGAAGTTCCGGCCATTTTTCAGCAACATCCTGCTCTAGCTCCCAGGTTGCCTCCCTTTCGTCATGTCTATTCCACAGAACCTTGACCATAGGAAACGACCTGTTCCTCAGCTGTCTGCTGCTCTCCTCGAGGATGCGAACTGGTAGTTCCACATAAGAAGAATTTGGTGCCACTTGTAAACCAGGAAGATCATCACTGATGCAATGAGAAGGATCTGGCACATATTTCTTGAGATTCGAAACATGGAACACATTGTGAATCTCAGCCAGATGCTCAGGAAGTGCCAACCTGTAAGCCACTTCACCGATCCTCTCCAGAATAGGATAGGGTCCAATGTAACGAGGTCGAAGCTTAGAAGGCTTTCCAAACCTGAATAGACCCCGCATAGGACTGACCTTCAGGAATACCCTATCTCCCACAGAAAACTCAACAGCCTTGTGTTTAGGATCATAATATTTCTTCTGGCGATCCTGCACAGTACGTAATCTGTCCTGCAATAACTTGACTTCCGCTGTGGTCTCCTCTACAATCTGGGGTCCCCACACTCTCCTGGAATCACCCTCCTCCCAACAAAGAGGAGATCTGCACCTACGCCCATACAACGCCTCGTAAGGTGCCATACCAATCGACGCCTGGAAGCTGTTATTGTACACAAACTCTACCAAGGGTAATCGTCTAGTCCAATCTGTTGAGTAAGTTTGTACGCTCAAGCGTAGCAAATCCTCCAAGGTCCGAATAGTCCGCTCAGACTGTCCATCCGTCTGAGGATGATAAGCAGTACTGAACCTTAACTGTGTACCCATGGCAGTGTGTAAGCTCTTCCAAAACTGTGATGTGAATTTGGCGTCTCTGTCAGAAATAATAGAACGGGGAATCCCATGCAATCTGACAATCTGCTGAATATATATCTCTGCCAACTGTGCCGCTGAATCCGTCTTCTTAATGGATAAGAAATGGGCTGACTTGGTCAATCGATCTACGATGACCCAAATAGCATCAAAACCTTGTCTGGTACGAGGAAGACCAGTCACAAAGTCCATAGTGATGTCATCCCATTTCCACTCCGGAATCGGCAATCTCTGTAACAATCCTCCAGGTCTCTGGTGTTCGGCCTTAACTTGCTGACATGTAAGGCATTTCCTAACAAAGGCAGCAACATCTGTCTTCAAACCTCTCCACCAGAAAACACTCCTCAAATTCCTGTACATCTTGACTTCTCCAGGGTGCATAGCCAAGGTTCCATAGTGAGCCTCCCGAAGGATCCTCTCCCTGAACTCCTGATGTGATGGTACACACCAGCGACCCCTGAAGGTCAAAATGTCGTCTCTGAGAGCAAAGTCTCCTCCCAATCCCTGCGATGCCAACTCAATCTTCTCCTTCAGCTCTTCATCACAAAGCTGAAGGTCACGCATCTCAGATAACCAGTCAGCCCGAATAGTCAATGAGCTGAGTCTGTGAACCAGTCTCTGAATAGACAACTGTTCCTGACATCTTTCAACATTCCAATCCAAGTCTGGTATAGAGTCACAGACTAACATATTATGCACGACTGCGTGTCTGCTCAAGGCATCAGCCACTGGATTAGCCTTCCCCTCGCAGTAGTTTATTGTCAGCTCGTAATCCTTTATCAGTTCCAACCACCTCCTCTGCCTCAAGTTCAGTTCCTTCTGAGTGAACAGATACTTAAGACTCTTGTGGTCAGAGAAGCAATCTACAGGAACTCCGTACAAATAATGTCTCCATATCTTCAAGGCAAAAATGACAGCAGCTAACTCCAAATCATGAGTGGGATAATTCTTCTCATGATCCTTCAGTTGCCTCGAAGCATATGCTATAACTCTGTTATCCTGCATCAGTACGGCTCCCAAACCTATATGTGAAGCATCAGTGTACATCTGATACGGCTTCTCCTGTGTGGGTAACATCAATACTGGAGCGGTGCTAAGCCTCTGCTTCAGCTCTAGGAAACTGTTCTCACAACTCTCTGTCCACTCAAAAGATTTTCCCTTCCGGGTCAACTGGGTTAGTGGAGCAGCCAGTCTAGAAAAGTGAGGAACAAATTTCCTATAGTATCCAGCCAAACCAAGGAAACTCCGGATCTCAGTGACAGAAGATGGCCGTTTCCAATCAATAATAGCTCGTATCTTGTTAGGATCAACAGCCACGCCCTCCGCACTGACAATGTGTCCTAAGAATGCTATTGAGTCCAGCCAAAAAGAACACTTGGAGAATTTTGCATACAGCTCATTCTCCCGCAACATTGTAAGCACAGTCCTCAACTGATCTGCATGAGTATCCCTATCTCTGGAATAAATCAATATATCATCTATAAAGATGATCACAAACCGATCCAGAAAGGCATGAAAAACTCGATGCATCAGGTTCATAAATACTGCTGGAGCATTAGTCAATCCAAAAGGCAACACTGTGAACTCGTAATGTCCGTATCTAGTACGGAATGCTGTCTTGGGTACATCAGAATCTCTAATCCGGATCTGGTGATAACCCGAGCGTAAGTCAATCTTGGAGAACACAGTTGCTCCCTGAAGTTGATCCAGCAAATCATCGATGCGTGGTAAAGGGTATCGGTTACGAATAGTAACCTTATTCAATTCCCTATAATCTACACACAGCCTCATACTACCATCTTTTTTCTTGACAAATAAGACAGGGGCACCCCAAGGTGAACAACTGGGGCGTATGAGTCCCTTGTCTAATAAGTCCTGTAACTGAGTCTTCAACTCTGCTAGCTCGGCTGGAGCCATCCTGTAAGGAGCTCTAGCAATAGGAGCTACTCCTGCCTCCAAATCAATTGAAAACTCCACTTCCCTAGCTGGTGGAAATCCAGGCAACTCCTCTGGAAAAACCATAGGAAAGTCTCTCACCACTGGAATATCTGACATAGGGGTAGTGGTGGCTTGGCTATCGGTCACATATGCCAACCAACCAGTACAACCCTTGCTTACTAACCTTCCAGCCTGAAGAACTGAGATCAGGGGAATCTGCCTGTTCAGACCAAAGTATATCACATCCCCCGAACCAGGCACTCTGATCCTGACCTTCTTCTCCCAACAATCCAGAACCACTGCATGGTGGCACAACCAATCCATCCCCAAAATGATGTCGAACTCTGCTAGTGGCACACATATCAACTCTGTCACGAATTCGTGTCCACTAATCAGAATAGATCCGTCAATCTTCTGAACAGTGGGAATCTCTTTCCCATCAGGAAGTCTAACCAGTAAGGGTTCCTTCAAGTAACCCTTGGATCCTGATATCTGATTCCAGATCCTCTCAGCAACAAAAGAATGAGATGCACCAGTATCAAACAAAGTCATGCACTGCACGTTGCCAAAATGAAGCATACCTGTGATCACTTCTGGTGACTCTGAAGCCTGCTGCCGAGTCAGTGCAAATACCCTGGGCTGTCCCCCAGATGAACCAACCGGTCCCGTGATCCTCTGTTTCTTCAACTCTGGGCAGTCGCACTTCTTGTGTCCGGGCTGTCGACAATGGTAGCAGATAATCCCCCCAGTCCGGGTACCTGTCTGCTGCACTGGTCTCTCAGAAATAGGTCGTGGCCGGACCACGACCTCCTGAGTACCACTGTGATCTCTGTGTCTCTTGCCCTTTTTGTTTTGTTGGATATTTCTGAATTCCTTCCTCTTGTTATGAGTCTCTCTCTGGGCCTCCATCCGGATATCAATAAGCTCAACGGATCTCGCAGCCTCCACCAAGTCACGAAACCTGGCAAACCGACTCACAACTAGCTGGCGCTGCAGCATAGGACGAAGTCCCTCCAGGAACATCTCACATCTGCGTTCCTCAGAAGGCACCAGCTCTACGGCGTACCTCGCCAGATAAGTGAACCTCGATAAGTAATCGTTCACTGACATCTGGCCCTGCCTGAGGTGTATAAGTTCCCTCCTGAACTGAGCCATGACAGAGTCCGGAATGTAGCACTCCCTGAATGCCTCAACAAAGTCATCCCATGCTATCTCACTGTTCTGGGCCTCCCCAAACATAGCGCGCCGCTGGCCTCTCCACCAGGTAGCAGCCTCTCCCTCCAACACTAGAGCAGCAAGCACTACCCTCCTGCCGAATGGACATCCCAAGGCATCAAATAGCTCAAGCATATGAGCCATCCAGTCATCTGCCACCGCTGGGTCAGCCGACCCACTGAAGCTCCGCGGACGCAACCGCATGAAGGCATCGATCCAACGATCCACGGCTGGCTCAACTGGCAATGCTGGGATCGTCTCCGGGGTAGGAGTAGTAGATACCGGTCTGCCTCTAGCTGCTCCACGAGCGGAAAGTCTCCTGGTACCAGCCATACTGTCAAAAATAATTAATCTGGCATTAGAGTCGTCATTTGGCAATTGGCATATGGACTACTATAGTATACAAAAGAATCAACAGTTCTCCCCACCTTGGGTTGAACCCCTATACACGTCTAGCCCCGTTATCCTCACCTAGGGCTCTGATACCACTCTTGTTACACCCCATTTTTCCTAGGCTGATTTTTGGCATACATTTTTTTTTTTATATAGACAGCTCAGATCGTCCCATACCAACCTGAGTAGCCTACGAAAACATAGGATATAACACATCATTACACACCTACTTTCCTTAACAATGTGGATCCCATCTCCCGGGTACACCGTCAAATCAGGTTCATGACTCCTGAATTAACAGATGGACTCGCGCAATGTTACTCCTACTAGACCCAATACTCCTAACCCATACCGGTAGGAGAACCGATCTAATAGAAGTCTGAACCCCCACGGTTAAGTTCCATAGTCATGTAATGACCTCACCATCAAACAAAAAGATATATAACATCCACAATAAAATATGGCACTCCACACACCATACTCCAAGACAATAAAATAAAACAGTGAATGAAACTACATCACAAGAATAAGATCCAAGTCCAACAAGTGTAATATTATCCAACCAGACATAAGACAGAATTACCCTCACATATTACATGACATATGAGAGTAACAATCTCATTAAATACATCCAACAGCAACAATCATCTAACCAGAATATCTCAGACAATCACCAATCAGAAATCCTTCACAAGCCTGCTGACCACGATCCCACCTAATCCGGTAGCGTCAAGTCTGCCGAGCCACTGAAAATATATAATACAGGAATGAGCTATGCCCAGTAGGAAAGTCAGCTAGTAAAACTCACATGCAAGAGAAGGATAATAGCAAAAATACAGGAATACAGCATAACAATGTACGGTGGATAGGCACTCTCAGTCCCAGACTCCGACCAACCACAGCCACCCCAGTCACACCAGAGTAGCTCTCCTCTGGGCTACCAGGCAACGTGCCAGTGGGAACGCCCATCTCGAAACACGCATGGCGCCTAAGCACCCGACACCGCAGTGTCTCTCGTCAATCAATCTCCTGGAGACTATAGACAGATCCAGTCACAAAATCTCTAGCCAACGTGAGACACCCCTGCCACCCTAAGGCGCGCAGGCCTACACACTTGGCTAGCCACTGCGAGACACCCCTGCCACCCTCAGGCGCGCAGGCCTACACACATGGACCAGGAGAGATTGACTCAGCCACCGTCCCAAAGAGTCCTCTACCAACAACTTCCATAGAAGCTCACGCCCCTACAGTCATTGCCAATCTCTAACTCCAAGATCCGGCAACATATGTCCAGGTACGACAAGGCGCATACCAGTCCACATGTATACTGTGGAAGCTAAGTCTGAACCGCACAGTTACCTACCACAACTACCCTAAAACATCATATAGGGTCTATAGTAGTCCGGTCCAATATGCCAATCCATGAAATATGCCCACACTGAGTAAACTGACTCAATCCATGCCATTGTCATACAAGTAACACAACTGTACCAAAATTCTGATTGTTTCTGCAGCACCTAAGTGTCACATTTCCTTCCAACTAATTCAGCTGTACTGAATTCATTGGTAATTTCCAACAGTCAATTTCAACTTGGCTACGTGATTTCCAAAAATCACATTTTCACACTTCAGGAAATTTTAAATTCCAAGTTTTTTTTCCTTTTTCTGACTTTTCATAATTTAATAATTCCCGGAAATTCAATTACCGAATTTTCCTAATTTCCAAAATCAATTTCCGCCCCTTTTTCCATTTTTCAAAAATTCGGAATAAAATTCCGAATTAAAATTCCGCATATCTTTTTTTTTTCGAAATTCGGATTAATTTCCGAATTAAATTTCCCACATTTCCATTTCCGAAAAATTCGGATTAATCTTCCGAATTTAAAAATCCGCATTTCTTTTCTTCCGCGCCGCATATAATTATTAATAAAAATTATATAATTATAATTACTCAAATAATTAAACCGAATTTACTTAATCCGTCTCCTTCCTCCGCCCGGCGCCCGCGAAACCCTAGCCGACGAGTCCTCCGGAAAATTTCGTTTTCCCCGTCGATTTCCGGTGACCGAGATCAAGGAGAAGCAAAATCCGATGTTCATACTATCCTAATGTTTCAATAATGTCACTAATTCTAAGGTTCAATCAAAATTTTCCGCCGAAGTTTCATCCGATCCCCATTTTGACAATCTATGAAATTAAACATATTTAAGCATTTGAAAACACCTTAACATGATTTAGGCACATAATCAAATCAACATATGCTTGGAAAAATTCCGAATTCGACGGGTATAATTTATCCGAAAAAAAACCTAAAATGCTAAAATCGATAATTTGCATAAATCAATTCCAAAAACCACAACTTGCATGCTCAGGTAGCAATTTGCAATATATTCCATGCTTTTAATTTCTATTACATAACTAATTTAAATCTGAATTTCCTACCTCGAAGACGCCGGCGACGGTGAAGCTCGTCCGCAGCTCGCCGCAGCTCCTCGCCGAACGAATTTGGTCTCAAACGACTCTCCTCGGTCTCGTGGATCTCCGGGCACAAAAAGCCCCTTGCCAGGCCGCCGGAATCACGCGCCGTACGCCGGGAATTTCCTCGCTATCGCCGTCGAACGAAAACCCTATTCGCTGTTTCGCGAGGGTTTTTATACCCCGGGCCGACACGGTGAACCCGTTACGCGTTCGACACGTTTTCGACACGTGAGCACCCGATACGCGCTGTCGACACGCTATCCACACGGTAAGCACACAATACGCGCTGTCGACACGCTATCGACACGGTAAACACCCGATCAGCCGGTTCGATCTCACCCGCCGATCTCGACCGTCCGATCCGCTTATTAGAACGCACACGCAAACTCACCCGGCGAACCGCCTCCGCCTCCGCTGAACCGTTCCGGTCCGGTTCACGCGCGATAAAAAAAACGATTTCCGGTTTAATTTAATTAGATTTTCGAATTTCTAAAAATCTAATAAATCCAATTAAATAGAGAAAATTAATTAGAAATTCCTCGGTGCTCCGAAAAATTCCCAAAAGATTTCAGAAATTCCAATAGCCTACAATTGAGTTCCTGGCTCATCCTACTGTCGATTCGAAATCATCTAAGCCACAATTAATTTATTAAAGATCAAATACATAAAATTTTACCGGGTATAACACTTGTGCACGTGTGTGTATGCTCATATGTGTGTGCAAGTTGGTGTGTGTATGCTTTTGAGAAGACGTGTGTCTATATTATGTGTGCATTTGCTTGTGTGAGTATGGATGTGTCTATGTTTGTGCTTGCACATTTGTGTGTTTATGTGTGTATGCTTTTGTGTGCTTGTGCATGTGTGTGCATGTGGTGCATAAAATATGTGTGTATGTTTTTGTGTGCTTTTGCATGTTTGCGTGTGTTTGTGCATGCTTGTGTGTTTCTATGTTCATGTGGGTGTGCACATGTGTTTGTATGTATATGTGTATGTATGCATGTGTGCATTTTTGAGTGCATGTGTATGGTTGTGTTTGTGTGTGCAAGCATGTGCATCTAAGCGAGCGCACACATGCCTTGGCATGTGGGCGTGCATGAATGTGTTGTCAAGGGTGTTTTTGTGTATGTTTGTGTATGTGTCTATGTGTGGGTGTGTGTGTGTATGAGTTTGTATGGATGCATATGGGTGTATATTTATGTGTGTGTACTGTGTGTGCATATGTTAGTGTGTTTGTGTCTATACATGCATGTGTACGTGCATGTCTACGTGTGTGTCAATGCGTATGTGTGTGTGCATTTGTTTGTGTATATGTGTGTGTATTAATGTATATGTATGTGTGCATTTGGGCACATGTATTTATGTTAGTGTGTGAATGTTTCTTAGTTTATGTATGTGTTATATGTACTTGTGTGTGTTTGGTCGGAGTGTGCACATGTGTGTGTGTGTGTGTATGTTCATGTGTATGTTTATGTATTTGTGTGACTGTGCAAGTGTGTGCACATGTGGGTGTGTTCATGCATGTGCAAGTATGCATGTATCTGGATGCATATGTGCTTGCATGTGTGTGTGTGTGTGTATATTTGCAAGTATGTGCATATATGTGTAGGTGTGCATAAGGATGTGTGTTAGCATGAGTATTTGTGCATGTACATAATTGAGTGTGCATACATGTTCATGGGTGTGTGTTAGTGCATATGTGTTTGTGTGATTTTGTCCATATTTATGTGTGTGTGCATGAGTGTGTGCATGGCTGCATGTGTATGCATGTGCGTATGGACATGTGTTTTTTTGTTTATGCTTGTGGGCATATGTTTGTGCATGTGAGCATGTGCTTACATGCATGGATGTGCACATGTGTGTGTGTGTGTTTGTGTGCATGTGTCTGTGTTTATGTGTGTGACTCCTTATGCATGTGCATGTATGTGTCCCTGTGTGTGTGCATGTCTGTGCATGTATGTGTGGGAGTGTATTTTTTGTGTGCATACATTAGGTGTTTCCCTGCCTATGTGTATGTGTTTGTGCAATGCATCATGTGTGCATGTTTTTGTGTACATCTATGTTCATGGGTTCTTGTATGTACATATGTGCATGCTTGTGTTCATGTTCATAAATTTGTGTGTGTGTGTACTTGTGTATGAGTGTAACTATGACGTGTGCTTGTTTCTATATGTGTATGTGTTTGTGTGGATGTTGTGTGTAAGTGTCGATTTGGATGTGTGCATTTGTTTTAGCATGTCCGTGTATGTCTATGATAATGTTTGTGAGCTTGCATATGCATCTATATTTTTGTGTGCATGTGTGTACATGTGTCTTTATGCCTACATTTGTGTGTGCATGTGTGTTTGTGATTTTGTAGTTTTTTATGTGTGGTGTACATATGATGGTCAGTATGTGTGTGTGGGCAAGAGTGTGTGTGGGTGTGTGCACATCTGTATGTATGCATGTGCATGCATGTGTGTTTGTGTGTGGGTGTGCATGCATGTGTGTCTATATGAGTGTGAGCATGTGTGGGTGCATTTTTGTATGTGTGTATGTGTGTTTTGGTACATGTGTATGATTGTTTATGTGTGTGCATGCATTAGTGTGTTTGAGTGTATGTGGGTGTTTTGTGTATTTGTGTATGTTTGCATATGCATGCATATGTATGCTTTACCTATATATATGAGTGCGTATGTGTTGTCCATATGTGAGTGTGTGTGAGTGTATGCATCTATTTGTCCATGTGCATTTGCTTGCTCATGCTTGTGTATTTATGTGTACACACGTGTGTGCTTGTGTGTGTGCATGATTGAGCTTGTTATTCGATGTGCATATGGTTATGCATATGTGCTTATGTGCATGTGAATGTGTATGCATGTGTTCCTTTTTAAGTTCATGTATTTGTGGGTGCATATGCTTGTTTGTGCATAGGTGCATACGTGCAAGTGTGTGTGCGTGCGTGTGTTTTTGTGTTTGTGTGTTTGTGTGTGTGTGTGCACGTGTGTATTCTTGTTTATGTGTGAGAGGGTTGTGTGGGCATGTGTATAGGGGGTGAGGATCTATGGACGTGTGTGGATGTGTGTGTATGTGAATGTGTGTGTATGTGAATGTGTGTGTCTGTGTGTATATGTGCATATGTGTGGGTGGGTGAATACATGTGTTAGTTTGTAAATGTTTATGTACATGTGTGCACATGCCTATGTGTGTAAGTGTAAGAGTGTGTATGCTTGTGTATGTGCATATGCACATATGAGTAGATGTGGGTATGCATCTATGCGTGCGTATTCAAGCATATGCATGTGTTTGTGATGTGTGCACATGTGTGTGCATGTGCAGTCTTATGTATTTATATGCATTTGCAAATGTCTGTTTGTTGGAGTGTATGCATTGTTCTATGCATATGTGCTTGTACATGTATGTGTGTCTGTGTCTACATCTATGTACATGTGCTCATTCGTGCATGCACACTTCCACACATGTGCATGCGTGTGGGTTTATGTGTGTGTGTGTGTAGATGTGCTTTTGTATGTGTGTGTATGCATATGCATGTTCTTACATGCACATTTGTGTGTGCATTCAAGTGTGTATGCGATTGCATGTGTTCATATGTATTTCTATGTGAGTGTGTGCATGTATTTGTGCATGTCTATGTGCATGTTTATTTGCATGCATGTGCTTGTATGAGTGGTTGTGAGTTCATGTATTTTTTCATGTTTGCATGTGCATGTGTATTTGCATTTGTCTGTGTGTTTAGGCTTGCATGTGAACACATGTGAATGTGTGCATGTTTGGGGATGTGTGTGGTAATATGCATGTGTGCAAATGTTCATGAGTGCATGGTTCATGGATGTGTGTGTGTGTGCTTGGTTGGACTTGGGTGTTGTGCCACTCACGTGTATGTGTGTGTGTGTGTGTGCATGTGTGTGTGCTTATATAGGTTTATTTTATGCATGCATGTGTGTATGTGTCCATGGGGGTGTGTGTGACTATCTATGCATTTCTTTCGATGTGTGCATGTGTGAGTGTGTGTGCATATGTACATGTGTATGTGTACATATGTTTATTTTTGTGTGCATATGTGTGTGTATGCACGTGCTTGTGCGTGACCGAGTGTGTGCACATGCATGTGTGCATGGGTGTGCATTGTGTGCATGTGTAAACACATGTATGTTGCATGTGTGTTTTGTAAATGAGTGTGTCTGATTGCACATATGTTTCTATATGTATGTTCATGTATATGTGCATGTGTGTTTTTTGGTGCATGTTTGTAGGGTTGCATGTGTTTCTAGCTGTGTGTATGCGTTTGTGTATCCATGTGTTCCTACATGTATTTTTGTGTATGTGCATGCACATGTGATTTTGTTTACATGTTTATGTGTTTGTGTGACTATGTGTGTGTGTGTATTGAATGTGGGTATGAGTATGCATGTGTGTGTGCATGTGTTTGAATTTGCATGATACGTATGTGTGTGTGCTTGCATCTGTGTTTGTGGGTGCATATGCATATATATGCATGCTCTAGGTGTGTTTGTCCTTGTACGAGTATGTTTATGTGTATGCACATTCATGTTTCTTTTCTTACATGCATGAGTATGCATCCACGTGTGATTGTGAGTACATGCATGTGTGCATTTGTGTGAGTACATGCACATATATGTGCATGAGTGTGTGCTCATGTACATGTGTGCAAGCGTGTGTATTTGTATATGTACATGTGTGCACATGTATGCATGTGCATGTAGCCCAAAGTGTGTGTGCATGATGATGAGCTTGCGCTTGTATGATTGCTTGTGTTTGTGCTTGTGTGTGTACTTATGCAGGTGCATGTGTATGTATACCTGTGCATACATGTGCTGTACTTGTGTATGCATGAGCATGAATATTTATGTAAATGTTTGTGTGTGCATGCTTATTCATGTGTATGCTTGTATTGATGTGTGAGTGTGGATTTGTTTATGTGTGCATGTGTGTGTGTTTGTGTTGATGTATGTGTGTGTCTATGCCTGTATACATGCATGTATGTGAGCTTATTTGTAAGCATCTGTGTATATGTGCGTACCTCGATGTGCATGCCTTTTTGCATGTGTGTGCATAATTGTGTTTCAATGTATATGTATGTATGTGTGCGTGTGTGTGCATTTGAGTGTGTGCATGTAAGCATGCGTTTGCATGTTTGTGTGTGTGCATGTGCAGTTGTGTTTGTTTGTATGTGTGTTCATGTGTGTTTGTGTGCATGTTTGTACATGTGTATGTGTGTGTGTGTATTAACATGTTTGTGTTGTACAAGTTAGTTGTATGTGCATTCTAACATGCATGTGTGTGCGTATTTATGCATTAGTGTGTGTGAGTTTTTGTCCATGTGTGAGTTTGTATACATGTGTGTGTGCACATGCATTTATGCATGCATGCATATTGTGCTTACATGTGTGTGCATGTGTGCTTGTGCATGTTTATGTGTTTGTATGTTTGTGCATGTGTTTATTTGAGTGTGTTTAATTGTTTGTTTGTGTTTATGTTTGTGCATGTGTGCATTTGTGTTTGTGTGTGTCTCTACATGTGTGTGCTTGTGCATGCATGCACATGTTCATTTGTGTGTGTGTGTGTGCATGAGTTCAAACATGCATGTGTTTGTGGGTTCTTATTTGTGTGTGTATCTGTGGCTGCAAGTGTTTGTAGGTGTGTGTGCATGTGTGTAGCTATCTATGTGCATGTGTACATTTGTGTATGTGTCTACTTGTGTATGTATGTGTGAACGTGGGTGTATGTGTGTGCATACTTGTGTGAGCTTGCATGCATATGTACTTGTGTGTATGAGTAGCTACATGTGTGTGTGTATGTGTGCACTTGTGTGTGAGCATATGTGCATGTGCATATGTGTGTGTGTCTACATTGGCAGACATGTGTGTGTGCGTTTCTCTACACATATGTGCATTCTAGTGTTTGAGCCTATGTGTGTGCTTGTGTTTGTACTTATGCAGGTATGTGTGTGTGTGCATATGTGCTCATGTACATGTGCCTCTATGTGCATTGGTGTACATGTGTTTGCATGTGTGCTTGTTTATGTGTGTGTGTGTATTTATGTGAGTGCGTGCTTATGTGTGTTTTTGTGTATTAATCTATATGCATGTATTTGCATATATTTGTGTGTATGACCATATGTTTGTGCATCTGGATGTATGGAGGGGTTTATTTCCATATATATATATATATTCTTATGGTGTGTGTGTGTGCAAGTGGGTACTTGTGTGCATGTGTGCGTGTGTGCATGCGAGCATGTATGTGTATGCAAATTTGTGCATGTGAGCTTATGTGTGCATGTATGCATTTGTTTGTGTGCTTGTAGGTGCATGTATATGGATTTGCATATTTGTGTGTGTGTATGTGTGTAGTTTGCATGTGTGTATATATATTCATATATGTGTGTGTGTGTGCAAATGTGTGCGTGTGTGCATGTATGTGTATGCAAGTTTGTGCATGTGAGCTTTTGTGTGCTTTTATGCATTTGTGTGTGTGTGTGCTTGTATTTGCATGTATGTGGATTTGAATATTTGTGTGTGTATATGTGTGTCGTTTGCATGTGTTGCATGCATGTACACAGGCATATGTGTGCATGTGTGCACACGTGCATATGTGTGCAGGTGTGCGTATGTGTATGTGTGTGTATGTGCTTGTGTATATTTGTGTGTGTTTGTGCATGTTTGTGTGTTTATGAGTTTATGTGTGTGTGTGTGCTTATGTGTGCGCTTGCATGCATTCATGCTTGTGTGTGTCCATCCATGTGGGTACGAGTTTGTGTCAGCATATCAGAGTGGATGCATGTGTTTATATGTGTGTGTGTGTGTGTGTACATGTCCATACTTGTGTGTGTGCATGCTTGTGCGTGTATGTGTTTGTGTGTGTGCATGTGTGTGTGTATGCATTTGTTAATAAGTGTGCATGTGTGTCTATGTATGTGTGCTTTCTTGTATTTGTAAGTGTGTGTGAGAGTTCTTATGCATGTTCTTGTGTGTGTATGTTTATTTGGGTATGTGTGCATATTCTTGTGCCTTTGCATGTGCATGCATGTGGATGTAAGCATTTGATTGTGTGTTTGTGTGTACACGACAAAACATGTGCAAGCATGTTTATGAGTGCATGCATATGTGTGAGTGTTTGTTTGTGAGTATGTTTGCATGTGTGTGTGTGTGCGTGCACATGTGCATATATATATGTGTGTGTGTGTGTGTGTGCATGCACACATGTGTGTGCAAGCATGTGTGCATGTCTTTGTTTGTGTCAGTGTGTTTACATGTTTGTTCGTTTGTGCATGCATGTGTATGATTGTGTGTCTATGTATGCACATGAGCCTGAGCATGTGTGTGTGTTCTACGTATGCATGCTTTTGTGATCATATGTTCTTATATTTGTATGTGTGTCGATGATTGCATGTGCATATGTGTGCATAAATGCATGTATGTGTGCATGCATGAATATGAGTGCATGTGTGAGTGCGTGTCTGTGCACGTGCATGTACAAGTGCGTGTGTGTGCATATGAGTGCATGTGTGCATTTATGTGTGTACATTTGTGCATGAGTGCATGTGTGTTTGTGTTTGTTTAAGTATGCATATGTGTCAGTTCTTGTGTGAGCATGTGCATACAAATGTTTGCAACTATGTGTATGTATGTGCATGTATATTTATATATATGTGTGTGTGAGTGTACATGTGTGTACACTAGTTATGCATATCTGTATGAATTCTTAAAGGTATGGTGCTTGCATTCATTTGTGTGTGCATGCCTATATTTGAATGTGTGTGTATGCATCTATGCATTTAAGACTATGTGTGTGTGTTGGAGTGGTTGTGTGTTTATTAGTGTGTGTGTGTGTGTGTGTATGTGTATGTGGGTGTAGTTGTGTTTTTGTCGATGTGTGCATGTGTGTGTCTATGCAATTATGTTTGTATGTGCAGGGCATTTTTTTGTGTGTGGGTGCACATGTGCACATGTAAATCTATGTGTGTGAGTGTGAATGTATATGTGTGTGTGTCTGCACAATTGTGTGTTCTGTAAGCATAGGTGCATGCATGTGTGTGTGTGAGCACATGTATATTTGTATGCATATGTGTGCTTTTGTATGAGTCATGCATGTATGTGTTATTCCTATGTCTATCTCTATGTGTGCATGCATGTGTGTGAGTGGGTATAAGTCTGTATGCATGAGCACATGTGTGTGCTTGTGTGTGTTCTCATGTGTGCATGTGTGTGCACAAATTTATGTTTGGTTATTTGTGTGCATGTGTGTACATGTATGTCTATAGGTGTGTCAACTTGTAGCTGTATATGTGTATGTGCACATGTACTTGTGGGGGTTGGTGGTTTTTATGTGTGTACATGCATGCATAAGAAGATATGTTTGTTTGTGTGTGTGTGTGTGTGCATGCATACGTCCATATGTGTGTGTCCATGTGCTTGTGAGCTTACATATGTTTGTGTGAATGTGTGCGTTCTAGTGTGCGGGTGCATGGGTGTGTGTGTTTGTGCATGTTGGTGCGTTAGTTTACTTATTTGTATGAGCATGTGTCTCTATGTTTGTGTGTGTGTGTGTTTGTTACATCTGCATGTGCATGTAGATGTGTGCATGCATGAGTGAGAGTGTTAACGTGTGTGTGGGCATGTCCTTATGTATGCATGTGTGAGTGTGTACATGCACATATATATGAATTTATGTGTTTGTAGATCCATGCATGTGTATGCATGTGTCTATTTGTGCATGCATGAATTTTAATATGCATGTATATGTGCATATGTGTATGTATGGGTGTTTTTTATTATTGTAAGGGTGCATATGAGTGCGTCTGTGTTAGATAAGTGTACAAGAACTTGTTCGTGTACACCTATGTCTTTGTGTGTGTATGTGTATGCCTATGTGCTTACGTGCGATTGCGTGTGCACATATCTGTGTGTGTGCATATATGTGTGCTTGTATATAAGTTTGTGTATGTATGTTTAGAGGTGTGTGGGCATGTGTGTATATGCATGTATTCATATGTGTTTGTGTGCATATGTGTATATCTACTTGCATATGTGTGTGTGCACATTTGAGGATGTGTTTGTATTCATGTGTGTATATGTGGTTGGGTTTGTGCATGTTTGTGTGCTTGTGTATGTGTGTGTATATGTGTGTGTGCACCTCTATGTGCATGCATGTTTCTTTGTGTGTGTATGCTTTCATGTGAGTGTGTGTGTGTTTGTGCATTCATATGTGTGCACATTCACTTGCACAAATACATGTGTGTGCATTTATCCATGTCTCTTTTTGTGTGCAAATATGTGTGCACATGCATGTGTATGTGTGTGTGCTTCTATGTTTGTGAGTATATGTGTGTGCTTGTGTGATTGTGTATGTGCTTGTTTGCATGTTTGTGTGTGTACATGCAAGTCTCTTGTGCATATGTGTGCTTACATAAGTGTGTGTGTGTGTGTGTTTGCATCCTTGTGCATTCGTGTGTGTGGGTGGTTGCGTATGCTCGTCTGTTTGCACGTTTGTATATGTTTATGTGCATGTAAGTGCCTATTGATGTAATTTGTGCTAAGCTAATGCATAAGAGATGAGTAAATTATGCTTTTAACCTTTTTACTAGTTTGAAAACCTTTTCTTAAATTGAAATTTTATAATTATAAAATTGTTGATTTATTATTATTTAAATAAAAATATAAAAGGAAAAAATATGATTTTAAAATACCTTTCAATAAAATATTTTATGCTTGATAAAAATAATTTTGAAAATTATTTATATATATGTTTTTAATTAAATGATATTAAATAAAGTAAATATCATAATTACATAATAACAAAGAAAATAAAACTACAAAGGATTTTTAAGTGGTTCTCTTTAACTCGTGCCTGCATCCAAACCCAATCTACATGGCCAAGATTCCACTAACAAAACCATTTTCTTTCACCATAGCATTTAAACTTAATCTTTACAAACCACACCTTTGTGCTACAGCATATAGGGGTTCATTATCATAATTTTAATTGTAAAAGTTTACAATATTAAAGCACAACGAAAAGGTAATAATTAATCACAACATTCTATTATTCATTAATAAAAATATATATATATATAACATAAGTCTATAGATTATGATGTTGGAATATGAATTTACTTATGAAAAAGTTTGTTACAACCTAAATGACCTAATTTTGAAATATTAAATCAAAAGATTTATCAATATGTGCTAGCATTATTAAGAAAAATTAAATCAACAAAGATTTTTCATTTTTATGATATTTTCTAGAAGGCTAAAAGGAAATAAGAAAATGAACAACCAAATGTAAATAAGGCATGAATAAGATGTGCAATCAAAGAAAATTTTGAAGCAAGAAAGGGGTAAAATGAGTTGCAAACACACGTTTGTGTATTTGTGTGTGTATGTGTGTGTGTGTGCATACGTATGTACTATATGGGTTTATGCTTATCTTTGCTTGTGTGTACTTTTACACATGCATTTTTTTGTATGTGTGCATGATTATACATATGTATGGCCATGCACGTGTTTGTGCATCCACATATATGTATTCATACATGCACATGTGTCTATGTGTGTGTACATGAAGATTTATATTTGTGCATGTATGTAAATGTAAGTGTATGTTTGTGTGCAATTTTTTTTGTGTGCATGCATGCAATGATGCAAGTGTGTGTGTTATGCATATGTATTTGCTTGTTCGTGTGCATATGAGTGTCTAGATGCAAGTGAGCATGCATTGGTGTTTGCATGTGTGTGTGCATGTGCAAGTGTGTGTGTGTTCATAAGCATGTGTGTACATGTGTACATATGTGTGTCTACTTGTGTGTACATATTCATGAGTACGTGTGCATTTGAGTGTGTAAGCATGTGTGTGCATTTGGTGTGTGGGTTATGGATGCGCATAAATGTGCATGGGTGCACATGTGTGTGTGTGTGTGCATATTAGCAAGGTTGTCTGTCTCAATGTGTGTGTATGTATGTGCTTATTTGCATGTATGTGGGTGAGCATGTTTTATTTTGTGCTTGTGGGTGTGTGTGTGCATACCTGCATGTATTTTTTTTTATTTGTGTGCATGTACATCTATGTGTGTTCATGACTTTATATGCCCTTATGTTTGTGTGTGTGTGCTCACCTGTTTGTGCATCTAACTATGTTGTGCTTGTGTGTGTTTGTGGTAGCGTAGCATGTGTTCCTATTTTTACTTATGTGTCTATGCATATGAGTGCTTGAGCCTGTACATGCATGTTCAAATGTGCATGTGTGACTATACGGGTGTGTACGATTGTGCATGTCGTTGTGCGTTTGTAGGTGGGTGTGTTTGCATGTGTGTGGTTTCATGTACATGTAGCTTTTGCATAGTTGCATGCATATGTCTCTATACATGTGTGTGTCTTCTTGGGAGTGCATGTGTGCATGTGCGTATGTGTGCATGCATGTTTGTGCGTATTCATTTGCATGATGTGTGTGCAAGTATATGTCTATAAGTGTGCTTATGCATGCAGACGTGTGTGCTTATATGTTTATGCAAGCACAAATATGTGTCTATCTGTGTGTGCATGCAAGCATGCACGTGTGTAAGTGTGTGTGCATGTACACACAATTTTGTAGGTGCACTCATGTGTATGTATTCTTATGTGTGTGAGTTTGTGCATATGCGTATGCATGTGTGTGCGTGTGTTCATTTGTATATGTGTGCATGTATCTTAATGCGTGTGTTTGTGGGCATGCATGTGTGAATATGTGTGTCTGTGTATGCATCTTTGTGTGTTCGCGTGCATTTGTGCTTTTCTATGTGCTAGTTTGTATGTGTGTGTGTGTGGGCAAGGTTTTATGTTTGTGTTAGTATGCATGCTTGTCTACTTGCATACTTGTATCTTTGTGCTTGTTTGTTTGCTTGTGTGCATGAGTCAATGTGTACCATATGTGTGCATGGTCAAGTGTGTGTGTGTGTGTGTATGTGCATGCGTGTGTGCAAGTTTGTGTGTGATTTCATGTGCATTTGTGTGTAGGTCAGTGTTCAAGTGTTTGTGTGCTTGTGTTCAAACTTGTCTATTTGTGTGTGAATGGACTTGTGTGTTTGCACAGGTGCAAGCATGTGCATTTGTGTGTTTGTGTGCATCATTGAGTGTCCAAGGGTGGGCATGTGTGTCTTTAGGTTGGCGCGAGTATGCATGTGTGTCTTTAGGTTGGTGCGAGTATGCATGTGTGTTTGTGAATTTGTGTGGGCATCAGCGTGTGTCCGTGCATGTGTGTGTATGCGGTTTTTTGATGTGTGTGCATGTAAGCTATTGAAGTGTGCCATCAAGCCTATGTGCATTAATGCATGTGCATTTTCCCATGTGTGTGTGTTCGTGCAAGCATGTGTGTGTGTTTATTTTCTTATGCATGTTAATGTATGTATGTTTGCATGTGCTTGCATTTGTTTGTGCATGTGTGTGACCATGTGAATTTGTACATTTCTATGGTCGTGTGTCTATGCATGCACAAGTATTTTTATGTGTGTTTTTGTTGTATGCATGTATGCATTTGTGTGGGTGTCAGTGTGTTTATGTTTGAGTGCCTATGCCTATTTCTGTGTGCGTATACACATGTGTGTATGCTTGTGTGTTTGCATTTATGCATTTTTAATATATGCATATATCCATGTGTTTTTGAGTGTTTGTGCATACCTGCATGTGGGTGCATGTGTGTGTGTGTGTGTGCGTGCATGTGAATATGTGTGTGCAAGTGCATATGTGTCTATGTTTATTTTAATACATATTTATGTGTTTTTGTGTGTGTGCATTTGCTTCTGTGTATTTGTGCATGTATGTGTGGGGGTGTATGTGTCGATGTGTGTGTGTATGTTTGAGTGCATGTGCATGTGTGCATATGGGAGTGCATTTGCTTGCAAGTACTTTTCTATGTGGGTGAGTGCAAAAGTGTCTATGTGATCATGTGTGTGTGTGTGCCCATATGCAAGCATGTATGTGCATGTGTGTGTGGATGAATGTGTGTGTGAGTGGGTGTGTGTGTGTTGGCATGTATGTATGTTTATTCATATGTGTGTGTGTGTGTTCCTATATGTATGTATGTATGAATGTATGTGTCTATTGGCATACAGATATGTGTGTTATTATGTGTATATGTGTGTGCGCATTTGTGTATGTGTGGGCGCATACATGTGTGTGCTTGTGTCGTTTTTGTACATATGCATGTGCATGTGTGTTTGTATATGCTCATGTAAGGGGTGTGTGTGCATTTGTGTATATGTGTTCATATCCATAAGTGTGCATGTTTAGTTGTGTCTATATGGGTGTGTAGGTTTACAAGGGTATAACAATCTCTTCCTATTGATGATAACAAAACCATTAAGAAAAAAATGAAATGAAAAGATAGAAATCAGACAAGCATACACATGCTTCTCTATAATATATAAACTTCATATAATTATGCTATAAACTTGGGATGTAAAGAATATGTTTCATTTCTCACAAATCTGTCCCTTTTTATTTGCATTAAAAGTTAAAAAAATTAAAAGATGTAAATAAGGGATGCACACAATAATAATATTTGTGGATAATTTATATTTTAAAAAGTAAGGGTACAAGCTATAATATATATTTGTTGGAAAAGGTCTTATAAAAAAATGATTTATTAATTTTGAAGCATAAAAAAGATAATCATTAAACTTTATACGAAAAACTATTAGCAATCTTGCATAATTATAATAATACTGATTAACTTGTCATATATTTTATCCATGTTTAGTTTAATAATATTGATCATTTTAAACTATGTTACTCTATTTATATATGCTTTAATAATTCTTATGAGGCCTCAACTTAAAACAAAACCATGAGATCAAATATGCTTACAAGTAACATCAGGTCACCTTTGTATTCGATAAGTTAAGTATTAAATATTTAACATTTTATTCTAATGGGTTTTTTTAGTGTGAATCAAGTATAATTTTTATTGAACAAGCCATGCACCATTGAAGATGGTGAATCAATAGTCTTCAAAGAACCTTGGAGTATTTAGCAAGTTTCAAAGATTGAAGACATATGCACTAAAGCGTTAATTATTTTTCTTTATATGAAATAGAATATTAGCTTGTTGATTTTAAGACACTCTAATTTTGTATCAATTTCAAATCACTTTGAGCATCAAATTTTTCAATCATCTTCTTTATATAGCAAATGAATAAGATTCTTTTTTTAATCTCATTACCCATTTCTTTATTAAATTCTATCCTTGTCAAATTCAATGTTAGTTTGCTTACTAAGCATAGATTAAACTAATATATATATATTTCTACCACATCCCAACTTGTGCCCAAGTGTAAAGCTTCTTGGGTTAGGCATGCCCAAGCAATCACTCGCAAGCTTTGGGTTAGGTAATAGTCGAAACCAAATCTAGTCGAGCCCATTCTAGCTAAAGATGAATTCTTGAATAGAATGGGGTAAGACATTGGGTGAAGTCAGGTAGCACTCAAACTAAGTAATGTATTAGTTGACTCGCATAAACCTTTATGTTATGAGTACGCCGAGGGGATGAATTCTCGAGCACACAAAGGGAGAGCCAACCCAAATTAAGCTTTGAATACTACTCTTATGCAAAAAAATTATGAAATCCAAATGCTTGTCTTTCTTTGTAATGTGAGACAAAATCCCTTTTGCCTATCTGCATCCAAAATTGGGAGCACCAGCACCATCTAATCATATATTATCATGATTACATATTGGAGCTCTCCTCTACTTCATTTAACATTGGATCTCATGATTTGTATGACCTTCATTCAGGTCCAATGACCCAAGTCCATCCTACCTAATGGTTAATTATTTAGTCATTGCAATAGCCATTTTTAAAAAAAATATTTTAACATATTTGTAAAAACTTTTAAAGTTATTTGGCAATAATTTTTCAAATAGCTTTCTACACATTCTTACACCTACAATCAATTTTTTTTTATAAATACCTAACCATTATAAATAGAATAACTAATGAACTTGAATGAAACTTTGAGATCTTAAGAAAGCACTGCTTAATATTCTATTTGCATAAATTCTACTAGTAGTAACTAACTACATCTCCTTCTCAATCATCAAGATTTTCCAACAAATCCTTGTAGGTCTAAACTTTTAAATTCTCATTTCTCTTCTTATACTTTAACTCATTGTAGCTTGTTCCATTAAACTACAATATAAGAAGGTATATAAATTTATTGAATTTTTTTCAACTTGTTGTATTTTTCTTTTCTATTTAGTTTGGTGGCTTGACATTCGTAAAAACTCAAGTTTGATTTAATCTCATAAAAAAATTAATTTATGATTGAGCTCATAAAAGGTTAGGTTATGGTTGAACTAGTAAACATTAGTAGGTTGGAGAAGTATTATAAGAAAAAACCTCAAATTGTAACCTTTTATTAGTGGTGTTTTTTATTGATCTCAATTGGGGGGGTCTGTAGGTTCTAATTTGAACTAAATCATCTAAAAATCCTTATATCTCAATTTTATTTTTATCTTCATTTTTCTTAATATTTTTTAAAATAATATATATATAATCAATACTTTTTATAAATATAAAATTACTTTTGAGAAATAAATTACTTTAAAAATAAAAAAAAATTATTTCTAAGTATGTAATTAGCCCCCCTCTTATGAGATTCGTACACTAGTTTTCATTTCAATTAGTATTAGTCCAAGTTTCCTATAAGAAGTGTGTAAAATCACTTGGATGATCCATCTTGTCCTTTTTAATTATTTTGTTAGTTTTCTTAATTATCTTTTTTATTTCATACTAATTTAAATCTCTCTTTTATCATTTTTGCATGCTCTCCAAAATACTTGTTTATTAATTACTTCTTAATTTTTTAATATCTTCATTCATTATTAATATTGTTGTGACACTTGATGAAGGATCTTCTTTAGTTTACCCACCATTATTCATGGGTGAGTTTTTATCTATATTAGAAAAATTTATTTAAAATTTTTGTTCTTTCAATTGATATAGAACACTAGAAAGTACTTACTAGATCATATGATTTACTTAGAGGATTGAATAAATAAAATCAAGTCTTTTAGTGAATTTAGTAGTTTTTTTTAAAAGGATATATCATTATATCAAAGGTGGCAATGCCACACAGGTTTTATAGTACGATCCTCAAGGGGGATGAAACAAAAAATCAGACAGCATGAGTTTGAGGAGAGGCTAGGGAAGAGATTGCCCAGGAACCCAAACAAACTCATGAAGACAAGCATCACAGGCAACCCATTCAGCAGGCTCGTTCCCCTCCCTGTGGATGTGAGAAAACCGGAGAGCCTCAATAGTGAATTTAGTAGTGATCAAAGAAAAATGACATAGCTTAATACAAGAGTACCAATGTACCTTCATTATAGTATGTCTCCAAGTGAATTTAATAAAGTTATGAATTTTTATACCACAAATAAAGTTTGGGAAAAAAATCAAAAATTACTTAAGAACTTTGCAAGTAAAAGAAATTAAATTAAATCTTCTTACACATGGTTATAAGCTATATAAAATAGATTCAATAGAAATTAGAATAAGATGTTTATTCAAATCACTAATATTACTAATGGATTAGCAAATCTTGGAAAAGTACTTTTTAATACAGATCTTGTAAAAAGGTTACTAAGGATTTTATCCAAAGATTATGATCCACTTATTGTGATAATAAAGACAATCGAAGATAGAAATAAGCTCCATTGGTTGAACTACTTGGAAAATTATTAACAACAAAAATTGAGATGAATAGAGGAGTTGAAGACCATAATTCTATTTGCAAGCCAAAGCATGGGGCAAGAACAGAGAAACCATTGAAATTTAAAGCATGAAATGAAGATTTAGATTCAGATTATATCCATCTCTTTTATTGATTTGGAGGAAGAGGTAAATTTTCAAATTAAAAGCTTAGCAAAAAATTTGACAAAAAGTTTTGTATATAAGAAAAAAAAAGAAGGGAGAAGCTAAAGGCACCAAGGTATTATAATTATGGTTGAACGAGCCATATTATACGAGATTGTCCACAACTCACAAACACTAAAAGAAAATATGAGAAATAGAATAGAATAAAGAAGATGATAGCCTTTCAAGCTACTTAGAGTGCTTTAGAAGATTCTAACCCTACAACTTCAAATAGTAAGGACGAACGGATTTTGTGCTTCATGGCAAATGTTGATTGAAGCACATTTAGTAAAAAAGAAGAGAATGAGGTAAGCTCTTGGCCTTATGATGTTCGTAAAAATAATTACATAGAATTTATTAGTAATTTAACTTCTTTAATGTGGGTACATTAAACATTAAAAAAGTTTTACAAAGAAAAGATTGATCTTTGAGATTTTTTTTTTATGAAAGAAGATGAGAACAAGAAAATAAAAATGCTTCAAATTTGTGACGAAACAATTTCAATGATTATTGAGAATTCTTTTTTGAAAGTGGAAATTACTAGTTTAAAAATAAAAATCTACTTTCCTAAACATGCAAAATTTTCTAATATTTCACATGGTGTTTATGTTTCTAAACATAAGGATATGTGTAATTTTAAATACATGCAAAACTTTTCAAATATTACACAATTTTATTATTACAAAAAAATGACATACCATCAAGGATTGTAAAGTTAAGAACTTTTCTTGTTTGAAATCATGTTTCAAATCAGTAATTAAAATTGATATTATGAATTCTTTTGTAGTGAATATTAATATCCAATCCAAGCTTGCTTGGGTTCCAAAAGTTAAATAATAAAAATATTAACATAAGTTATCTCCATAATTGTGGTTTGGAGATATGATGTACTGAAATATTCATAAGTTAGAAATAATATACTTAGAAATTATGTGCACAAGAAAGAATATAAACTAAGCAAATAAGAGTTATTTTTTATGATTAAGAAGTTAATATTTTTTTAATTTATGTAGTAATACGTATAGAACAAAATGAAGATTTAGCTCTTGGGTGTTGGATAGTAGATGCTGATGACATTTGACTAGAGAGAGATCAAAATTTGTATCAATAGAATATTGACCAAATAAATGGGTAACACTAAGGGACAATTCTAAGAAAAGATAATTGGAATTGGTAATATAGGTATGCCTAATGATAGATTAGAGTTTAATTTAATTAGTATTAGACAATTATATGATAATGGTTATTTTGTTAATTTGGATACTCAATATTACAAAAAATCAAAATATGATTATGTATTACTAGTTGATAGAAGATAAAGTGACACTTATATGATTAAGTTTGATCAACTAGAAGTTAAAAGACTAGTGTATCTTGTTACACATGTAAATGAGAATAATTTATGGCATAGGAGACTAGGTCATGTAGCTTATTCTATTATAAAGAAAATAAGAAATTTAAATATTGGTAGAGATCTTCCTAAACCAAACAAAACTAATTGAAAAAATATGTGAATCATGTCAAAAAAGGAAGCAAGTTAAATCTTACTCTAAATTAAAAGATGGCCTAACCATTAGTAGACCTTTAGGGAGTTTGTTTAGGCCTCTTTGGACCCATACAACTCTTGACTTTAGGTGGAAAGAAATGTGGATTTGTGACTATTAATGACATTTTTAGATATGCATGTGTTGTATTTCTTAAGAGTAAGGGTGAGACCTTTGAAAATTTTATTAATTTAATAAAAAAAGATAAAAAAACAAACCAATCTCAAATTAATTTATATATAAAGTGATAATAGTTGTGAATTTAAGAATAATGATTTCTATGATAATTGCAAAGGAAAGAGAATCAGACATCAATTTATATGTCCTTATATACCTTAACAAAATGGGATTGTATAATGAAAGAACAAAAGCTTCGTAGAAATTGGTAGAACAATGTTGGCTAAATGTAGTCTACCAATGTATCTTTGGGTGGAGGCAAATAATACAAATTTTTATATTGTAAATAGAATTAAATTTTTGAGGCCAATACTTAAGAAAACTTCTTAGTAATGTTCTACAAATAAGGGGCCAAATGTTAGGTACTTTCATATATTTTGGGTGTAAATGTACCCTTCTTAATAATACAAGACTCAACATGAATAAGTTTGATGAAAAAGTAAGTATAAGAATTCTATTTGGATACTCTTTTCATAGGAATTCCTATAGAATTTATAACATAAAAACTCAAAAAAGTAAAGGAGATAATGTATGTAATATTTTATGAGTCTATTGAAGAGATAAATAAAAAAAATTTCATGAAGAGATAAAGTCTTTAAAGAACTTAGACTTAAAAAAGGATGAAGAAAAATTGAAAGTAAAAAAGGAGAAGATATTAGTCATCAATTGCCTAAAGGTTGGAAGTATCAAGATTCACAACCAAAAGAATTAATAATAGGAGATGTTAATCAAATAGTTAAGAGTAGAGGTTTTATGAAAGAAATTAGTCATGGTGCATTTGTATCTTTCATGAAATTAGTATCTATAGAAGATTCACTTAAGGATGAATATTGGGTTCAAGCAATGAATGAAAAATTAGATGAATTTGAAAGAAACAAATTATGGGAATTAGTTCATAAGCCTAGTGTTTAATAAGTAATTGGAACCAAATTGGTATTCAAATAAATTTGATGAAAATAGAGTGACCATTAAAAACAAAACTAAACTTGTTACTAAGGGTTATAATCAAGTTGAACGTATAGATTTTGAGGAGTCATTTGCACCTATAATTTATTACTTGTAAAAGTTTATATTGATGAAATAATGTTTGAAAGCATAAATTAAAATATGTGTAATGAATTTAGCTACTTAATGACACAAGAGTTTGAGATGAGTATGATGTATAAGATGAACTTTTCTTAGGATTACGAATTAAGAAATTAAAAGATAAGGTTTGTTTTACTCAAACTAAGTATTTAAAAGAATTATTCAAGAAATTTGGCTATAAAAATATGAAAAATTGAAAGATTCTAATAAATCAGTTAATCCATTTAGAATTAGATAAAATTAGGAAAATAATTAATAAAAAACTTTATGGAGATCTTATTCAAACATTATTATATCTCACAAAAAGTAGATGAGATAAATTTTTAGTGTTGGCTTATATACTAGATTCTAATCAAATCCTAAGGAAAGTCATATAAAGATAGTAAAATTAACTTTCAAGCATTTAAAATGTACAATGAATTCTAGTGTGTAATGCAATAAAAATATTTTTTGAAGTGATCTTATATATTACATAGATTCAAACGTTGTAGGTGTTACGGTAAATAAGAAAAGTACCTCAGGTATATGACAATTCCTAAGAAATTGTCTAATTTCATGGTTAAGTAAGAAGCAAAATTGCATATCCCTATCGGCCACAAAAACCATGTAATAACCAAGAGTTGTGTTGCCCTAGTATTATGGTTAAGACAATAACTTGATGATTATGCTTTATATCTCTCATATATTCCCATTTGAATTAATACTACCACTTCCTTGGCCTTAACGTAGAATCAAGTTCATCATTTTAGGACCAAGCACATCGATAAAATATCATTTTATTAGAGATCAAGAAGCCAAAGGCTTAATAGAATTTGAATATGTTCCTACCAATAAGAATTGGTCAGCATTTTTACAAAGTCATTCCAACAAAGTGATTTCAAATCATAAGAAAACAATTAGGTGTAATTTATATAAATTAGACATCCCTTTTTGATGGTGTCAAAAGGAGTGAATGATTCTTGTTTATATAAGTGAGAGATAGAATTTAGTAAAGTGAGCATGAAGTAAGGGTGAGCATATATATTTAATTTTTAATATCAGTTATTAATTGTTATAGATGTGCATGTGTGTGTGTGTGTGCTTGTGCACATGTTTGTGTGTGTATGTGTGTGTGTGTGCATACGTATGTACTATATGGGTGTATGCTTATCTTTGCTTGTGTGTACTTTTACACATGCATGTTTATGTATGTGTACATGATTATACATATGTATGGGCATGCATGTGTCTGTGCATACACATATGTATTCATGCATGCATGTGTGTCTATGTGTGGGTACATGAAGATTTATATTTGTGCATGTATGTAAATGTAATTTTAAATTTGTGTGGATTTTTTTGTGTGTGCATGCATGCAACGATGCAAGTGTGTGTGTTATGCATATGTATTTTCTTGTTCGTGTGCATATGTGTGTCTAGATGAAAGTGAGCATGCATTGGTGTTTAAATGTGTGTGTGTGTGTGTGTTCATAAGCATGTGTGTACATGTGTACACATGTGTGTCTACTTGTGTGTACATATGCATGAGTGTGTGTGCATTTGAGTGTGTAAGCATGTGTGTGCATTTGGTGTGTGGGTTATGGATGCATATAAATGTGCATGGGTGCACGTGTGTGTGTGTGTGTGTGTGCATATTGGCAAGGTTATCTGTGTCAATGTGTTTGTATGTATGTGCTTTTTTGCATGTATGTGGGTGAGCATGTTTTATTGTGTGCTTATTGGTGTTTGTGTGCATGGCTACATGTATATTTTTGTATTTGTGTGCATGTACATCTATGTGTGTTCTTTAGTTTATATGCCCTTATGTTTGTGTGTGTGTTCTCACCTATGTGTGTGTGTGTGGTAGCGTACGCATGTGTTCCTGTGTTCACTTATGTGTCTATGCATATGTGTGCTTGAGCCTGTACATGCCTGTTCACATGTGCATGTGTGACTATATGTGTGTGTACGATTGTGCATGTCTATGTGTGTTTGTAGGTGGGTGTGTTTGCATGTGTGTGGTTTCATGTACATGTAGTGTCTGCATAGTTGCATGCATATGTCTCTATACATGTGTGTGTCTACTTGGGTGCGTATGTGTGCAGGTGCGTATGTGTGCATACGTACATGTGTGTGCATGTATGTTTGTGCATATTCATGTGCATGATGTGTGTGCAAGTATGTGTTTATAAGTGTGCTTATGCATGCAGACGTGTGTGCTTATATGTTTATGCAAGCACAAATGTGTGTGTGTGTGTGTGTGTGTGCATGGAAGCATGCACATATGTAAGTGTGTGTGCATGTACACCCAATTTTGTTGGTGCACTCATGTGTTTGTATTCTTATGTGTGTGGGTTTGTGCATATGTGTATGCATGCGTGTGTGTGTTCATTTGTATATGTGTGCAGATGTCTTTATGTGTGTGTTTGTGTGCATGCATGTGTGAATATGTGTGTTAGTGTGTGCATCTTTGTGTGTTCATGTGCATGTGTGCTTTTCTATGTGCTAGTTTGTATGTGTGTGTGCGTGTGTGCAATGTTTTATGTTTGTGTTAGTATGCTTTTGTGTGTTCCAATGTGTTGGCATGTGTGTGTGTCTATGTGTGGTTGCATGTACATGTTCCTGTAGGTTTGTACAAGTGTATGTGTGTAGGTGTATATGTGCATGCGCGTTGTGTGCATGCCTGGCTGTGTCTGCATTTGTGTGTGTATGTGTGTGCATGTTTGTGTATGCATGTGTATACATGTCTATGTGCCTATCTATGCATGTGTGTTTGTGTGCATATTTTGTCTATGTGTGTGCTTATGTCTGAGCATGCTTTTGTGTGTGTGTGAAGGTGCTTATGTATATGCATTTGTGTAGGTGTGCATGTTTGTCTATACATTTGTGTGCAAGTTTATATTTGTGTACATGTGCATGTGCATGCATACATGCAATTACATGTGTGTATGTTTGTGTGGGTATACATGTGTGTGTATCTATGGATGTATGCATGTTTGTGTGTGTGAGTATTTTTGTCCATGTGTGTGTGTGCATGCTTGCATTTGTGTGTGTCATTAGGCTTCTATGCATTCCATTGTGTGTTTATGCAAGGGTGTGTGTATATATGTGTATGCCTTTTTTGTGTGTTTGCGTGTGTATGTAAACATGTGTATGCTGGCATCATGTTTGTGTGCATGCGTGCGTAAGTGGTTGTGCATGTGTATGTGTGTCCATGTGCATGTTTGTGTGTATGTCTTTGCATGTATGTGAGTGTATGTTTGTTTGTGTTCATGTGAGTGTGTGTGCGCTTATGTGTGTGTGGGCATGCATGTGTGAATAGGTGCATTTTCTTGTATTTTTGTGCACCAGTATACGTGTGCACTTAGGAGCATTCTTGTTTGCACATGTGTATGTGTGCATATTTGGGTATGAATGTGTGTTCATGCATGTGTTGATGTGCATGTGTGAGCATTTATGCATTGGTATGTTTGTGTATGTGTATGTGCATGCATGCTTTTACACTTTTATTTATTTGTATGTATGTGCATATCTGTGTGCATGTGCATGAGTGTACATCTATGCTTATGTGTATAGATGATCGTGTGTGAGCACATGTTTGTTTGTGTGTCTCTTTGTATGTATCTACGTATGCATGTATGCATATGCATGTTAGTGTGTGTATAGGTGTGTATGTTCATGTGCATAAGCATGGTAATGTCTATGTGTTTGTGTGGGTGCACGTGTGTGTTTATGCAAATGTGTGTGTGCATTCATGTTTGTATGTGCATGCCAGCATGTGTGTATTTGTGTATGTTTGCATGTGTATAAGCATGTTTATGGGGGCATGTGCACATGAGCATAATCAAGTGTGGGTGTGTGTCTATGTGCATATGCGGGTGTATGCATGCATGCTTGCATGTGTGTGCATGTGCATATGTGCATTGTTTTTTGTGTGCTATTGTGTGTATGTGCTGGTACGATAATGATTGTCTTTGTGCATGTACATGCATGTCTATTTGTGTGCATGTGTTATTATTTTTATGCATGTGTGTATCTATGTATGTATGGTGCTCATGCTTGTTTGTGTGTGTGTAGTGCATGTGTGTATGTGTGCATGAGCAATCTATTTTGTATATGTGTGTCTATACATGTGTTTGTGCATGTGTGTGTGTGTGCAAATCAGTGGATGCATGGGTGTGCATACATGTGTGTGTTTGTGTATATTTGAGTGCGTATGCATGTGCATGTGCATGTACATACGTATGTGTGCATGTGTGCGAGCATGTGTGTGCCTATGTTTGTTTGATTATTTGTTCATTTATTCTTATATTTCTACATTTGTGCATGTGCATGCATGATCATGTGTGTGTGCAAGTCATGTGTCTACATGACTACACATGTTGTTTGTGTCCATGTATGCGAGTGTTTGTGCATGTATGTTTGTGCGTGCATGCATGTGTACGTGTGTATGCATATGTGCATGCATGTGTATGTGTATAGGTGTGTGTGCATGGATGTGAGTTGGGTGCTTATACGTATGTGTTTATGTTTCCATATGTGTAAGTGTGTGTGTCTGTGCCTATGTGTGTGCATGTGTTTGTGTGTGTGTTTGTGTGTGCATACGAGTGTGTACATGTATGTGCAAGTGAGTTTGTGCGTATATATTTCCATGTGTGTTAGCATTTATGTGTCTATGCATGTGCGTGTGAGCATGGATGTATGTGTGCATGTGCTCGTACATTTGTGTGTGCATGTTTGTGTATGGGTGGTTGTACTTGTATTTGTATATTTCTATGCTTGTGTGTGTGGGGGGGTGCATGCATGTGTACATGTATTCAACCATGTGAATATAGCTCTGGCATGCGTGCATGCATTCAATTATCTGTATATATGTTTGGGCAAGTGTGCATGCATGCATCTGCATGGATACATATACACTTGTGCATGTCTGCATGTGTGCATATATATATGTGTGTGAATGAATGTTCTTTGTGTGCATATTTGTATGAGTATGCATCAATATGCATGTGTGTATGCATTATTTCATCTTTATGTATGTGCACATTTGTAGATGCATGCATGTCTAGGTGCATTTGCACACATGTGCACATGCTCGTCTACAAGTGTGCATGTTTGTGTGTGTATGTGCCTATGTGTAATATATGTACAATTGTGTGCATGTGAGTGCATGAACATGTGCATGCATCTGTGTGTGCCTGCTTGTGTGTGTGTGTGTGTATGTGTGTGCATGTGTATTAGTGTTATATGCAAGAGTGTTCTTTTCTATGTGTGTGTGTGTGTGTGCATGTATCTGTGCATGAATGTGCATGGATTTGCATGTGCATGCATGTGTATGTGAATATTTTGTGCACATGTCAGCATGCTTCTATGTTTTTGTGTGGGTGTGTATGTGTGTTTTTGCGAGGGCATGTGCATGTTTATGCAAGTTCATGTGTATGCATTTCTTGTGTGTATAATTTGATTAGTGTGCTTGCTAGGGTGCACGTGTTTGTTTGTTTGTATGTGCATGTTCTATAGCGATTGTGTGCATATGTATATGCATGTTTTTGTTTGGGTGTATGTTTGGCTATATGCATATGTGTGTATATTTGTGTTTTTGTGTGGGGATGCATGTGGTTGCCTACATATGAGTGTAAGTCCATGTGTGTGTCCATCTATTTGTGAGCATGTGTAGGTGTGTGTATACACATGTGTGCATGTGTGTGTATGTGACTGTGTCTGTGTGTGTGCATGTATGTGTTTTTGTGTGCAAGTTTGTGCAAACGTGGCTGCATGGGTGTGTGCGAGCAAGTATGTGTGCATGCATGAGTGTGTGATTATGTGTATTCTCATGTGTGCCTTTGTCTATGTGTATGGGTAGGTGCATGCATGTATGTGCATGTGTGTGTGTGCAAGAATGTGTGTGTGTGTGTGTGTGTTTGCATATATGTATGTTTGTTTGTGTGTGTGTGTGTACCTATATGTATGTATGTATGAATGTGTGTCTATTGGCAAACAAACATGTGTGTGTACATTTGTTTATGTGTGGGTGCATGCATGTGTGTTTTTATGTGCATATGCATGTGCATGTGTGTTTGTATATGCTCATGTGAAGGGTGTGTGTGAGTGTAAGTGTGCTTGTGTGTGCATTTGTGTATATGTGTTCATATCCATATGTGTGCATGTTTGGTTGTGTCTGTATGGTGTGTGTGTTTTCTTGTGTAGGTTCGCATTTCTATTTGTGCATGTGCACGTGTGAGTGTATGTTTGTACATGTGTGTGTATTTGTGTGCATGTGTTCATGTACATGTGCATGTACATTTGTATGCATGTGCATGTGGGTGCGTGTGTGTTTGTGCGTGTGTATATGCATTTGTTTATGGAAGTGTGTGTTCCTATAAAGGCATGTGATTGTGTGTGGGCATGCATGTGTGCATGTAGATGTGTTTGTATATGGCTATCAATGTGTTTGTGTGCATGTGTATGTGTATATTCAAATGCATATTTTTGTGTGTGTATTTATGTACATGTGCATTTATGTGGGCACATGTGTTCATGTCTACATGAGTGTGTACATGTGTGCATGCGTGCATACATCCACAAGTCTATGTGTGTGTGTGCCTCTAAGTGTATGTGCTTATGGGCGCATGCACATGTGTGTGTGTGTGCATGGGCATGTGTGTGTATATGTGCATGTGTGTGTTTGTATGTAAATGTGTGTGTACTTATGTGTGTATAGGTATGCATGTACATTCATGTGTATATGGGAATGTGTGTGCATGTTCGTCTCTACACATGAGTGCGTATGTGTGCCTTGCAAGCATGTGTCTCTATGAGTGTGTGTGTGTGATGTTGTAAGTGTGTATGCAATTGTATGTATGTGGAGGTGTCTACAAATGTGTGTGGTTGTCCATGTTTTTGCCTTTGCATTTGCATTTATGCATACATGTCTGATTGTGTTTGTATGCATGTCTTTAGTGTGTGTGTGTGTGATTGCATGTGCATGTGTGTGCATATGTGTGTGTGAGTGTGTGTGCACAAGTTTGTATGTGCGTGTGTGTGTTCTTGTGTGTATGCATGTTTGCATGTGTTCATGTGCATGTGTGCATGCATTCATGTGTGTTTGTTTGGGAGTGTGTGCATGTGTATATGAGTGCATGTAGAAGTGTATGTGTGTGTATATGTGAGTGTGTGTGTACATGTGTGCATGCATTTGTGTGTGTGAGTACATGTCTGTGCACCTGTATGTGTATGTGAGCATGTTTGTGTTCATGTTTGAGTGTATTGTGTATGCGTGTGTGTATGTTGGCACGAGGGTATATTCATGCATGTGTATGTATGCATGTGTTTGTGTGTGTGTATGTGTGCATGTGTACTTGTGTGTGTGATTGTTTGTTTTTGAATGTGTGTGTGTGTTCATATGTGTGGGTGTTTATGCTTTTACATCTGTATGATTGTACATGTTTGTATGTGCATGTTGGCACATGTGTGTGTGTGAGTGCATGTTTGAGTGTCTTCATGTGTGTGTGTGCACATGCATGTGTGCAACTGTGCATTTGTTTGCATTAATATGCACATGTAAATGTGCTTTCCTGTGCGTCTATTTAGACATATGCATTTGTTTATGCACGTGTGTATGTGTGTGCAAATGCACACATGTGTGTGTGTGTGTGCACATGGGAGTTTGTGTAGAATTGTTTGCTTATTCATGTATTTGTGTGTATTTTTTATGTGTGTTGTTCCTGTAAATGAGTCTGTGTGCATTTTGAGTTTGCGTGTAAGTGTGTGTGTGTGTGCATTTGAGCTTTTGTGAGTGCATGAGTGCATGTGTATATTTGTGTGCATGTGCATATGTGTGTGTGTTTGCATATTCATGTGTATGAATGTGTGTTTGCATGTGTTTTTGTGTGTGTGCACTTATGCATTTGTTTATGTATGTTTTTGTGTATGCTTATGTGTCCATTTGTGTGTATGTGTGCATGTGATTGTGTTTGCATATATGCATGTCTGTTTGTGTGTGTGTGTGCGCCTACATGTGTGTTTTTGAGTGAATGTGTGTTTGTGTATGTTTGTTAGTATACATGTGTATATGTTTGTATACATTTTCGTATGTGTGGATGTGTGTGTGCTCTTGTGTGCACAAGTGTGTGTGCATGTGCATATGTGTGTGTGTATACGATAAAGTGTGTAAAGGGTATGTGGGTGCATGTGTGAGTATTTGTGGATATGTTTGCATGTTTGTGTGTGCGTGCATAGTTGTGTGTGTGTGTGTGTATGTGCACGCATATATATATATGTGTGTTTGTATGTGTTGGTTTGCATAAAAATATTGGTGTGAGTGCATGTTTATGCATTTGTGTGCATGTGTTTGTGTTTTTGTATGTATGTGTGTGCATGAGTGTTTGCATACATATGTGCGTCGATGTACATGTGCATATGCATGTGTGTTCGTGTGTGTGTGTGTGCGCCTATGCATGCATGTGTATGGGTGTGTGCATGAGTGCGTGAATGTGTAGATGTGTCTAGATGTGTGTCCATATGTGTATGGGTATGTCCATATGCATGTGCATGTTTATGTACATTTGTCTGTGTGTGTCCTAGTGTGTGTGTGGGTTTGTGTGCATGCATGTGCTTATGTGTGTGCTTGCACACATGTATTTGTGTGCACACATGTGTGTGTTCGTGTGTGTGTGTATGCATAAGAGTGCATGTGCATGCCTTTGTGCATGCAAATGCATGTTTTTTTTTGTGTGTGTGCATGTTTATGTGTTCAAGTACATGTTCTCATGTGTGCATGTGTGTGTGCTTGTGTGATGTTGTGTGTGTATGTAATTGTGTGCATTTGGGTGTATACAAGTGTGTGCTGTTGTGCATGTGTTTGCTTGCACAAGTGCGTTTTTGTGTGTTTATCTATTTGTGTTTTGTGCATTAGTTTGATTTCTATGTGTGTTTTTGCGTGAAAGTTTGTACATGCATTTATGCGTGCGCTTGTTTGCATGTATTCATGTGCATGTGTACACGCTTCATGTGTGTCTATGTGTGAGTGTGTGCATGTGTATGTTTAAGTGTGTGTGCTTGTACTTATGCATGTGTGCATGTATTTGTGTGTGTCTGTGCATGTCTAAACACGTGTGTGTGTGCGCGAGCACGTCTGTGTCTCTATTTTGGTGTGTTGTGCACATGTGTGTGCGTGTACATGGGCATGAGTGTATGCTCTTGCATATGTGTGTATTCATGTGTGTCTGAGTATATGTGTACATGTGTGTGCTTGCATGTATGTGTTGGAGTATGTGTGTGTGTGTGTTTGTGTGATTGTTTGTTTTTGAACAAGTGTGTGCAAGTGTCTATCTGTATATTCATGTGTATGCCTGTGTGTATGATTATGCATCTGAGTTTGTGAGTGTATTTATATTTGTAAGTTTGCATATGTGTACATGTGTATGTGTGTATATGTGCTTGTGTATGTGTCGAGGATGTATGCATGTGTGTGTATGTGTCTTGATGCACCTACATATTTTTTTTGTGTGCATGCATGGGCACATGCACGAATGTGTGCTTGTGGGTATGAACGTGTGTGTGTGTTCAAGTGTGTGGGCATTTGTGTTTATTCATCTATATGTGCCTATGAATAAGAGCATGTGTGCGCATGTTGGCCCATGTGTGTGCTTGTCTGGATGAATGTTTGTGTGTCGTGATGTATGTGTGTTTGTGCATGTGCAAGTGTGTGTGCAAGAATGTGTGTTTGTGTTAGTGTGTACATGTGCATATGATTACATGTGTGTGTGCATGTATTTGGGAGTGTGTGTGCTCACCTGTGCTTTGGTTTATGCACGTGCAAGTTTTTGCATGCATGTTTGTGTGTGCACACTTTGGTGTTTTTGTAGAATTATTTACATATTTTTTTGTTTGTATGTGTTTGTGTATGCACATATGCATCTATGTGTGTACATCTATATGTGTATGCATGCATTTGTATGTGCATAAGTGTGTGTATGTGTACATGTGTGTGCATATTCATGTAGATGTGGGTGTGTGTGTGTGTGTGCATGTAGGTGTGTGTGAGTTTATGTGTGTGTGTGTGTGTGTGTGTACTAGTGCATGCATGTGTGTGTGAATGTGCATGAGCATGCATGTGTGTATGTACATGTGTAAGTTTTTGTGCACGTGACTATGTGTGCATGAGTGTATGTGTGTGTGTGTGTATGTTTGTATGCATGTCTATATATGAATGTGTGAGTTTTTGTGTATGTTCATGTGTGTGAGTCAATGTGCAAGTGTGTGCATAGGTGTGTGCATATGCATGCGTCCATGCGTGTATGTGTGTGTACATGAGTCATTGTGCATGTGCATGATTACATACATGCACAAGTGTTTACATGTGCATGCACACACTTGTATGTGCAATGGGTTTGTGTTCACTTGTATGTTGGCATGTGTGTGAGTGCATATGCATTTGCATGTCTCAGTGTGTGTGTACATGCATGCATGCAAGTAGTGTGTACGTACATTTGTATGTGTGTGCACATTTTTGTATTTCTTATGCTTGTATTATGTGCATGTGTGCATTTGTATGCTTGTGTATATGTGTATATGTACATGTGTGCATGCATTTTAGTTTGTGTAGGTGTCCATGGGCATGCATGCGTGCGTGTGCATGTAAATCAATATGTGTATTTTTACAATTGTGCATTTGTGCATGTGTGGGCATTTATGCATGTGCACATGCATGTTTGTGTTCATGTAGGTGTATGTGCATTTATTTTGGTACATGTGTATGTATAATTGCATATGTGTGTGTAGATTGTTTATACGTGCATATGTGTGAATGTATGCATGCTTGTACATGTGTGTGCATGTGGCAATGTGTGCACATGCATATTTGACTATTTGTGTGTGTTCTTATGTGTGTGCATTTGAGCCAATGCATGTGCATGTGCATCACCATGTGAGCATGTGAGTGATGATATGTGTGTATGTTTTGCATTCTTATGTTTTTATGCATATGCATTTTTGTGTGCATGTTCATATGCATTTCTATGTGTGTGTGCATAAGTACGCATTTGTGTGTGTGTGTTTGCATGTGTGTGTATAGGTATACATCTGTGTGCGTATGCAAATGAGTGCATGTGTGTATCTATGCCAGTGGATGTGCGTGCATGCATGTGTACACATGTGTATGTGTGTGTGTACATTTATGAGTTTTTGTGAGTTTATATGCATGCGTGTGTACTTGCATACTTGTATCTTTGTGCTTGTTTGTTTGCTTGTGTGCATGAGTCAATGTGTACCATATGTGGACATGGTCAAGTGTGTGTGCGTGTGTATGTGCATGCGTGTGTGCATGATTGTGTGTGATTCCATGTGCATTTGTGTGTAGGTCAGTATTCGAGTGTTTATGTGCTTGTGTTCAAACTTGTCTATTTGCGTGTGAATGGACTTGTGTTTTTGCACAGGTATAAGCATGTGCATGTGTGTGTTTGTGTGTTTGTGTGCATCTCTGAGTGTCCAAGGGTGGGCATGTGTATCTTCAGGTTGGTGCGAGTATGCATGTGTGTCTGTGAATTTGTGTGGGCATCAGCATGTGTTCGTGCATGTGTGTGTATGCGGTTTTTTGATGTGTGTGCATGTAAGCTATCGATGTGTGCCATCAAGCCTATGTGCATTAATGCATGTGCATTTTCCCATGTGTGTGTGTTGGTGCAAGCATGTGTGTGTGTATATTTTCTTGTGCATGTTCATGTATGTATGTTTGCATGTGCTTGCATTTGTTTGTGCGTGTGGGTGACCATGTGAACGTGTACATTTCTATGGTCATGTGTCTATGCATGCACAAGTATTTTTATGTGTGTTTGTGTTATGTGTGCATGTATGCATTCGTGTGGGTGTCAGTGTGTTTATGTTTGAGTGCCTATGCCTATTTCTGTGTGCGTATACACATGTGTGTATGCTTGTGTGTTTGCATTTGTGCATTTTTAATATATGCATGCATATGCATGTGTATCCATGTGTTTTTGAGTGTTTGTGCATGCCTGCATGTGGGTGCATGTGTACGTGTGTGTGTGCATGTGAATATGTGTGTGCAAGTGCATATGTATCTATGTTTATTTGAATACATATTTATGTGTTTTTGTGTGTGTGCATGTGCTGTTGTGTGTTTGTTCATGTATGTATCGGGGTGTATGTGTTGATGTGTGTGTGTATCTTTGAGTTCATGTGCATGTGTGCATATGGGAGTGCATTTGCTTACAAGTACTTTTCTATGTGGGTGAGTGCAAAAGTGTCTATGTGATCATGTGTGTGTGTGTGTGTGTGCCCATATGCAAGCATGTATGTGCATGTGTGTGTGCATCAATGTGTGTGTGAGTGGGTGTGTGTGTGTGTTGGCATGTATGTATGTTTATTCATATGTGTGTGTGTGTGTTCCTATATGTATGTATGTATGAATGTGTGTGTCCATTGGCATACAGATATGTGTGTTATTATGTGTATATGTGTGTGCGCATTTGTGTATGTGTGGGCACATGCATGTGTGTGCTTGTGTCTTTTTTGTACATATGCATGTGCATGTGTGTTTGTATATGCTCATGTAAGGGGTGTGTGTGCATTTGCGTATATGTGTTCATATCCATATGTGTGCTTGTTTAGTTGCATCTATATAGGTGTGTAGGTTTGCATGGGTGTGTGTGTAGATGCACTTGTGAGTGTATGTGTGTGTAACTGTGTGCATTTGTGTACATGTGTTCATGTGCAATTGTATGCTTGTGCATGTGGGTGTGAGTGTGTTCATGTGTGTGCATGTGTTTGTGTTTATGGATGTGTGTGTTCTTATAAGGGCATGTAATTGTGTGCGTGCATACATGACTTTGTGTAGATGTGTTTGTATGTGGCTATCAAAGTGTGTGTGTGTGCATGTGTATGTGTATATTCATATGCAAGTTTGTGGTGTGTATTTTTGTGCATGTGCATATGCCTATTTATCCTAATGTGTGCAATTGGTATGTGTGTGTGTATGCATATGCATGTGTGTGTGTGTGAACATGGGTATTTGCATAGAATTATTTGCTATTCATGTATTTGTGTGTGTTTTCTTGTGTGTGCATGTGTCAGTGTTTGTGTCTGTGTGTGTTTTGAGTTTGCATGCAAGTGTGTATGTGCATTTGAGCTTGTGTGAGTGTATTAGTGCATGTTTGTGTTTGTATGTATTTGTTTGCATGCATGTGCATGTGTGTATGTGTTTGCATATGCATTTGTATGAATGTGTGTATGCATGTGTATTTTTGTGTGTTTGCACATATGTGATATTTTATGCATTTGTTTGTGTGTGTTCATGTGTCCATTTGTGTGTATGTGTGCATATGTTCGTGTTTGTGTATATACATGTCGATGTGTGTGTGTGCCTATATGTGTGTCTTTGACTGAATGTGTGTTTGTGTATGTTTGTTGGGATACAGACATGTTTCTCTTTTTGTGTATATGTTTTTGCACATTTTTGTATGTGTGTTGTGTGTGTGTTCTTGTGTGCACGAGTGTGTGTGCATGTGCCAATATGTGCTTTCGTGTGCATGGTCATATGTGTAAGAGGTGTGTGTGTGCATGTGTGAGCATTTGTGTATATGTGTGCATTTCATTTGTGCATGCATGGTTATGTGTGTGTATCTGCATGCATGTGTGTGTGTGTTTGTATTTGTCAGTTTACATACAAATGAAAGTGTGAGTGCATGTATATGAATTTGTGTGTATGTGTTTGTGTTTGTGTACATATGCATGTGGAAGTGTGTTTGTATGCATATGTGTGTGGGTGTACGTTTGCATATGCTTGTGTGTTTGCGTGTGCGTCCCTATGCATGCATGTGTTTGTGTGTGTGTGTGTGTATGAGTGCATGAATGTGCAGATGTGTCTATATATGTGTCCTTATTTGTGTGTCTGTGTGTTTGGGTATGTCCATATGCATGTGTATGCATAGGTAAATTTGTCTGTGTGTGTCCTAGTGTGTGCATGGGTTTGTGCACATGCATGTGCTTGTGTGTGTGCTTGCACACATGTATTTGTGTGTGCACATGTGTTTTTTCATGTGTGTGTGCATGAGCATGCATGTCTATGCTTGTGTGCATGCGTGTGCATGTCTTTGTGTGTCAGTGTGTGTCTATGTGTACTTTTACCTATGCATGTGTTTTTGTGTGTGTGTGTGTGTGCATGGTCATGTGCATCTTTGTGCATGCATGTCTGTGTGTGCATGGTTGTATGTGCATTGTTGTACGTGAGCATGTTCATGTGTTGTGCATGTCGATGTCTTTATGCTTGTCTATGTGAGTGTGTACAAGGGTGTGTTGGTGAGTATGCATGTGTTGTTTTGGAAATGTGCATTTGTGTGCTTGTATACATGTGTGTGCACATGTACAGATGTGTGCATGTGCACAGGTGTGTATATGTGTGTGTATGTTTATGTATGTGCATGGGTACACATGTGTCTCTACATGTTCATGTTTGTGTCTATATTATACATAAACATATGCATGTGTATGTGTGGGACATGTTTGTACATGTAATTATGCATGTGTTTACGTGTACTCATGTGCATGTGCAAGTCTATGTGTAAGGATATGTGTTTGTGTGCTTGTGCATTTGTGTATATGTTGTGGGTGCAAGCATGTTCTTATGTTTATGTGCTTGTGTATGTGTTTGTTAATGCATCTATGCATGTGTGTGTGTGTGCATGTGTGGATGCATATGTACATATTAGGTTGTGTGTGTGTCTTTGTGCAACCATATGTGTGTGTGTATGTGTGCATGGGCAAGAGTTTGTTTTGGTGTGTGTGACTTTGAGTGTACATGCATGCATTCCTGTGTGTGCATATGTCTGTGAATGCATATACTATGAGTGGGTGTGTGCATCTATATGTGCATGCATGTGTGCATGCGTATGAGTAAGGTCATGCATTTGTGTGTATGTGTTTGTGCATACATTAACACATGCGAGTGCATGCAGGTGCGTGTGTGTTCGTGTGCACGTGTGGGTGTTAATTTGTGTGTGTGTGCATGTTTGTATACACATTTGCATGTGTGTGTGTATATTTGTGTGTGTATGTGCATTTGCATGTGTGCGTATGTGTCTGCATTTGCATGTACCTATGTGAGTGAGTGCATGTTTTTGTAAACATGTTCATGTGTGTGCATATATGTGTACTTCTGTGCATGTGTGCTTGTGCATGTGTATGTTTGTGTGCATCTGAGTGTGCACATGTGTGTATGCAAGTGTTTTCTTACATGTGCTTTTGTGTGTGTATTTATGTGTGTAGATGTGCATTTGTGTGCATATGTGTAAACATGTCTATGTGCTTCAGTGTGTAGATGTGTGTACAATTATGGGTTATCTACATGCACATTTTTGTGCATAGGTACATTTTTGTGTGTTACTATGCATGTACACATACGTGTTTATGTGTGTGTGTGTGTAAGTTTGCATGTGCGTGTGCATTCGTTTCTATGCATGTGTGTGTGGGTGTGTGTATGTGCATAAGGGTGTGTAGGTGTGAGTGTTGTTTCGTGTATGTGTGCTTGTCTGTGTATTGGTACATACATGTGTGCTTGTGAGTGCATGTTAATGTATGTTTATGCATTTATATTGGTGTGATTATGTATGTGTAAGAGTGTGTGTGCATGTGTACGTATATGAGTGGCTGCATTTGTAAATTTGTGTACGTATGGGTGTGTATACGCACACACATGTGTGTATGCATATTTGTACATGTGCTGTGTGTGAGTCTGCATGTGTGTGGGTGTGTGTGCATGTTCTTGTAAGTGTTTGAATGTGTTCATATGTGCTTGTGTGTAAGTGTGTTTGCATGTGTGTGGGTGTGTGTTCATGTGTGTTCCTATGTACATGTGTGTGTTTGTTTTTATAAGTGTATTATTATACATAAGTGTGTATGTGTGTGCCTTTGTATGTGTGTGTGTGTGGTCTTTGTGCATATGCATTATGCTTGCATGTGTGTGTTGCGGGGAGGAGTGGTGGGTTATGTGTGTGCATGCATATGTGTATGTGTGTGTGTGGTAGGTAGGGTGTTTGTGTATTTGCATTTGTGTGTGCATGTCTATGTGTGCCTATGTATGTGTGTGTGTGTCTACATGCACAAGTGCTTGTGTGTGGGTGTGCATGTGTATGTGTATGTGTGCATGTTTATATGTATAAATATGTGTTGGTGTTTATGATAGAGTGTTCATGTTTGTGCATGTGTGCTTGCTCGTGTCTATCTGAACATGAGCATATGTGTGTGTGTGTATGCATATGTGTGCATGTGTGTGATTCTGCATGTTTGTTTGCATGTGCACACATGTGTGTGCATGTGCATGTGTGTGTATGTGTTCATGTGTGCTTATACACGTGTGTATGCTCATATGTGTGTGCAAGCTTGTGTGTGTATGCTTTTGAGAAGATGTGTGTGTGTATTATGTGTGCATGTGCTTGTGTGAGTATGGATGTGTCTATGTTTGTGCTAGCACAAGTGTGTGTTTATGTGTGTATCCTTTTGATGTGCTTGTGCATGTGTGTGCATAAAAATATGTGTGTATACTTTTGTGTGCTTTTGCATGTTTGTGCATGCTTGTGTGTTTCTATGTTCATGTGTGTGTGCACATGTGTTTGTATATATATGTGTATGTATGCATGTGTGCATGTTTGAGTGCATGTGTATGGTTGTGTATGAGTGTGCAAAAATGTGCATATGAGCGAGCGCACACATACCTTGGCATGTGGGTGTGCATGAATGTGTTGCCATGGGTGTTTTTGTGTATGTTTGTGTATGTGTCTATGTGTGGGTGTGTGTGTGTATAAGTTTGTATGCATGCGTATGGGTGTATATTTATGTGTGTGCATATGTTAGTGTGTTTGTGTCTGTACATGCATGTGTATGTGCATGTCTGTATGTGTGTCTATGTGTATGTGTGTGTGTATTTGTTTGTGTATGTGTTTGTATTAATGTATATGTATGTGTGCATTTGTGCACATGTATGTATGTTAGTGTGTGAATGTTTCTTAGTTTGTGTATGTGTGTATGTACTTGTGTGTGTTTGGTTAGAGTGTGCACATGTGTGTGTGTGTATGTTCATGTGTTTGTTTATGTATTTCTGTGACTATGTAGGTGTGTGCACATGTGGGTGTGTTCATGCATGTGCATGTATCTGGATGCATATGTGCTTGCATGTGTGTGTGTGTGTGTATATTTGCAAATATGTGCATATATGTGTAGGTGTGCATGAGGATGTGTGTTAGCATGTGTATTTTTGCATGTACATAATTGAGTGTGCATTCATGTTCATGTGTGTGTGTTAGTGCATATGTGTTTGTGTGATTTTGTGCATGTGTATGTGTCTGTGCATGAATGTGTGCACAGCTGCATGTGTATGCATGTGCGTATGGACATGTGTTTTTCTATTTGTGCTTGTGGGCATATGTTTGTGCATGTGTGCATGTGCTTACATGTATACATGTGCACATGTGTGTGTGTTTGTGTGCATGTGTCTGTGTTTATGTGTGTGACTCCTTATGCATGTGCATGTGTTTGTCCATGTGTGTGTGCATGTCTGTGCATGTATGTGTGGGAGTGTATTTTTTGTGTGCATGCATTAGGTGTTTCCCTACTTATGTGTGTGTGTTTGTGCAAATGCATCAACATGTGTGCATGTGTTTGTGTACATCTATGTTCATGGGTTCTTGGATGTACATGTGCGCATGCTTGTGTTCATGTTCATAAATTTGCATGTGTGTGTGTGTGTGTGCTTGTGTATGAGTGTAACTATGACTTGTGCTTGATTCTATATGTGTATGTGTTTGTGTGCATGTGTGTGTGTAAGTGTCTATGTGGATGTGTGCATTTGTTTTAGCATGTCCATAGATGTCTATGATAATGTTTATGAGCTTGCATGTGCATCTATATTTTTTGTGTGCATGTGCGTACATGTGTCTTTATGCGTACATTTGTGTGTGCATGTGTGTTTTTGATTTTGTAGTTTTTTATGTGTGGTGTACATATGATGGTGAGTATGTGTGTGGGCATAAGTGTGTGTGGGTGTGTGCACATCTGTATGTATGCATGTGTGTTTGTGTGTGGGTGTGCATGCATGTGTGTCTATGTGCATGTGAGCATGTGTGGGTGAATGTTTGTGTGTGTATGTATGTTTTGGTACATGTGTATGATTGTATATGTGTGTGCGTGCATTAGTGTGTTTGAGTGTATGTGTGTGTTTTGTGTATGTTTACATATGCATGCATATGTATGCATTACCTATATATATGAGTGCATATATTGTTGTCCCAAATGTGAGTGTCTGTGCTTGTGTGTGTGATTGTATGCATCTATTTATCCATGTGCATTTACTTGCTCATGCTTGTGTATTTATGTGTACACACGTGTGTGCTTGTGGGTGTGTGTGCATGAATGATCTTGTGATTTGATGTGCATATGGTTATGCATATGTGTTTATGTGCATGTGATTGTGTATGCATGTGTTCCTTTTTGAGTTCATGTATTTGTGAATGCATATGCTTGTTTGTGCATAGGTGCATACGTGCAAGTGTGTGTGCGTGCGTGTGCTTTTGTGTTTGTGTGTGCATGTGTGTGTGCACACGTGTGTATGCTTGTTTATGTGTGAGAGGGTTGTGTGGGCATGTGTATATGGGGTGAGGATCTATGGGTGTGTGTGGATGTGTGTGTATGCAAAAGTGTGTGTCTATGTGTATATGTGCATATTTGTGGGTGGGTGAATACATGTGTGTTAGTTTGTGAATGTTTATGTACATGTGTGCACGTGCCTATGTGTGCATGTGTGAGAGTGTGTATGTTTGTGTATGTCCATATGCACATATGAGTAGATGTGAGTATGCATCTATGTGTGTGTATTCAACCATGTGCATGTGTTTGTGATGTGTGCACATGTGTGCTTGTGTATTCTTATGTATTTATATGCATCTGCATTTTTCTTTGTGCTGGAGTGTATGGATTGTTCTATGCATATGTGCATGTACATGTATGTGTGTCTGTGTGTACATCTATGTACATGTGTTCATTCATGCAGGCACACTCCCACACATGTGCATGTGTGCAGGTTTATGTGTGTGTGTGTGTAGATGTGTTTTTGTATGTGTGTGTATGCATATGCATGTTCTTACATGCACATTTATGTGTGCATTCATGTGTGTGTATGCGATTGAATGTGTTCATATGTATTTCTATGTGAGTGTGTGCATGTATTTGTGCATATCTATGTGCATGTTTATATGCATGCCTGTGCATGTATGAGTGGCTTTGAGTTCATGTATTTGTTCATGTTTGCGTGTGTATGTGTATTTGCATATGTCTGTGTGTTTAGGCTTGCATGTGGACACATGTGAATGTGTGCATGCTTGGGGATGTGTGTGGTAATATGCATGCATTCAAATGTTCATGACTGCATGGTGCATGAATGTGTGTGTGTGTGTGCTTGGTTGGATTTGAGCATATGTGCCACTCCCATGTATGTGTGTGTGTGTGTGTGTGCATGTGTGTGCTGATATAGGTTTTTTTTATGCATGCATGGTTGTATGTGTCCATGGGCATGTGTGTGTGTGTGGATGTGTGTGACTATCTGTGCATGTCTTTTGATGTGTGCATGTGTGAGTGTGGGTGCATATGTACATGTGTTTGTCTGTGTGCATATGTGTGTGTGTGTATGCACGTGCATGTGTGTGACCGAGTGTGTGCACAGGCATGTGTGCATGGGTGTGCATGTGTAAACACATGTATGTTGCATGTGTGTTTGTGAATGAGTGTTTCTAACTACACATATCTTTTTATATGCATGTTCATGTCTATGTGCATGTGTGTGCATGTTTTTTGATGCATGTGTAGGGTTGCATGTGTTTCTAGCTGTGTGTATATGGCTACGCACAAGTATTTTTGTACATAAGTGTGTGTGTGTGTGTGCATTTGTGTGTCCATGTGTTCCTACATGTGTTTGTGTGTATGTGCATGCACTTGTGACTTTGTTTACATGTTTATGTGTTTGTGTGACTATGTGTGTGTGTGTATTGTGTGTGGGTATGAGTATGCATGTGCGTGTTCCTGCATGTCCACACAGGTGTGTATAAGGGTGTGTGTGCATATGTGGGTGTGTACATTTGTGATTATGCTTGTGTACATGTTTGGATTTGTAAGTGTGTGTGCATGCATACATATATGTGTGTTTTGGTGTGTGCATGTAAATGTGGTCGTTTATGTGTCCATGTTTATGAAGGTTTGTAGGCTTGAATTCGTGCATTCGTGTGTGCACATGCATGTGCATGTGCATGTTTGTATGTTTTAGTGTGTGCTTGCATGTGTGTTCCTATGCTTGTGCATGCACGTGTGTACATGTTTGTTTGTGTATGTCTATGTGCTTGTACTTTGTGTGTCTGTGTATGTGTTTCTATTTATATGTGTGTACGTGTGTGGATGCATGTGTAAGTGTGTGTTGTGTGTGATTGTTTATGCATGTGCATGCATGCAAGTGTGCCTTAGAGCATGTATGTGTGCTTGTGTTTGTCCATGTGTACATTTTGTTTGTGAGCTAATACATGTGCATATGTGTAGGCATGCATGCATGTGTAAATTTGTGTGACTACATGTATATTTGTGTGTGTGTGCATCTTTATCTATGCATGGATGTGTGTGTATACATGCATATACATGTGTAAATGTGCATGTGAGTTTGTGTACATGTGTGAATGTGTTTGTTTATAGGAATATTTATATATGTTTGTGTGTCCATGTTTGAGTGTATGTGCATGTATGTACGTGTGGGTTTGTATGTGTGTGTGTATAGGTACATGTGTGTGCATGTGTGTGTACATATGTGTGCATGTGTGTGTGTGTGCATTAGCATTCATGTGTACTTGCATGCATTCATGTTTGTATGTGTGTATGTATATATCTATGCATGTGTGTACAGGTTGTTCATGTGCTTGTCCTCATGTGTTTGTCTATGTGCATGTGTTTGCATATGTTCATGTGTATGCATGTGTATGAGTGTGGGCATGTTTGTGTGTGTGTGTGTGCATGTGTTTGAATTTGCATGATACGTATGTGTGTGTGCTTGCATTCTGTGTTTGTGGGTGGATATGCGTACATATGCATGTTCTATGTGTGTTTGTCCTTGCATGTATGCACATGCATGTTTCTTTTTTACATGCATGAGTACACATCCACGGGTGATTTTGAGTACATGCATGTGTGCATTGGTGTGAGTATATCTGCATATATGTGCATGAGGGTGTGTTCGTGTACATGTGTGCAAGCGTGTGTATTTGTATATGTGCATGTGTGTGGTTGTATGCATGTGCATGTAGGCCAAAGTGTGCGTGCATGATCATGAGCTTGCACTTGTATGATTGCTTGTGTTTGTGCTTGTGTGTCTACTTATGCAGGTGCATGTGTATGTATACCTGTGCATACATGTGCTGTACTTGTGTATTCATGAGCATGAATATTTATGTAAATGTTTGTGTGTGCATGGTTATTCATGTTTATTCTTGTATTGATGTGTGTGTATGTGGATTTGTTTATGTGTGCATGTGTGTGTGTTTGTGTTGATGTATGTGTGTGTCTATGCTTGTATACATGCATGTATGTGAGCTTATCTATGAGCATCTTTGTGTATGTGTGTACCTCGATGTGCATGCCTTTTTGCATGTGTGTGCATAACTGTGTTTCAATGTATATGTGTATATGTGTGCGTGTGTGTGCATTTGAGTGTGCGCATGTAAGCATGCGTTTGCATGTTTGTGTGTGTGCATGTGTGTGTTTGTGCATGTGTAGTTGTGTTTGTCTATATGTGTGTTCATGTGTCTGAATGTGTGTTTGTGTGCATGTTTGTACATGTGTATGTGTGTGTGTAAGGATGTGTGTGTGTGTGTGTATTAACATGTTTGTGTGTGTACAAGTGAGTGTGTATGTGCATTCTATCATGCATGTGTGTGTGTATTTATGCATTAGTGTGTGTGAGTTTTTCTGCATTTGTGAGTTTCTATACATGTGTGTGTGCACATGCATTTGTGCATACATTCATATTGTGCTTGCATGTGTGTGCTTGTGCATGTTTATGTGTTTGTATGTATGTGCATGTGCCTATGTGAGTGTGTTTAATTGTTTGTATGTGTTTATGTTTGTGCATGTGTGCATTTGATGTTTGTGCGTGTCTCTACATGTGTGTGCTTATGCATGCATGCACATGTTCATTTGTGTGTGTGTGTGTGTGTTCAGACATGCATGTGTTTGTGGGTTCCTATTTGTGTGTGCATCTGTGGCTGCAAGTGTGTGCAAGTGTGTGTGTGTGTGTGTAGCTATCTACATGCATGCATACATTTGTGTATGTGTCTACTTGTGTATGTATGTGTGTGCATACAAGTGTGTGAATGCATGCATATGTACTTGTGTGTATGAGTAGCTACATGTGTGTGTGTATGTGTGCACTTGTGTATGAGCATATGTGCATGTGCATGTGTGTGTCTACATGGGCAGACATGTGTGTTTGTACTTGTATATGTGTGTTAATGTGCATAAGTGCATGTAGGTGTGTACGTATGCATGTGTGCATTTGTGCGCATGTGTGTCTGTGAAGGTGTGTGCACACATGTGTGTCTTTATATGTTTGTGTGCTTGTATGTCTTTTCATTCATATGTGTATGAATGTGTGAATTTTCATTCATATGTGTATGCATGTGTGTCTGTGTGCATGTGTTTGTGCAAGTGTGTGTATATGTGTGTGCATGTTCTTGTGCACAAGTGCATGTGCATGTGTGTGTGTGAGTGTTTGATGTATGTGTGTGTGTGTGTGCACAAGACACTAGTGTGGGTTTGCGTGTGTGCATGTTCATATTTTTTTATGTGTATAAATGTGCCCACATGTGTGTGTGTGTGCACGTGTGTACATAAATATTGTGCATATGTTCACATGTGCATATATGCATTCATGTGTGCTTGTCCACATGTATGTTTGTGTGCATCCATGCATGTGTGAATCTATGTTTACGTGTGTTTGACTGTGTGTGTATGTGTACATGCGTGCTTGCATGCATGTGTTTATGTGCTCGTGCATGTGTTTTTATGTGCATGTGCATATGCGTGTGCTGGTGCATGAGTATTTGTGCATTTTTGTGTGCTTGTCTATGAGTGTGTTTGACTTGTGCATTTGTTTGTGCATGCATGTTCATGTTTTTTGTGTGTGTGCTTGCACATGCGTGTGTCTATGTTTGAGCACATCTTCATGAGTGTGAGTGTATGTGCGTGCTTGTTTGTGCATATACATGTATTGTGCATGGGTGCATGTGTACAAATATGCATGTGTTTGTGCGATTGTCCATGTGTGTTTATGTAAGTGCAAGCATGTTTATGTGAATGATTGTCTACATACACATGCATGTTTGTGTTTGTGCATGTGTGTGTCTATGTGCATAAGCGTGTGTGTGTATCGATGTGTGACTAATTGTGGCATGTGTGCATGTTTAGATGTGTGTGTGATTGTGTGGTGGTGTGTGTACTTATGTGTGCAAATATGGGTGTGTGTGAATGGGCATGCTTGTGAGTGTGTGCATTGGTGATGTGCATGTATGTGTGCTTATTCATGTAAGTCTACCTATGTGTGCATGCATGTGTGTATGTTTTTGTGCATATGTATGTGCTCGTGTACATGTGTGTATGTGCTTGTTTGTGCTTGTATGTATGAGTATGTGTGTGTGTGAATGCGTATGCATGTTCATGTTTTTGTGTGTGTGAGCATGACCATGTGTGTATTTATGTGTGTATGTGTGTGCATATCTACATGAGTGTTGTCCGTGTACATGCATGTGAGTGTGCATTTGTGCATAAGTGCATGTATCCATGTGTTTGTGTACTTTTCCATGGGTGTATGTGTGCATGCAAATGTGTATGAATATGTGTCTGCTTGTGTGTCTGTGTGTACATGTGCGTATGATCATGTGTGTATACATGTTATCCTATGCAAGTATGTGCGTGTATGCATGCATGCATGCATGTGTATGCAAGTGCATATCTGTGTGTTTGTATGCATGCAAATGTGTGTGTGTAGGTGTCTATGTGTGTTCATTTATGTGTGCATGTATGCATGCATGCATGCTCGTGTATGTATTTGTGTGTGCTTGTGTGCGTGCATGTTCATGTTTTAGTCTGTGTGAGCATGACCATGTTTGTGTGTGTCTTAGTGTGTGTGCATATGTGCATGCATGTAAGTGTATGTGTTTGTATATATGCATGTATCCATGTGTTTGTTTACTTGTCTATGTGCGCATATGTGAATATGAAAGTGTATGAATATGAGTTTGCTTGTGTGTGTACATGTGTGTATAATCATGTGTGAATACATGCATGTGTATGCAAGTGTGTGAGGGTGTGTGTACGCATGTGTGTGCATATGTGTGTGTGTTTGTGCGTATTTGTGTGTGTTCATCTGTGTGTGCATGCTTGTGTGCGTATGCACACATGCTCATATGTGTGCATGTAGGGGCACACGCATGTCTGTGACTTTGTATGTTTGTTTGTATGTGTATGCATGTCTGCTTACATGTGTATATATGTCAGTGTGCGGGGGGGGGGGCATGCATGCGTGATCATGTATGTTCATGTGTGCATGTATGTGTGTGCCTACATGTGCACACATGTGTATGTCTTCACTTGTGGAGGTGCATATAGGCATGTGTGCATGCATGCATGATTGTGTGTGGGCATTTGTGTTGATGTGTGTGCATCGATGTGTGTGCGTGTGTGAGTCTTCATGTGTTTGTGCTTCTACATGTGTTCATGCATACGTGCATGTGAGTGTATGTGTGTGTGCATGTGTGTGCTTAAGTGGGCGCGTGTGCACATATCTGTGATTGTGTGCAAATGCATGTGTATGTGTTAGTGTTTGTGTGTGCATGTGTGTGTGAATTCATGTGTGTGAGTGCATATGTATGCATGCTTATTTTATTTTTGTGGATGTATGTGTATGTCTGTGCTTGTATGTATGCATGTGTATGAGCATATCTGTATACATCTTTGTGTGTGCATTTGCCTATGTATGTGCATGCCTTTTTGCATGTGTGTATGCATATGTTCATGTGTGTGCGTAAGTGTGTTTGCATGTATATGTGCATGTGTGAGTGTGTGTGCATTTGAGCATGTGCACATGTGTGTGCATGTAACCATGTGTTTGCATGTGTGTGTTTATGCATGTGTGGTTGTGTTTGTTTGTATGTGTTTTTGTATGCATGTTTGTACTTTTGTATGTGTGTATTAACACATTTGTGTGTGTACATGTGAGTGTTTATGTATATTCTTATGTGCATGTGTGTGTGCACATGTGTACATAAATATTATGCATTGAGTGCAAATGTGTGCATGTGCATCTATGAATTCATGTGTGCATGTGTTTGTGTGCTAGTCCATGTGCATCTATGTTCATGCACAAATGTGTGAATCTTTGTTTACTTGTGTTTGTTTGTATGTGTATATGTACATGAGTGCATGTATGCATGTGTGTATATGCTTATGCATGTGTCCATGTGTGTTCATGTGCTCGTGCATATGCGTGTGCTTGTGCACGAGTATTTGTCCATGTTTGTGTGTGTGCTTTTGCTTGTGTGTTTGCATGCATTTTCATGTTTTTATGCATATGTGTGTATATGTTTGCACACATCTACATGAGCATGTGTGTATGTGCTTACGTGTTTGTGTATATATGTGTGTTTACGTATGTGCATGTGTGTATATGTTTACATATGTGCATGCATGCAAACACACACAAACACACATATTGACGTATGTGTGTGTGTGTTATGTATATGTGCATTTGTGTGTACATGTGCGTGTGAATAAATATGCATGAGTGTTTGTTCATGCATGTTTACATTTTTAATAGATGTGCATGTGTGTGTGTGTGTCTGTGTGGGTGTGAAAGTGTTGTGCATGTGCATGCATGTGTGCACCTGTGCACTTGTGTGTCTATTTGTGCATGGGTTTGTGTGTTAGTTCATGTGTGTATGTTTGTGTGCATGCAAGCATGTGTCAATGTGTTTACATGTGTTGGTCTGTGTGTGTGTACATGTGTATGTGCATGTTTGTGTGTTGGTCTATGTCTATGCGTACATGTGCAAGTGTCTGTGTGTGTGCATGTTTATTTTTTTGCATGTGTATGCTTGTGCATACACATGAGTGTGTGCATGTGTGCGTGTATGTGTATATATGTATGTGTGCATCTATGTGTGTCTTTTTATACATGTATGCATATCTTTATTTGCTTATCTATGTATTTGGCTTAGTGCAAGAAGTTTTATTTGAAGCCTATTTGCATGCATATGTGTGGGTGTGTCTGTGCTTGTGTGCATGCATGAATGTGTGTGTGTATATGTGTGAATGTGTGTGCGTGTGTCTATGTGTGATGTTTTGTGTGCTCGTGTGTTTGTCTACATGTGTGTGCATTTGTATGTGTGGTTGCATGTTTGTGTACATGTGTGATTGTGTGTGTGTTTGTGTGCATGAGCATGCCTTTGTGCATCTTAGTGTGTGCATGTGCATCTGTGTTTGTTAATGGATTTGTGTGTAAGTGGGCATGCATGTTTGTGTGTGCACATGTGTGTGTGCATTTGTGTGTGCATATGCATGTTGGTGCACATTAAGACTTTTTTTTCTTGTGTGTGTTTGCTGGTGCTTTCATTTTAGTGTGTGCCTGTGTATATGTGTATTCATGTACCCCTATGTACAGCTTGTCCATTACTGCATTCATGCATGTGTGCAAGTGCATATGAGTTCATGCACACATGCATGTTTTGTGTGCATGTGTATTGTTAAGAGTGTACATGTACATTGGTGTGTGTGTATGCATTCACCATATAGGCATGTGTGCATTTTCATGCACCCGTGTGCAAAGATGTATGTCTGTATTTGTGTGTGTGCATGTGTAATTGTGCACGTCTAAGCATGTGTATGTGTCAATGTGCATGTGGGTGTGCACGTGCATGTGTGTGTGAGAATGCGTATGTTAGTTCATGTGTATGTATGTATTTGTGCATGAATGGTCATATGCATGTGTGTGTGTTTCTCTACACATATGTGCATTCAAGTGTTTGAGCCTATGTGTGTGCTTGTGTTTGTACTTATGTAGGTATGTGTGTGTGTGTGTGCATATGCATGCATGTACATGTGCCTCTATGTGCATTGGTGTACACGTGCTTGCATATGTGCTTGTGTATGTGTGTATGTGTATTTACGTGAGTGCGTGCTTGTGTGTTTTTGTGTATTCATCTGTATGCATTTGTTTGCATATATTTGTGTGTATGTCCATATGTTTGTGCATGTGCATGTATAGAGGGGTTTATTTTCATATATATATATATATATATATATTCTTATATGTGTGTGTGTGTGTGTGCAAGTGTGTGTGTGTGTGTGCATGTGTGCATATATGTGTATGCAAGTTTGTGCATGTGAGCTTATGTCTGCATGTATGCGTTTGTTTGTGTGTGCTTGTAGGTGCATGTATGTAGATTTGCATATTTGTGTGTGTGTATGTGTGTTGTGTGCATGTGTGTATATATATATATTCTTATATGTTTGTGTGTGTGTGCATGTATATGTATGCAAGTTTGTGCATGTGAGCTTTTGTGTGTGTGGGTGCTTGTTGGTGCATGTATGTGGATTTGCATATTTGTGTGTGTTTATGTGTGTCGTTTACATGTGTGTGCATGCATGTACACATGCATATGTGTGCGTGTGTGCACACGTGCATCTGTGCCAGGTGTGCATATGTGTATGTGTGTGTATGTGCTTGTGTATATTTGTGTGTGTTTGTGCATGTTTGTGTGTTTATGAGTTTATGTGTGTGTGTGTGCTTCTGTGTGCACTTGCATGCATTCATGCTTGTGTGTGTCCATTCATGTGGGTACGAGTTTGTGTCAGCATATCAGAGTGGATGCATGTGTTTATATGTGTGTGTTTGTACAAGTCCATACTTGTGTGTGTGTGCATACTTGTGCGTGTATATGTTTGTGTGTATGCATGTGTGTGTGTGTATGCATTTGTGCATAAGTGTGCATGTGTGTCTATATATGTGTGCTTGCAAGTATGTGTAGGTGTGTGTGAGAGTGCTTATGCATGTTCTTGTGTGTGTATGTTTATTTATGTGTGTGTGCATATGCCTATGCCTTTGCATGTGCATGCATATGGATGTAAGCATTTGATTGTGTGTGTTCATGTGTTTGTGTGTGTACATAAGTGTGTTATTTATATACATGTGTGTGTGTGTGTGCATGTGGTTCTACGTATGCATGCTTTTGTGAGCATATGTTCTTATATTTGTATGTGTGTCGATGATTGCATGTGCATATGCATTTAAGCATGTGTGCATAAAAGCATGTATGTGTGCATGCATGAATATGAGTGCATGCCATATGTGCATGTATGAGTGTGTGTGTGCACATGCATGTACATGTGTGTGTGTGTGTGTGTGCATTCATGTGTGTACATTTGTGCATGAGTGTATGTGTGTTTGTGTTTGTTCAAGTATGCATATGTGTCAGTTCTTGTGTGAGCATGTGCATGCAAATGTTTGCAACTATGTGTATGTATGTGCATGTGTATTTATATATGTGTGTGTGTGAGTGTACATGTGTGTACACTAGTTGTACATATCTGTATGAATTCTTAAAGGCATTGTGCATGCATGCATGTGTGTGTGCATGCCTATATGTGCATGTGTGTGTATGCATCTATGCATTTAAGACTATGTGTGTGTATTGGAGTGGTTGTGTGTTTATTAGTGTATGTGTGTGTATGTGTATGTGGGTGTAGTTGTGTTTTGGTCATTGTGTGCATGTGTGTGTCTATGCAATTATGTTTGTATGTGTAGGGCATGTGTGTGTGTGTGGATGCACATGTGCACATGTAAATGTGTGTGTGTGAGTGTGAATGTATGTGCGTGTGTATGTGTGCAAGTGTGTGTTCTGTAAGCATAGGTGCATGCATGTGTGTGCGAGCACATGTACATTTGTATGCATATGTGTGTTTGCATGTGAGTGCTTTTGTATGAGTCATGCATGCATGTGTTATTCCTATGTCTATCTCTAGGTGTGCATGCATGTGTTTGAGTGGGTATAAGTCTGTATGCATGAGCACATGTGTGTGCTTGTGTGTGTTTTCATGTGTGCATGTGTGTGCACAAATTTATGTTTGGCTATTTGTGTGCATGTGTGTACTTGTATGTCTATAGGTGTGTCAACTTGTAGCTGTATATGTGTATGTGTACATGTACTTCTGGGGGTTGGTTGTTTTTACGTGTGTGCATGCATGCGTAAGATGATATGTTTGTTTGTGTGTGTGTGTGCATGTGCATGCATACATCCATATGTGTGTGTCCATGTGTTTGTGTGCTTGCATATGTTTGTGTGAATGTGTGGGTTTTAGTGTGTGGGTGCATGGGGGTGTGTGTTTGTGCATGTTGGTGCATTGGTTTACTTATTTGTATGAGCATGTGTCTCTATGTTTGTGTGTGTTTGTTACATCTAAATGTGTATGTTGATGTGTACATGCATGAGTGAGAGTGTTAACGTGTGTGTGGGCATGTGCTTTTGTATGCATGTGTGAGTGTGTACATGCACATATATATGAATTTATGTGTTTGTAGATCCATGCATGTGTATGCATGTGTCTATTTTGTGCATGCATGACTTTTACTATGTGTGTGTATGTGCATATGTGTATGTATGGGTGTTTTTTATTATTGTAAGTGTGTATATGAGTGCATCTGTGTTAGATAAGTGTACAAGAACTTGTTTGTGTGCACCTATGTCTTTGTGTGTGTATGTGTATGCCTATGTGCTTACGTGTGATTGCGTGTGCACATATCAGTGTGTGTGCATATATGCATGCTTGTGTATAAGTTTGGGTATGTCTGTTTAAAGGTGTGTGGGCATGTGTGTACATGCTTATATTCATGTGTGTGTTGTGCACATATGTGTATATCTACTTGCATATGTGTGTGTTCACATTTGACATGTGTTTGTATTCATGTGTGTATATGCGGGTGGGTGTGTGCATGTTTGTGTGCTTGTGCAAGTGTGTGTGCATACATGTGTGTGTGTTTATGTGTGTGTGTGTGCATCTATGTGCATATATGTTTCTTTGTGTGTGTATGCTTTCACGTGAGTGTGTGTATGTTTGTGCATTCATATGTGTGCACATTCACTTGCACAAATACATGTGTGTGCATTTATGCATGTCTCTTTTTGTGTCCAAATATGTGTGTACATGTGTGTGTGTGTGTGCTTCTATGTTTGTGAGTATATGTGTGTTCTTATGTGACTTTGTATGCACTTGTTTGCATGTTTATGTGTGTACATGCAAGTGTCTTGTGCCTATGTGTGCTTACATAATTGTGTGTGTGTGTGCATCCTTGTGCATTCGTGTGTGTGGGTGGTTACGTATGCTCGTCTGTGTGCACTTTTGTATATGTTTATGTGCATGTAAGTGCCTATTGATGTAATTTGTGCTAAGCTAATGCATAAGAGATGAGTAAATTATGCTTTTAAACTTTTTACTAGTTTGAAAACCTTTCCTTAAATTGAAATTTTGTAATTATAAAATTGTTGATTTATTATTATTTAAATAAAAATATAAAAGGAAAAAAAATTGATTTTAAAATACCTTTAAATAAAATTTTTTATGCTTGATAAAAATAATTTTGAAAATTATTTATATATATATTTAATTAAATGATATTAAAAAAAATAAATATCATAAATTACATAATAACAAAGAAAATAAAACTACAAAGGATTTTTAAGCGGTTCACTTTAACTCGTGCCTGCATCCAAACCCAGTATACTTGACCAAGATTCCACTAACAAAACAATTTTCTTTCACCATAGCATTTAAACTTATTCTTTACAAACCACACCTTTGTGCTATAGCATATAGGGGTCCATTATCATAATTTTAATTGCAAAAGTTTACAATATTAAAGCACAACAAAATGGTAATAATTAATCACAATATTCTATTATTCAGTGGTAAATATATATATATATATATATATATATAGCATAAGTCTATAGATTATGATGTTGGTTATGAAAAAGTTTGTAACAACCTAAATGACCTAATTTTGAAATATTAAATCAAAAGATTTATTAATATGTACTAGCATTATTAAGAAAAATAAAATCAACAAAGCTTTTCATTATTATGATCTTTTTTAGAAGACTAAAAGGAAATAAGAAAATGAACAACCAAATGTAAATAAGACATGAATAAGATGTTCAATCAAAGAAAAATCTGAAGCAAGAAAGGGGAAAAATGAGTTGCAAACACAACTCCAGAAAAGGTGTCAAAATCAAATTGCAATTCTTGGTATTGCATAGTCTCTTCTCAAAATATTAATGTAGCAAGGTAAAATAAACTTTATCCAACTCCTAAGGCTTGTCTATGTATATTAACATATTATAAATTAAAACATAATTTTTTTAAATAGCTAGAAAGGTCCTCAATGTAGCCATTAGCATTTCTACAATCAAAACAACTACAAATAGTTTTTTGGAATGTTGATTATGAACTAGAATAGTGATGACCATCCAATATGGGAAAACAAAAAACAACTACCTAATCAAAATGCAAAATAAAGGGTCCAAATCTAATCCAAAATGGATTTGATCTAGTTGATATATTGAACATTTTGGATGTACGATGATGATATGTAAGAGCACTTTTCACAATGGTAGAGACAATCAAATCCATTCGATTGAGCTTTATTAATGGACAACTAGATGAAATGCACAATTCATAAATGTAAAGAAGATCTCAACCATTTCATTAGATTTTATGTATCGATGGTGTGATGAAAATTACTATTCAAAATGACAAAACTGATCTCAACCATTTGATTAGGCCTATCCTATAAGGGGTTAAATGGAATCTACTAGTCACAAAAGTGGGCACAATCCTGACCATTCGAGGGCAAAAATGCATGAACAGATGACACTGAGTCACTCCAGCTTTGGCTACAATAAGCACTGAAATCTTAGTCTCATATCCTTTAATTGCTATGGATTTTTCATGTTATAAGGATTCCTCAGCTCTTATAAAATCAGCCAATACATGGGATAAATAATCACATAAATAGAAGTTTTAGAGATGAACTCTTCATTGTTAGCTACTCCACCAAAAGTTTAATCAATGACCCCTTGATATGCCACTTAAGCGACACCCATAGCCACAAAAACTATTTAATATTTCTTGACTTTTGGATTATTCAATGATATATTTTGTCAAAATTCACCAATTGATTGATCTTCTAGGAGCTTAAGATACATGAACTAAAAGATATTCCAAAAAATATTAGAGAAACTAACACAATAGTTTTGTTGCATCAAATAAGTGGTGTCATGACCAAGGGTATAACAATCTCTTCATATTGATGATAACAAAACCATTAAGAAAATAATGAAATGAAAAGATAGAAATCATGCAAGCATACACATGCTTCTCTATAATATATAAAGTTCATAGAATTATGCCATAAACTTGGGATGTAAAGAATATGTTTCATTTCTCACAAATCTCTCCCTTTTTGTTTGCATTAAAAGATAAGAAAAGTAAAAGATGTAAATAAGGGATGCACACAATAATAATATTTGTGCATAATTTATATTTAAAAAGTAAGGGTACAACCTGTAACATATATTTGTAGGAGAAGATCTTATAAAAAAATGATTTATTAATTTTTAAGCATAAAAAAGATAATCATTAAACTTTATACGAAAAACTATTAGCAATCTTGCACAATTATAATAATACTGATTAACTTGTCATATATTTTATCCATGTTTAGTTTAATAATATTGATCATTTTAAACTATGTTGCTCTATTTATATATGCTTTAATAATTCTTATGAGGCCTCAACTTCAAACAAAACCATGAGATCAAATATGCTTACAAGTACCATCAGGTCACCTTTGTATTCGATAAGTCAAGTATTAATTATTTAACATTTTATTCTAATGGATTTTTTTTAGTGTGAATCAAGTATAATTTTTAATGAACAAGCCATGCACCATTGAAGATGGTGAATCAATAATGTTTAAAGAACCTTGGACTATTTAGCAAGTTTCAAAGATTGAAGACATATGCACCAAAGCGTTAATAATTTTTCGTTATATGAAATAGAATATTATCTTGTTGATTTTAAGACACTCTAATTTTGTATCAATTTCAAATCACTTCGAGCATCAAATTGTTCAATCATCTTCTTTATTTAGCAAATGAATAAGATTATTTTCTTAATCTCATTACCCATTTCTTAATTAAATTCTATCCTTGTCAAATTCCAAGTTAGTTTACTTACTAAGCATTGATTAAACTAATATATATATATATATATATATATATATATTTCTACCACATCCCAACTTGTGCCCAAGTGTAAAGCTTCTTGTGTTAGGCATGCCCAAGCAGTCACTGGCAAACTTTGGGTTAGGAAATAGTCGAAACCAAATCTAGCCATGCCCATTCTAGCTAATGATGAATTCTTGAATAGAATGGGGTAAGACATTGGGTGAAGTCAGGTAGCACTTGAACTAAGTAATGTATTAGTTGACTCGCATAAACCTTTATGTTATGAGTATGCCGAGGTGATGAATTCTAGAGCACATAAAGGGAGAGCCAGCCAAAATTAAGCTTTGAATACTGCTCTTATGCAAAAAAAATTATGAAATCCAAATGCTTATCTTTCTTTGTAATGTGGGACAAAATCCCTTTTGCCTATCTGCATCCAAAATTAGGAGCACCAACACCATCTAATCATATATTTTCTTGATTGCATACTGGAGCTCTCCTCTACTTCATTTAACATTGGATCTCATGATTTGTATGACCTTCATTCAGGTCCAATGACCCAAGTCCATCCTACCTAATGGTTAATTATTTAGTCATTGCATTAGCCATTTTTAAAAAAAATATTTTAACATTTTTGCAAAAACTTTTGAAGTTATTTGGTAATAATTTTTCAAATAGCTTTCTACACAATCAAACATCTACAATCAAATTTTTTTTTTATAAATACCTAACCATTATAAATAGAATAACTAATGAACTTGAATGAAACTTTGAGATCTCAACAAAGCACTACTTAATATTCTATTGGCATAAATTCTACCAGTAGTAACTACATCTCCTCAAATCATCAAGATTTTCCAACAAATCCTTGTAGTTCTAAACTTTTAAATTCTCATTTCTTTTCTTATATTTTAGCTCATTGTAGCTTGTTCCATTAATCTACAAGTATAAGAAGGTATATAAATTTATTGAATTTTTTTCAACTTGTATTTTTCTTTTCTATTTAGTTTGGTGGCTTGACATTTTTAAAAACTCAAGTTTGATTTAATCTCATAAAAAAACTAAGTTAAGATTGAACTCATAAAAGCTTAGGTTATGGTTGAACTAGTAAACATTAGCAGGTTGGGGAAGAACTATAAGAAAAAATCTCAAATTGTAACATTTTAATAGTGGTGTTTTTTCTTGATCTCAGTTGGGGGGTCTGTAGGTTCTAATTTGAATTGAATCATCTAAAAATCCTTGTTTCTCAATTTAATTTTTATCTTCATTTTTCTTATTATTTTTAAAAATAATATATATATAGTCAATATTTTTTATAAATATAAAATTAGTTTTGAGAAATAAATTACTTTTAAAATAAAAAAAATTATTTCTAAGTATGTAATTAACCCCCCTCTTAAGAGATTCGTACACTAGTTTTCATTTCAATTAGTATTAGTCCAAGTTTCCTTTAAAAAGTGTGTAAAATCACTTGGATGATCCATCTTGTCCTTTTTAATTATTTTTTTTAGTTTTCTTAATTATCATTTTCATTTCATATTAATTTAAATCTCTCTTTTATCATTGTTGCATGCTCTCCAAAATACTTGTTTATTAATTAGTTCTTAAATTTTTAATATTTTCATTCATTATTAATATTGTTGTGACACCTGATGAAGGATCTTCTTCAGTTTACCCACTATTATTCATGGGTGAGTTTTTATCTATATTAGAAAAATTTATTTAAAACTTTTGTTCTTTTAATTGATTTAGAACACTAGAAAGTACTTACTAGATCATATGATTTACATAAAGGTATGAATAAATAAAATCAAGTATTTTAGTGAATTTAGTAGTGATCAAAGAAGAATGACATAGCTTAATACAAGAGTACTAAAGTACCTTCATTATAGTATGTCTCCAAGTGAATTTAATCAAGTTATGAATTTTTATACCGCACATAAAGTTTGGGAAAAAAAATAAAAAATTACTTTTGAAGAACTTCGCAAGTAAAAGAAATTAAATTAAATCTTCTTACACATGGTTATAAGCTATATAAAATAGATTCAAGAGAAATTACAATAAGATGTTTATTCAAATCACTAATATTATTAATGGATTAGCAAATCTTAGAAAAGTACTTTTTAATATATATCTTGTAAAAAGGGTACTAATGATTTTATCCAATGATTATGATCCTCTTATTATGATAACAAAGACAATCAAAGATAAAAATAAGCTCCATTGGATGAACTACTTGGAAAATTATTAACAACAAAAATTGAGATAAATAGAAGATTTGAAGAGAAGGATTCCATTTGCAAGCCAAAGCATGGGGCAAGAAAAGAGAAACCATGGGCATTTAGAGCATGAAAGGAAGATTTAGATTCAGATTATATCCATCTCTTTTGTTACACCCCATATTTCCTAGGCTGATTTTGGCATAAATTTTTTTTTTTTTGCATATAGACAGCTCAGATCGTCCCATACCAACCTGAGTAGCCTACAAAAAACATAGGATATAACACATCATTACACACCTACTTTCCTTAACAATGTGGATCCCATCTCCCGGGTACACCGTCAAATCAGGTTCATGACTCCTGAATTAACAGATGGACTCGCGCAATGTTACTCCTACTAGACCCAATACTCCTAACCCATATCGATAGGAGAACCGGTCTAATAGAAGTCTGAACCCCCAATATTAAGTTCCATAGTCATGTAATGACCTCACCATCAAAAATAAAATACATAACATCCTCAGATAAAATATAGCACTCCACACACTATACCATCAAGATAATAAAGTAAAACAGTGAATGGAAACTACATCACAAAAATAAGATCCAAGTCCAACAAATACAATATCATCCAACTAGATACATAAGTCAGAATTACCCTCACATAATACAAGACATAAAAATAACAGTCTCACTGACAACATCCAACAGCAACAATTTATTAACCAGAATTTCTCAGATAATCACCGATCAGATATCCTCCACAAGTCTGCTGACCACGATCCCACCTAATATGGTAGCGTCAAGTCTGTCGAGCCACTGAAATATATAATACGGAAATGAGCTACGCCCAGTAGGAAAGACAGCTAGTAAAACTCACATGCAAGAGAAGGATAATAACAAGAGTATACGAATACAGCATAACAATGTATGGTGGATAGGCACTCTCAGTCCCAGACTCCGACCAATCACAGTCACCCCCAGTCACAACAGAGTAGCTCTCCTCTGTGCTCCCAGGTAGCATGCCAGCGGGACACGCCCATCTCTGCGCACGCATGGCGCCTAGCACCCGACACCGCAGCGTCTCTCGTCAATCAATCTTCTGGAGACTATAGATAAACCCGTCACATAGATCTCTAGCCAACGTGAGACACCCTGGCTAGCCACGGCGAGTCACCCCTGCCACTGCCACTCTCAGGCACGCAGGCCTACACTCGTGGACCAGAAGAGGTCGACTCAGCCACCGTCCCAAGAAGTCCTCTCCCAACAATTTCCATAGAAGCCACGCCCCTACAGTCATTGCCAAGCTTTAACTCCAAGATTCGGCAACATGTGTCCAGATACAACAAGGCGCATACCAGTCCACATGTATACTGTGAAAGTTAAGTCTGAACCGCACAGTTACCTACCACAACTACCCTAAAACATCATATAGGGTCTATAGTAGTCCGGTCCAGTATGCCAATCCATAAAATATGCCCACACTGAGTAAACTGACTCAATCCATGCCCTTTGCCATCCAAGCAATACAACTATATCAGTTACTAACTGTTCTGGTAGCATCTATGTACCATACCTCTGTATGACTGTTTTCAACTGTACTGTCGTCACTAATAACATTTTTCCCTACTTCAGGAAATTTTTAAATTCCGTAATCAATTTCCGTCTTTATCCATTTTTCGAAATTCGGAATAGTTTCCGAATTTAAATTCCACATATATCCTTTTTCCAAAAATTCGGATTAATTTCCGAATTAAATATTCTGCAAATTATTTTTCCGAAAATTCGGATTAAATTTCCGAATTAAATTTTCCCATAATCCTTTTTCCGAAATTCGGATTAATTTCCGAATTAAATATTCTGCATTTTCTTTTTCCAAAAATTCGGAATAAATTTCCGAATTAAATATTCTGCAATTATTTTTCCGAAAATTCGGATTAAATTTTCGAATTAAATTTTCTGCAAATTATTTTTCCGAAAATTCGGATTAAATTTCCGAATTAAATTTTCCCATAATCCTTTTTCCGAAATTCGGATTAATTTCCGAATTAAATATTCTGCATTTTCTTTTTCCAAAAATTCGGAATAAATTTCCGAATTTAATTCCTCCCGTTTTTTTTTCTCTTCCGCGCCGCATTAAATTATTTCCGTAAATTCGGAATTAATTTCCGAATTATAATCCTTTTTCTTCTCTCTCATCCGCGCCCATTAAGTTAATAATTGTTAATTAATTAATTTACGATTAATTATTAACTAATTAACTAAATCCTAATCCATCTCCTTCCTCCGCCCGGCGCCCGCGAAACCCTAGCCGACGAATTCTCCGGGATATTCCGTTTCCCCCGTCGATTTCCGGCGACCGAGATCAAGGAGAAGCAAAGATCCGATGTTCATACTATCCTAATTTGTTAATAATGCCATTAATTTCTAAGATTCAATCAAATTTCCCGCCGAAATTTTCATCCGATCCTCATTTAACAATTTATGAAATTAAACAAACAATCTATGAAATTAAACAATTTTCAGCATTTGATACAATCTTAACATGATTAAAGCCCATAATAGAATCATCAATTGCTCGGTAAAATTTCCAATTTGACGGGTATAATTTTTCCGAAAACCCTAAAATGCTAAAATCAATAATTTGCATTAATCACTTTCAAAAAAACACAATTCACATGTTCTGGTAGTTAATTGCAAAGTAATCCATATTTTTAATTCGCTAATTAACGAAATTTAAACTGAATTTCCTACCTTCTTCTCCGGCGACGGTGAAGCTCACACGCGACCCACCGCTGCTCCTCGCCGAACGAAACCGGTACCAATCGATTCTCCTCGGTCCCACGAACCTCCAGGTACAAAAAGCCCCTTGAAAGGCTGCCGGAAAAATATCGCCGTTCGCCGCGAACACCTCGTCTCCGGCCACCGCTCGAAAACCCTAACAGCCGAAATTAATCTGGTTAAATACCCAGCTTAAACCGGTAATAACCCGTTAAGAACCATTAAGTGCCGGTTGACCTTCTAATAACGCCGCTTAAACCCGATCAGCCGGTTAATCTCCACCGCTTATCCAACCGCACGCGCAAACGCACTCGGCGAACCGCCCCCGCCTTCGCTGAACCGTTCCGGTCCGGTTCACGCGCGGTAAAAACCAAATTCCGGTCTAATGGACCTATTTAAATAGATTTTCGAATTTCCAAAAATCCAATTAAACAGGGAAAATTACTTAAAAATTCCTCGGTGCTCCGAAAAATCCCCAGAAAATTTCAGAAATTCCAATAGCCTCCAATTGAGCTCCTGGCTCATCCTACTGTCGATTTGAAATCATCCAAGCCATAATTTAATTATTGAAGATTAAACCTATAATATTTTACCGGGTATAACATCTTTTATTGATTTGGAGGAAGAGGTAAATTTTCAAATTAAAAGCTTAGCAAAAAATTTGACAAAAATTTTTTTATATAAGAAAAAAAAAGAAAAGAAGGGAGAAGCTAAAGGCACCAAGGTGTTATAATTATGGTTAAACGAGCCATATTATACGAGATTGTCCACAACTCATAAACACTAAAAGAAAATATGAGAAATAGAATAGAATGAAGAAGAAGAAAGCCTTTCAAGCTACTTGGAGTGCTTTAGAAGATTCTAACCCTATAACTTCAAATAGTAAGGAGGAAGGGATTTTGCGCTTCATGGCAAATGTTGATTGAAGCACATTTAGTAAAAAAGAAGAGAATAAGGTAAGCTCTTAGCCTTATGATGTTTATAAAAATAATTACATAGAATTTATTAGTAATTTAACTTCTTTAATGTGTGTACATTAAACATTAAAAAAGTTTTACAAAAAAAAGATTGATCTTTGAGATTTTTTTTATGAAAGAAGATGAGAACAAGAAAATAAAAATGCTTCAAATTTGTGATGAAACAATTTCAATGATTATTGAGAATTCATTTTTGAAAGTGGAAATTACTAGTTTAAAAAAAATCTACTTTCTTAAACATGCAAAATTTTCTAATACTTCACATGGTGTTTATTTTTCTAAACATAAGGATATGTGTAATTTTAAATACATGCAAAACTTTTCAAATATTACACAATTTTATTATTATAAAAAAATGACATACCATCAAGGATTGTAAAATTAAGAACTTTTCTTATTTGAAATCATGTTTCAAATCAGTAATTAAAATTGATATTATGAATTCTTTTGTAGTGAATATTAATATCCAATCCAAGCTTGCTTGGGTTCCCAAAGTTAAATAATAAAAATATTAACATAAGTTGTCTCCATAATTGTGGTTTGGAGATATGATGTATTGAAAACATTCATAAGTTAGAAATAATATACTTAGAAATTATGTGTACAAGAAAGAATATAAACTAAGCAAATAAGAGTTATTTTTTATGATTAAGAAGTTAATATTTTTTTAATTTATGTAGTAATACGTATAGAACAAAATCAAGATTTAGCTCTTGGGTGTTGGATAGTAGATGCTCATGACATTTGACTAGAGAGAGATCAAAATTTGTATCAATAGAATATTGACCAAATAAATGGGTAACACTAAGGGACAATTCTAAGAAAAGATAATTGGAATTGGTAATATAGGTATGCCTAATGATAGATTAAAATTTAATTTAATTAGTATTAGACAATTATATGATATTTGTTATTTTGTTAATTTGGATACTCAATATTACAAAAAATCAAAAGATGATTATGTATTACTAGTTGATAGAAGATAAAGTGACACTTATATTATTAAGTTTGATCAACTAGAAGTTAAAAGACTAGAGTATCTTGTTACACATGTAAATGAGAATAATTTATGGCATAGGAGACTAGGTCATGTAGCTTATTCTATTATAAAGAAAATAAGAAATTTAAATATTGGTAGAGATCTTCCTAAACCAAACAAAACTAATTGAAAAAATATGTGAATCATGTCAAAAAGGAAAGCAAGTTAAATCTTCCTCTAAATTAAAAGATGGCTTAACCATTAGTAGACCTTTAGGGAGTTTGTTTAGACCTCTTTGCACCCATACAACTCTTGACTTTAGGTGGAAAGAAATGTGGATTTGTGACTATTAATGACATTTTTAGATATGCATGTGTTGTATTTCTTAAGAGTAAGGGTGAGACCTTTGAAAATTTTATTAATTTAATAAAAAAGATTAAAAAATAAACCAATTTAAAATTAATTTATATTCAAAGTGATAATAGTTGTGAATTTAAGAATAATGATTTCTATGATTATTTCAAAGGAAAGAGAATCAGACATCAATTTATATGTCCTTATATACCTTAACAAAATGGGATTGTATAATGAAAGAATAAAAGCTTCGTAGAAATTGGTAGAACAATGTTGGCCAAATGCGGTCTACCAAAGTATCTTTGGGTAGAGGCAAATAATACAAATTATTATTTTATAAATAGAATTAATTTTTTAAGGCCAATACTTAAGAAAACTTCTTAGTAATGTTTTACAAATAAGGGGCCAAATTTTAGCTACTTTCATATTTTTTGGGTGTAAATGTAACCCTCTTAATAATAAAAGACTCAACATGAATAAGTTTGATGAAAAAGTAAGTATTAAGAATTCTATTTGGATACACTTTTCATAGGAATGCCTATAGAATTTATAACATAAAAACTCAAAAATGATGGAGATAATAATATATGTCATATTTTATGAGTCTATTTAAGAGATAAATAATAAAAAATTACATGAAGAGATAAAGTCTTTAAAAAATTAGACTTAAAAGAGGATGAAGAAAAAATTGAAAGTAAAAAAGGAAAAGAGATTAGTCATTAATTGCCTAAAGGTTGGAAGTATCAAGATTCACAACCAAAAGAATTAATAATAGGAGATGTCAAAATCCAATAGTTAAGACTAGAGCTCTTATGAAAGAAATTAGTCATGGTGCATTTGTATCTTTCATAAAATTAGTATCTATAGAAGATTCACATAAAGATGACTACTGGGTTCAAGCAATGAATGAAAAATAAAATGAATTTGAAAGAAACAAATTATGGGAATTAGTTCATAATCCTAGTGTTTAATAAGTAATTGGAACCAAATGGGTATTCAAATAAATTTGAGGAAAATAGAGTGACCATTAAAAACAAAACTAAACTTGTTACTAAGGGTTATAATCAAGTTGAACGTATAGATTTTGAGGAGTCATTTGCACCTATAAAAAGATTAAAGGTATTAAACTTCTCTTAATATATTCTTGTCATAAAAATTTGAAAATATTTTAAATGGATGTAAAAAGTAAATTTTTAAAAGAGATAATAAAAGAATATATGAATGTAGAATAACCCATTAGTTTTGAGACTCATGCACATGGTGATTATGTATATAAGCTTAAGAAGACACTTTACTAGCTTAAGCAAGCTCCCCATGCAAGGTATCATAGATTGAGCAGTTATCTCATTGATAGTGGTTCTAGGAAAGGAAAAGTGGATGCCATATTGTTCCTAAAATCCTTAAATGATAATTTATTGCTTGTAAAAGTTTATATTGATGAAATAATGTTTGAAAGCATAAATTAAAATATGTTTAATGAATTTAGCTTCTTAATGACACAAGAGTTCGAGATAAGTATGATGGGTAAGATGAACTTTTCTTAGGATTACCAATTAAGAAATTAAAAAATAAAATTTGTATTACTCAAACTAATTATTTAAAAGAATTATTCAAGAAATTTGGCTATAAAAATATGAAACATAGAAAGATTCTAATAAATCAATTAATACATTTAGAATTAGATAAAATTAGGAAACCCATTAATCAAAAACTTTATAGAGATCTTATTAGAACATTACTATATCTCACAAAAAGTAGATCAGATAAATTTTTTAGTGTTGGCTTATGTACTAGATTCTAATTAAATCCTAAGGAAAGCCATATAAAGATAGTAAAATTAACTTTCAAGCATTTAGAAGGTACAATGAATTCTAGTGTGTAATACAATAAAAATATTTTTTCAAGTGATCTTATAGATTACATAGATTCAAACTTTGTAGGTGTTATAGTAAATAGGAAAAGTACTTTAGGTATATGAAAAAAACTAAGAAATTGTCTAAATTCATTGTTAAGTAAGAAGCAAAATTGCATATCCCTATCGGCCACAAAAACCATGTAATAGCCAAGAGTTGTGTTGCCCAAGTATTATGGTTAAGACAATAACTTGATGATTATGCTTTATATCTCTCATATATTCTGTTTTGAATTAATACTACCACTTCCTTGGCCTTAACATAGAATCAAGTTCATCATTTTAGGACCAAGCACATCGATATAAAATATCATTTTATTAGAGATCAAGAAGCCAAAGGCTTAATAGAATTTGAATATGTTCCTACCAATAAGAATTGGTCAACATATTTACTAAGTCATTCCAACAAAGTAATTCCAAATCATAAGAAAACAATTATGTGTAATTTATATAAATTACACATCCCTTTTTGATGGTGACAAAAGGAGTGAATGATTCTTGTTTAGAAAAGTGAGAGAGAGAATTTAGTAAAGTGAGCATGAAGTAAGGGTGAGCATATATATTTAATTTTTAATATCACTTATTAATTGTTAAATATGTGCATGTGTGTGTGTGTGCTTGTTCACGTTTTTGTGTGTGTATTTGTGTGTGTATGTGTGTGTGTGTGTGCATACGTATGCACTATATAGGTGTATGCTTATCTTTGCTTGTGTGTACTTTTACACATGCATGTTTATGTATGTGTGCATGATTATACATATGTATGGGCATGCATGTGTTTGTGCATACACTTATATGTATTCATGCATGCACGTGTGTCTATGTGTGGGTACATGAAGATTTATATTTGTGCATGTATGTAAATGTAGGTGTAAGTTTGTCTGCATTTTTTTGTGTGTGTATGCATGCAACGATGTAGTTGTGTGTGTTATGCATATGTATTTGCTTGTTCATGTGCATATGAGTGTCTAGATGCAAGTGAGCATGCATTGGTGTTTGCATGTGTGTGTGCATGTGCAAGTGTGTGTGTGTTCATAAGCATGTGTGTACATGTGTACACATGTATGTCTACTTGTGTGTACATATGCATGAGTGCATGTGCATTTCAGCGTGTAAGCATGTGTGTGCATTTGGTGTGTGGGTTATGGATGCGCATAAATGTGCATGGGTGCACATGTGTCTGTGTATGTGTGCATATTGGCAAGGTTATCTATGTCAATGTGTGTGTATGTATGTGCTTATTTGCATGTATGTGGGTGAGCATGTTTTATTTTGTAGTGTATGTGTGCATGCCTACATGTATATTTTTGTATTTGTGTGCATTTACATCTATGTGTGTTCATGAGTTTATATGCCCTTATGTTTATCTGTGTGTGCTCACCTGTTTGTGCATCTATCTATGTTGTCCATGTGTGTGTGTGTGGTAGTGTACGCATGTGTTCTTGTGTTCACGTATGTGTCTATGCATATGTGTGCTTGAGCTTGTACTTGCCTGTTCACATGTGCATGTGTGACTATATGTGTGTGTACGATTATGCATGTCTATGTGTGTTTGTAGGTGGGTGTGTTTGCATGTGTGTGGTTTCATGTACATGTAGTGTCTACATAGTTGCATGCATATGTCTCTATACATGTGTGTGTCTGCTTGGGTGTGCATATGTGTGAAAACGTACATGTGTGTGCATGTATGTTTGTGCATATTCATGTGCATAAGGTGTGTGCAAGTATATGTTTATAAGTGTGCTTATTCATGCAGATGTGTGTGCTTATATGTTTATGCAAGCACAAATAAGTGTGTGTGTGCGTGCATGCAAGCATGCACGTTTGTAAGTGTGTGTGCATGTACACACAATTTTGTAGGTGCACTCATGTGTATGTATTCTTATGTGCGTGAGTTTGTGTATATGTGTATGAATGTGTGTGTGTGTGTTCATTTGTATTTGTGTGCATGTATCTTTATGTGTGTGTTTGTGTGAATGCATGTGTGAATATGTGTGTTAGTGTGTGCATCATTGTGTGTTCGTGTGCATGTGTGCTTTTTTATGTGCTAGTTTGTATGTGTGTGTGTGTGTGTGCAAGATTTTATGTTTGTGTTAGTATGCTTCTGTGTGTTCCAATGTGTTGGCATGTGTGTGTGTCTATGCATGGTTGCATGTACATGTTCCTATAGGTTTGTACAAGTGCATGTGTGTAGATGTGTGTAGGTGTATATGTGCATGTGCATTGGTGTGCATGCATGCGTGTGTCTACATTTGTGTGTGTGTCTGCATGTTTGTATGTACATGTGTATACATGTCTATGTGCCTATCTATGCATGTGTGTATGTACATATTTTGTCGATGTGTGTGCTTACGTCTGAGCATGCTTGCGTGTGTGTGTGAAGGTGCTTATGTATATGCATTTGTGCAAGTGCGCATGTTTGTCTATACATTTGTGTGCAAGTTTATGTTTGTGTACATGTGCATGTGCATGCATACATGCAATTACATGTGTGTATGTTTGTGTGGGTATACATGTGTCTATATCTATGCTTGTATGCATGTGTGTGTGTGTGTGTGAGTATTCCTATCCATGTGTGTGTGTGCATGGTTGCATTTATGTGTGTGTGTGTGTCATTAGGCTTCTATGCATTCCATTGTGGGTTTATGCAAGGGTGTGTGTATATGTGTGTATGCCTTTTTGTGTGTATGTAAACATACATATGCTTGCATCATGTTTGCGTGCATGCATGCGTAAGTGGTTCTGCATGTGTATGTGTGTGTATGTTTGTTTGTGTTCATGTGAGTGTGTGTGTGCTTAAGTGTGTGTGGGCATGCATGTGTGCATAGGTGCATTTTCTTGTATTTGTGTGCACCAGTATACGTGTGCACTTAGGAGCATTCATGTTTGCACATGTGTATGTGTGCATATTTGGGTATGAATGTGTGTTCATGCATGTGTTGATGTGTGTGTGTGAGCATTTATGCATTCGTATGTTTGTGTATGTCTATGTGCATGCATGCTTATACTCTCTTATTTGTTTGTATGTATGTGCATATCCGTGTGCATGTGTGTGAGTGTGCATCTATACTTATGTGTATAGATAATCGTGTGTGAGCACATGTTTTTGTGTGCGTGTGTGTGTGTCTCCTTGTATGTATCGATGTATGCATGTATGCATATGCATGTTAATGTGTGTATAGGTGTGTATGCTCATGTGCATAAGCATTGTAGTGCCTATGTGTTTGTGTGGGTGCACATGTGTGTTTATACAAATGTGTGTATGCATTCATGTTTGTATGTGCATGCAAGCATGTGTGTATCTATGTATGTTTGCATGTGCATATGTATGTGTGTGTGTGTGCATGTGCATAGGTGAGTGTATGCATGCATGCTTGCATGTGTGTGCATGTGCATATGTGCATTGTTTTTTGTGTGCCATTATGTGTATGTGCTAGTACGATAATGAATGTCTGTGTGCATGTAAATGCATGTGTATTTGTGTGTATGTGTTATTATTTTTATGCATCTGTGTATCTATGTATGTATGTAGTTCATGCATGTTTGTGTGTGTGTGGTGCATGTGTGAATGTGTGCATGAGCAATCTATTTTGTATGTATGTGTGTTTGTGTGTGTGTACATGTGTTTGTGCAAGTGTGTGTGTGTGCATCTGTGTGTGCATATGAGTTGATGCATGGGTGTGCGTACATGTGTGTGTGTTTGTGTATATTTGAGTGCTTATGCATGTGCATGTGCATGTACATACATATGTGTGCATGTGTGTGCCTATGTTTGTTTGATTATTTGTTCATTTATTTGTATATTTGTACATGTGTGCATGTGCATGTATGATCATGTGTGTGTGCAAGTCATGTGTCTACATGGCTACACATGATGTTTGCGTCCATGTATGCGAGTGTTTGTGCATGTATGTTTGTGCGTGCATGCATGTGTACGTGTGTATGCATATATGCATGCATGTGTATGTGTATAGGTGTGTGTGCATGGGTGTGAGTTGTGTGCTTATATATATGTGTTTATGTTTCCATATGTGTAAGCGTGTGTCTGTGTGTCTGTGCCTGCGTGTGTGCATGTGTTTGTGTGTGTGTTCGTGCATGCATACGAGTGTGTACATGTATGTGCAAGTGAGTTTGTGGGTATATATTTCCATGTGTGTTAGCCTTTATGTGTCTATGCATGTGTGTGTGAGCATGGATGTATGTGTGCATGTGCTCGTACATTTGTGTGTGCATGTGTGTGTATGTGTGGTTGTACTTGTATTCGTGTATTTCTGGGCTTGTGTGTGTGTGGGGGGGGGGGTGCATGCATGTGTACATGTATTCAACCATGTGAATATAGCTCTGGGCATGCATGCATACATTCAATAATCTGTATATATGTTTGGGCAAGTGTGCATGCATGCATCTGCATGGATACATACACAATATGTGTGTGAATCTATGTTCTTTGTGTGCATATTTGTATGTGTATGCATCAATATGCACGTGTGTATGCATTATTTCATCTTTATGTATGTACACATTTGTACATGCATGCATGTCTAAGTGCATTTGCACAAATGTGCACATGCTCGTCTACGAGTGTGCATGTTTGTGTGTGTATGTGCCTATGTGTAATATATGTACAATTGTGTGCATGTGAGTGCATGAACATGTGTGTGCATCTATGTGTGCCTGCTTGTGTGTGTGTGTGTGTGTGTGTATATGTGTGTGCATGTGCATGTGTATTAGTGTTATGTGCAACAGTGTTCTTTTCTATGTGCGTGTGGGTGCGCATGTATGGGTGCATGAATGTGTGTGGATTTGCATGTGTATGTGAATTTTTGTGCAAATGTAAGCATGCTTCTATGTTTTTGTGTGGGTGTCTATGTGTGTTTCTATGAGGGTATTTGCATGTTTATGCAAGTTCATGTGCATGCATTTCTTGTGTGTATAATTTGATTAGTGTGTTTGCTAGGGTGCACGAGTTTGTTCGTTTGTACGTGCATGTTCTTTAGCGGTTGTGTGCATATGTATATGCATGTTTTTGTTTGGGTGTATGTTTGCCTATATGCATATGCGTGTATATTTGTGTTTTTGTGTGGGGGTGCATGTGGTTGCCTGCATATGAGTGTAAGTGCATGTGTGTGACAATCTATTTGTGAGCATGTGTAGGTGTGTGTATACACATGTGCGCATGTGTGTGTATGTGACTATGTCTATGTGTGTGCATGTTTGTGCAAACGTGGCTGCATGTGTGTGTGCGAGCAAGTATGTGTGCATGTGTGCATGCATGAGAGTGTGATTATGTGTGTTCTCATGTGCGTGCCTTTGTCTACGTGTGTGGGTATGTGCATGTGTGTGTGTGAATATGTGCATGTTTGTGTGTGCATGAATGTGTGTGTGTGAGTGTGTGTGTTTTTGCATATATGTATGTATGTTTGTGTGTGTGTGTGTGTACCTATATATATGTATGTGTGAATGTGTGTCTATTGGCAAACAGACATGTGTGTCTTTGTGTGTTTATGTGTGTGTACATTTGTGTATGTGTGGGTGCATGCATGTGTGTTTTTATGTGCATATGCATGTGCATGTGTGTTTGTATATGCTCATGTAAGGGGTGTGTGTGAGTGTAAGAGTGCTTGTGTGTGCATTTGTGTATATGTGTTCATATCCATATGTGTGCATGTTTGGTTGTATCTGTGTGGGTGTGTGTGTGTTTTCTTGTGTAAGTTCGCATTTCTATGTGTGCATGTGCATGTGTGAGCGTATGTTTGTGCATGTGTGTGCATTTGTGTGCATGCGTTCATGTACATGTGCATGTGGGTGCGTGTGTGTTTGTGTGTGTGTATGTGAATTTGTTTATGGATGTGTGTGTTCCTATAAAGGCATGTGATTGTGTGTGCGCATGCATGTGTGCGTGTAGATGTGTTTGTATATGGCTATCAATGTGTGTGTGTGCATGTGTATGTGTATATTTAAATGCGTATTTTTTTTGTGTGTATTTATGTACATGTGCATTTTTGTGGGCACATGTGTGCATGTCTACATGAGTGTGTACATGTGTGCATGGGTGCATACATGCACAAGTCTATGTGTGTGTGTGCCTCTAAGTGTATGTGCTTGTGGGTGCATGCACATGTGTGTGTGTGTGCATGGGCATGTGTGTGTATATGTGCATGTGTGTGTTTGTATGTAAATGTGTGTGTACTTATGTGTGTATAGGTATGCATGTACATTCATGTGTATATAAAAATGTGTGTGCATGTTCGTCTCTATGCATCAGTACGCTTGTGTGCCTTGCAAGCATATGTGTCTCTATGAGTGTGTGTGCATGTGTGTTGTGTGTGTGATGTTGTAAGTGTGTATGCAATTGTATGTATGTGGAGGTGTCTACAAGTGTGTGTGGTTGTCCCATGTTTTTGCTTTTGCATTTTCATTTATGCGTGCTTGTTTGTTTGTGTGTGTATGCATGTCTTCAGTGTGTGTGTGTGTGTGTGATTGCTTGTGCATGTGTGTGCATATGTGTGTGTGTGTGTGAGTGTGTGTGCGTAAGGTGTGTATGTGCGTGTGTCTGTTCTTGTGTGTATGCATGTTTGCATGTGTTCATGTGCATGTGTGCATGCATTCATGTGTGTCTATCTGGGAGTGTGTGCATGTGTATATGAGTGCATGTATAAGTGTATGTGTGTGTATATGTGAGTGCGTGTGTGCATGTGTGCATGCATTTGTGTGTGTGACTACATGTCTATGGACCTATATGTGAATGTGAGCATGTTTGTGTTAGTGTTTGAGTGTGTATGCATGTGTGTATGTTGGCATGAGTGTATAGTCATGCAAGTGTGTGTATGCATGTGTTTGTGTGTTTGTATGTGTGCATGTGTACTTGTGTGTGTGATTGTTTGTTTTTGAATATGTGTGCGTGTGTTCATATGTGTGGTTGTGTGTGGGTGTTTATGCTTTTATATCTGTATGATTGTACATGTTTGTATGTGCATGTTGGCAAATGTGTGTGTGTGCACATGCATGTGTGCAACTGTGCATTTTTTGCTTTAATATGCACATGTGCATGTGCTTTCATGTGCGTCTACTTGGACACATGCATTTGTTTATGCATGTGTGTCTATGTGTGTGCTAATGCACACATGTTTGTGTGTGCACATGAGAGTTTGTGTAGAATTGTTTTCTTATTCATTTATTAGTGTGTGTTTTTTTATGTGTGCATGTGCCCGTATATAAGCCTGTGTGAATTTTGAGTTTGTGTGTAAGTGTGTGTGTGTGTGTGTGCATTTGAGCTTTTGCTAGTTTACGAGTGCATGTGTATATTTGTGTGCGTGTGCATATGTGTGTGTGTTTGCATATGCATGTGTATGAATGTGTGTTTGCATGAGTGTTTTTGTGTGTGTGCACTTATGCATTTTTTTATGTATGTTTTTGTGTGTGCTCATGTGTCCATTTGTGTGTATGTGTGCATATGATTGTGTTTGTGTATATGCATGTCTGTTTGTGTGTGTGTGTGTGTGCACCTACATGTGTGTTTTTGAGTGAATGTGTGTTTGTGTATGTTTGTTAGTATACATGTGTATATGTTTGTATACATTTTTGTATGTGTGGGATGTGTGTGTGCTCTTGTGTGCACAAGTGTGTGTGCATGTGCATCTGTGTGTGTGTATACGATAAAGTTTGTAAAGGGTGTGTGGGTGCATGTGTGAGTATTTGTGGATATGTTTGCATGTTCGTGTGTGTGTGCATAGTTGTGCGTGTGTGTGTGTGTGTGCACGCATATATATTTGTGTGTTTGTATGTGTTGGTTTGCATAAAAATATTGGTGTGAGTGCATGTCTATGCATTTGTGTGCATGTGTTTGTGTTTTTGTACGTATGTGTGTGCATGAGTGTTTGCATGCATATGTGCGTCGATGTACGTGTGCATATGTATGTGTGTTCGTGTGTGTGTGTGCGCCTATGCATGCATGTGTATGGGTGTGTGCGTGAGTGCGTGAATGTGTAGATGTGTCTAGATGTGTGTCCGTATGTGTATGGGTATGTCCATATGCATGTGCATGTTTATGTACATTTGTCTGTGTGTGTCCTAGTGTGTGTGTGGGTTTGTGTGCATGCATGTGCTTATGTGTGTGCTTGCACACATGTATTTGTGTGCACACATGTGTGTGTTTGTGTGTGTGTGTGTGCATAAGAGTGCATGTGTGTGCCTATGTGCATGCAAATGCATGTTTGTGTATGTGTGTGTGTGCATGTTTATGTGTTCAAGTACATGTTCTTATGTGTGCATGTGTGTGTGATTGTTTGTTTTGTGTGTGTATGCAAATGTGTGCATGTGGGTGTATATAAGTGTGTGTTGTTGTGCATGTGTTTTCTTGCACAAGTGCATTTTTGTGTGTCTATCTATTTGTGTTTTGTGCATTAGTTTGATTTCTATGTGTGTTTTTGCGTGAAAGTTTGTGCATGCATTTATGTGTGTGCATGTTTGCATGTATTCATGTGCATGTGTACACACTTCATGTGTGTGTGTGTGTGTTTGTGTGATTGTTTGTTTTTGAACAACTGTGTGCAAGTGTCTATCTGTATGTTCATGTGTGTGCCTGTGTGTATGATTATGCATCTGAGTTTGTGAGTGTATTTATATTTGTAAGTTTGCATTTGTGTACATGTGTATGTGTGTATATGTGCTTGTGTGTGTGTCAAGGATGTATGCATGTGTGTGTATGTGTCTTGATGCACCTACATATTTTTTTTTGTGTGCATGCATGGGGCACATGCACAAATTTGTGCTTGTGGGTATGAACGTGTGTGTGTGTTCAAGTGTGTGGGCATTTGTGTATATTCATCTATATGTGCCTATGAATAAGAGCATGTGTGCGCATGTTGGCCCATGTGTGTGCTTGTGTCGATGAATGTTTGTGTGTCATGATGTATGTGTGTTTGTGCACGTGCAAGTGTGTGTGCAAGAATGTGTGTTTGTGTTACTGTGTACATGTGCATATGATTACATGTGTGTGTGCATGTATTTGGGAGTGTGTGTGCTCACCTGTGCTTTGGTTTATGCACGTGCATGTTTTTGCACGCATGTTTGTGTGTGCACACTTTAGTGTTTTTGTAGAATTATTTACATATTTATTTTTTTGTATGTGTTTGTGTATGCACATATGCATCTGTGTGTGAACATCTATATGTGTATGCATGCATTTGTATGTGCATGAGTGTGTGTATGTGTACATGTGTGTGTGTATGTGTGTGTGTGCATTTATGAGTTTTTGTGAGTTTGTATGCATGCTTGTATCTTTGTGCTTGTTTGTTTGCTTGTGTGCATGAGTCAATGTGTACCATATGTGGGCATGGTCAAGTGTGTATGTGTGTGTATGTGCATGCGTGTGTGCATGATTGTGTGTGATTGCATGTGCATTTGTGTGTGGGTCAGTGTTCAAGTGTTTGTTGTCTTGTGTTCAAACTTGTCTATTTGTGTGTGAATGGACTTGTGTGTTTGCACAAGTACAAGCATGTGCATGTGTGTGTTTGTGTGTTTGTGTGCATCTGTGAGTGTCCAAGGGTGGGCATGTGTGTCTTCAGGTTGGTGCGAGTATGCATGTTTGTCTGTGAATTTGTGTGGGCATCATCGTGTGTTCGTGCATGTGTGTGTATGCGGTTTTTTGATATGTGTGCATGTAAGCTATCGACATGTGCCATTAAGCCTATGTGCATTAATGCATGTGCATTTTCCCATGTGTATGTGTTGGTGCAAGCATGTGTGTGTGTATATTTTCTTGTGCATGTTCATGTATGTATGTTTGCATGTGCTTGCATTTGTTTGTGCTTGTGGGTGACCATGTGAAAGTGTACATTTCTATGGTCGTGTGTCAATGCATGCACAAGTATTTTTATGTGTGTTTGTGTTATGTGTGCATGTATGCATTTGTGTGGGTGTCAGTGTGTTTATGTTTGAGTGCCTATGCCTATTTCTGTGTGCGTATACACATGTGTGTATGCTTGTGTGTTTGCATTTGTGCATTTTTAATATATGCATGCATATG
>JAIUJO010000206.1:2500-20000 GCA_023846275.1 Vanilla planifolia
AATCCCTAATCCTGTACACCCTTATCCACAAAACCTAATCTATGATCCCAAATGCCTCTCTCCTTAATCTCTAATCCCAAGTCCCTAATCCCTAATCTTTAACTGCAAATCCCCACTGTCAAATCCTTAATCCCTATTAACTAATCCATAAAATTTAATCTCTAATCCATCCCTTATCCATAATCCTTAATCCCTAATCCCTAATTCTTAAACTCTAATAAAAAATACTTAATCCCTAATCCTTAAACCTTAATCTTCAATACCTAATTCTTAATCTCTAATTCCTAATTCTTAATCCCTAAACCCCATTCCTTAAACCGTAATCTCTAATCCTTAATCCTTAATATTTAATCCTTAATCGCTTAATCAATAACACCTAATTTCTTATCGCTTATCTGATCCCAAATCCTAAACCTTAATCGTAATTCCTAAATACTTATTACCTAATCCCTAATCAATAAACCTTGACTCGAATCACTAATCCTTAATCCCTAATTCCTTCTTATTCCCCTTCTCCTTCCTATACCTCTTCTTCCTCTTCTTCTTCTCTTGCTACTTCTTCTTCTTTTCATTCTTCTTCTTCATCTTCTTCTTCTTATTCCTCTTCTGCTTCTCCTTCTTCTTCTACTTCTTCCTCTTCTTCTTCTTCTTCTTCTTCTTCTTCTTTTGCTTCTTCTTCTTCTTCTTCCTTTTCTTCTTCTTCTTCTTGCTTTTCTTCTTCTTCTATTTTCTCATTTTTTACTTCCTCTTCTTCTCCTTCTTTTACATTTTCTTCTTCTTCTTATTCTGCTTCTTCTTCTGCTTCATCATCTTCTTCTTCTTCTTTCTCTACTATTTGTTTTCTTCTTCTTCGAACCTTCCTTTTACTTGAGCTTTTTCCTCTTTTCCTTCATAATACTCTTCTTTTTCTTCTTTTTGCACTTCTTCTTCTACTTCCTCCTCCTCTTCTTCCTCATCTTGCTCTTTGTCTTCTTCCTTCCCATCTTCTTCTTACTCATCTTACTCCTCATCTTCTTCCACTTCTCCTTCATCTTCCTCATATTCCTCTTCTTTCTCTTCTTCTTCTTTTCTTCTTCTTATTCATCTTCTTCTTCTTCTTCTTCTTCTTCATCATGATCATCAACATCTTCTTCTTCTCCTTCTTCTTGTTTGTCATCTTCTTTCTGTTCTTGTTTTTACCCTTCCTCTTCGTCTTCTTCTACCACCTTCCCTTCCTCTTCCTCTTCTTTGTCTTTATCTTCTTCCCCATCTTCTTCTTCTATATCTTCTTCATCTTCTTCCATCTTCCTTCTTACTTCTTCTTTTATCATTCTTCCATTCTTCTATTTTTCTTCTTCCTTTTTCTTTCCTCTTTCTTCTTCAATCTTTTTCTTCTTCTTCTTCTTTTTCTTGTTCTTCTTCTTCCTTTTCTTCTTTTTCTTTTTGTTCTTCTTCTTTTTTCCCTACTTCTTCTTCTTCTTACTCCTCTTCTTCCATTTCTTCTTCTTCCTTTCTTTCATCTTCTACTACTTCTTCTTCCCCTTCTGCTCTTCTTCTTCTTTATTCTTCTTCTTCTTCCTCTTCCCCTTCTTCTTCTTCTTCCTCTTCTACTTCTTCTTCTGGTACTTCTTCTTCATCTTCCCCTTCATCTTCTTCTTCTTCTTCTTCTTTTGCTACTTCTCCTTCTTCTTCTTCTTCTTCTTCTACTACTACTTCTTGTTCTTCTTCTCTCTTCTTGTTCTTCCTTTTCTTATTCTTCTTCTTCTTCTTCTTCTTCTACATCTTCTTCTTCCTCCTCTTTTTTCTTCTTCTTCTTCTTCTTCTTCTTCTTCTTCTACTTCTTTCAGTTCTTCTTATTCTCCTTCTTCTTCTTCTTCTTTTTCTTCCTCTTTGTCTTCTTCTTCCTCTTCTTCTAGTTCCTCTCCTTCTTCTTATTCTTCTTCTTCATCTTCTTCTTCTTCTTCTGCTCTTCTTCCACTTCTTCATCTTCTTCTTCTTCCTCTGCTCTTCTTCCACTTCTTCATCTTCTTCTTCTTCTGGTTCTTCTTCTTCTTCTTCTTCTTCTTCAATTTCTACTACTTCCACTTCATCTTTTTCTTTATCTTCTTCCACTTCCTCTCCTCTTCTACTACTTCTTCTTCTTCTTCTTCTTCTGTTTCCTCTTCTTCATCTTCTTCTGCTTCTTCTACTTCCTCTTCTCTTCTTCTTCTTCTTCTTCTTCTTCTTCTACTACTACTTCTTCCTTGAATCTTTTTCCCACTTCTTCTTCTTCTTCTTCTTCTTCTTCAACTTCTTTGTTTTCTTCTACTTCTTCTTGTTCTTTTCTTTTTCTTCTTCTACTTCTTCTTGCTCTTCTTCCTTGAATCTATTTCCACTTCTTCTTCCCCTTCCCCTTCCCCTTCATCTACTTCTACCTCTTCATCTTTATCTTCCTCTTTCTTTTCCAATTACTCTTCTTCTTCTTCCTCTTCTTCTTCTTCTTCATCATCTTCTTCCTTCTTCTATCTTCCAACTTCTTTATTACTTCTTCCTTCTTATTTTTTCCTTCTTCCATCTTCCTTTTCCCTCTTCCTTCTTTCTTTCTTTGCCCATCTTCTTTCTTCCTTATTTTTTCTTCTTCCTTCTTTCTTCTTTCTTCATCTTTTTACTTGTTCTTCTTTTTCTTCTTCTTCCTCATCTTCCACTTCTTCTTCTTCTTACAATTCTACCTCAACTTCTTCTTCTTCTTCTTCTTATTCCTCTTATTATTATTATTATTATCATTATTATTCTACATCTTCTTCTTGTTTCTCTTCTTCTTCCTGTTCTTCTTCCTCTACTTTTTTCTTTTTTCTTCTTCTTTTTCTTCACCTTCTTGTTCTTATTATTCTTCTTCTTCTATTTTTTTTTCTTCCACTTCATCTTCTTCGTCTCCTTCTTCTTCTTCTTCTTCTTCTTCCTCTTCCTCTTCTACTTCTTCTTCTTCTTCTTCCTTTCTTCTTCTCTTCTTTCTTGTTTTTCTTCTTCATCATCATCATTTTCTTCTTCTTCTTCTTCTACTTCTTTTTTTTCCTCTTCATCTTCCCCTTCTTCATCCTCTTCTTCATCTTCCTCTTTTTTCTTAATACTTAATCCTTAATTACTACCCCTTAATCTTTAATAGGTAATCTGATCCCTAATTCAAAATTCCTAATCCTTCGTTCATAATCCCTAATCTCTAATCTCTACTTCTTGTCTTGAATTCCTTATCTTAAATCTCTAATCTCCCATCCCTAATTCATAATCCCAAAACCTTAATCCGTTATTCCTAATACTTAGTACTTAATCATTAATCCCTAAATCCCTTATTTCCAATCCTTAAACCCTAATTACTAATTTGATCCATATTACAGTATTTCAAATCCTTATTACCTAATCCCTAATCCCTAAACCCTAACCTTAATTACTAATTCTTAATCCAAATCTTTCATCGATAAACCATAATCTCTAATCCTTAATCCCTTATCTATAAATCTAAATCCCTCCTTCCAAAACATATAATCCCCAAACCCTAATATCTAATTCTTAATCTTTAAGCCATCGCCCACAACTCTATAATCTATCTTTCTCTTCTTCTTCTTCTTCCTCCTCTTCTCCTTCTTTCTCTTCTTCCTTTTCTTCTTCCATGCCCTCTTCTTCTTCGTCTTCCTATTCTTCTTCATCTTCCTCTTCTTTTTCTCCCTGCTCCTCTATCTCTTCTTATTCTTCTTCTTCATTTTCTTCTTCCTCCTATTCTTCCTACTGTTCTTCTTCTTCTTCTTGTTCTTCTACTACTATTACCAATCCTTCTTATTCTTCATCCTCCACTTCTTCTTCTTCTTCTTCTTCCTCTTCTTCTACTTCTTCCTCTTCTTCTACTTCTTCCTCTTCCCCTTCATCTTCTACTTCTTCACCTCCTATTCTTCATCTCACACTCTTCTTCTTCTTCTTCTTCTTCTTCTTCTTCCTCCTCCATCTCTACTTCTCCTTCTTTTACTTCTTCTTTTATTACTTCTTCTACTACTTGTTGTTGTTCTTCTTCTTCTTCTTCTTCATCTCTTCTTCTACATCTTTGATTTCTTCTTCTTCTTTTCTTCTTCTTTGGTTTCCACTTCATCATAATCTTCTTCTTCTTCTTCATCATCTTCTTTGTCATCTTCTTCTTCTTCTTCTTTTTCCACTTCATCCTCCACCTCTTCTTCCACTTCTTCTTCTTCTTATTCCTTTTCTTCTTCTTACTCTTCTTCTTCTTCTTCAATTTGTTCTTCTTCTTCTTCTTCTTCATCATCGTCTTCGTCCTCTTCTTCTTCTTTTTCTTCCCCTTTCCCTTATCTTCTTCTAACTCCTCTTCCTCTTCCTCTCCTTCTTCTTCTTCTTCTTCTTCTACTTCGTCATCTTCTTCCTTCTTCCTTCTTCCATCATCTCTCTTACTTCTTTTTTCTTTCCACTTTCCTCTTCTTTCATATTCTTCTTCTTCTTCTTCTTCTTCTTCTTTTCTTTTTCTTTCCCTTTCTTTTCTTCTTGTTGTTCCTCTTCTTCATTTTCTTCTACTTCTTTTTCTTCATCTTCTTTTTCTTCATCATCTTCTCCTTCTTTTCTTCTTCTTTTTTTTCTTCTTCTTCTACTTCCTTTCCCATTCTTCTTCTTCTTCTTTGACTACTACTACTACTACTTCTTCCTTTAGTTCTTCTTCTTCCTCTTCTTATTCTTCTTTTTCTTCTTCTGCTTCTTCTTCTTCTTCTTCTCCTTCTTCTTCTCTTCCTCTTATTCTTTCTTTTCTTATTCTTCTTCTTCTTCTTCGTCATCATCTTTTTCTTCCTCCTCTTTTTCTTGTTCTTCTTCTTTTATTTCTTTCTATTCTTCTTATTCTCATTCTTCTTCTACTACTTTTTCTTCTTCTTTTTCTTCTTCTTCATCTTCTTCTTTTTCTTCTTTCTCACTTCTTCTACTTCATCATCATCATATTCTTCTTCTTCTTCTTTTTCTTCTTCCTCCTCCTACTCCTCTTCTTCTTCATCATCTTCTTCTTCTTCTTCATCGATTTCCTCTTCTTCTTGTTTTCTTCTTCTTCTTCTTCTTTGTCTTCTTCTACTTCCTCCTCTCTTCTTCTTCTTCTCTTTCTTCTTCTTTTTATTCTTCCTGGTCTTCTTTTTCCACTTCTTCTTCTTCTTCATCATCAACTTCTTATCATTCCTCTTCTACTTCTTCTTCGTCTTCTTTTTCTTCTTCTTCTTCTTCTTTTTCTTCTTCGTCTTCTTCTTTTTCTTCTTCTCATCATCTTCTTCTTCCTCATCTTCCTCTTCTTCCTCCTCTTCTTCTTCTTCTTCTTCTTCCTTTTCTCCTTCTTCTTCCCCTTCCTCTTCGTGTTCTCCTACCTCTTCCTCTTTCTCTTCCCCTTCCTTTTCCTCTTCCTCTTCTTGTTCTTCTTGTTCTTCTTTTTCTTCGTCATCTTCTTCCTTCTTCTATCTTCCATTTTTCTTATTCCTTCTTCCCTATTTCTTCCTTCTTCCTTCTTCCTTTCCCTTCTTCCTTCTTCCTTCATCTTTCTTCCTTCGTCTATCTTCTTTCTTACTTCTTCTCACTTCTTTCATCCTTCTTCTTTCATCGCCTTTCTACTTCTTCTTTTTCTTCTTCTTCCTCATCTTCATCTTATTCTTCTTCTTCATTTTTTACTTCCTCATCTTCTTCTTCTTCTTCCTCTTCTTCATCTTCTTCTGGTTCTTCTTCTTCTTCTTTTTCTTCTTATTATAATTTTTAGTATTATTATTATTCTATGTCTTCCTCTTCTTCTTTTTTCTCTTCTTCTTATTATTCTTCTTCTTCTTCCTTTTCTTCTTCGTGCACTTCATCTTCTTCTTCTACTACTTATTTTTCCTCTTCGTCTTCCCCTTCTTCTTCATCTTATTCTTGTTCTACTACTACTACTTCACCTTCTTTTTCTTCGTCTTCTTCTTTCTCTTATCTTTCTCCTTCTTCTTTCTCGCTAATACTTAACCCTTAATTCCTAATACTCAATCTTTAATTCTTAATCCTTAATCCTCAAATTCTTGATCCCTATTTCTTAATCCATAATCCCTAATCTCTAATTTCAAATCCTTGTTTAGAATTCCAAATCCAAAATCTCTAGTCTCTAATCCCTAATAAATATTCCCAAAACCTTAATCCATAATCCCTAATACTTCATACTAAATCCTTAACCTTTTAATCCCTTATTTCCAATCCCTAATAGATTATCTAATCCCTAATACCTAATTCCTATTTTTTTCCCCCAAATCCCTATTACCTAATCCCTAATCCCTAATCTAAACCCTAAGCTTTATTCCTAATTCTTAATCCCGAATCACAAATCCATAAACCTTAATTCTCTATCCTTAATCCGTAATTGATAAATGCGAACCCTCCCCCCCGAACGCGTTATCCGCAATCCTAATAACTAATTCCTAATCTATAGGACGTCACCCATTACTCTACAACCTGTCTTCTACTACTTCTTCTTCCTCTTCTTTCTCTTCTTGTTCTTTTCCTTTTCCTTTTTCTTCTGCCTTGTCCTCTTCTTGTTGTTCTTCCTATACTTCCTCATCTTCCTTTTCTTCTTCTTCTTCCTCTGCCTCCTCCACTTCATCTTCTTATTCTTTGTCTTATTTTTCTTCTTTCTCCTCCTCTTCTTCCCCTTCCTCTTCTTCGTCTTCTTCATTTTATTCTTCTTCTTCAATGTCATCATCATCATCTTCTTCTTCTTCTTATTCTTCTTCATCATCTTCATCCTCTTCTTCTTCTTCTTCCCCTTCTCCTTATCTTCTTCTACCTCCTCTTCCACTTCCTCTACTTCATCATCTTCTTCTTCTACTTCTTCATCTTCTTCCTTCTTCCTTCTTCTTTCTTTTATTGTATCTATTCCTTCTTTTTCTTTCTTCTTTCTTCTTTCTTTTTCTTCTTCTTTTTCTTCTTATTCTTCTTCTTCTTCTTGCTGTTCCTCTTTTTCATTTTCTTCTTTTTCTCTTCTTCTTCTTCTTCTTCTTCATCTTCTCCTTCTTCTCTTCTTCTTTCCTTTTTCTTCTTCTTCAACTTCCTCTTCCCATTCTTCTTCTTCTTCTTCTTCTTCTTGTACTTCTTATACTACTACTACTACTACTACTACTACTACTTCTTCTTCTTCCTCTTCTTATTCTTCTTCTTCTTCTTCATTTGCTTCTTCTTCTACTTCTTCTTCTTCATCTTCTCCTTCTTCTTCTCTTCTTCTTATTTTTCATTTTCTTATTCTTCTTCTTCTTCTTCATCATCTTCTTCTTCTTCCACTTTTTATTCTTCTTCTTCTATTATTTCTTCCTCTTCTTCTTATTCTCATTCTTCTTCTTCTACTACTTTTTCATCTTCTTCTTCTTCTTCTTCTTCTTCTTCATCTTCATCATCTTCTTCTTGTTGTTCTTGCTCACTTCTTCTACTTCTTCATCTTCTTCTTCTTCTTCTTTCTCTTCCTTCACCTCTTCTTCTTCTTGTTCTTCTTCTTCTTCTTTGGTATACTCCTCTTCCTCAACTTCTTCCTGTTCTTCTTCTTTGTCTCCCTCTACTTCCCCTACCCTTCTTCTTCTTCTTCTTCCTTGTCTTCTTTTTCCACTTTTTCTTCTTCTTCTTCTTCATTAACTTCTTCTCATTCCTCTTCTACTTCTTCTTTTTCTTTTTCTTTTTCTTCTTCATCTTCTTCTTGTACTTCTTCCTCATCATCATCTTCTTCTTCTTCTTCCTTTTCTTCCTCTTCTTCTTCTTCTTCTTCTTATTCCTTTTCTCCTTCTTCTTCGCCTTTCTCTTCGTCTTCTCCAACCTATTCCTCTATCTCTTCCTCTTAATTTTCCTCTTTCTCTTCTTCTTCTTCCTCTTCTTCTTCTTCTTCTTCTTCTTCCTTCTTCTATCTTCCATCTTCCTTATTCCTTTTTCCTTATTTCTTCCTTCTTCCTTCTTCCTTTTCCTACTTCCTTCTCCTTCTTCTTTCTTCCTTCACCCATCTTCTTTCTTTCTTCTTCTCACTTCTTTCATCTTTCTTCTTTCTTCTTCATTCTACTTCTTCTTTTTCTTCTTCTTTCTCATCTCCATCTTATTCATCTTCTTCCTTTTTTACTTCCTCTTCTTCTTCTCTTTCTGGTTCTTCGTCTTCTTCTGGTTCTTCTTCTTCTTCTTTTTCCACTTATTTTTATTATTATTGTACGCCATTTTTTTCTTTCTTTTCTTCTTTTTCCTCTTCTTCTTCTTCTTCTTCTTTGTCTTCTTCTTCATTCCATTCTTCTTCCTCTACTTGTTTTTCTTCTTTTTTGTCTTCCTCTACTTTTTCCTCTTCTTCTTCCCCTTCTTTCCCTTCTTCTTCTTCTACTACTACTTTACCTTCTCTCTCTTCGTCTTCTTCTTGCTCTCATCCTTCTCCTTCTTTCTCCCTAATACTTAATCCTTAATTCATAATCCCTAATCTTTAATACCTAATTCCTAATCTCAAATTCTTAATCCCTAATCCTCAATCCATAATCCCTAATCCTGGTCTTGAATTCCTAATTCAAAATCTCAAATCTCTAATCCCTAATAGATAATCCCAAAACCTTAATCATTAATCCATAATACTTAATATTAAATCCTTAATCTTTCAATCCCTAATTTCTAATCCCTAATCCATAATCTAATCCCAAATATCCAATTCCTAATTTTTTCCCAAATCCCTATTACCTAATCCCTAATCTCTAAACCCTAAGAATTATTCCTAATTCTGAATCCCCAAATCCCTAATCCTTAAGCCCTAATCCTTTATCCATAAACCCTAATTGATAAATCTGAATCCCTCCCTCCCTAATGCGTTATTCCCAATCCCTAACTCCTAATTCCTAATCATTAGGATGTCGCCACTACTCTATGATCTGTCTTCTTCTTCTTCTTCTTCATCTTTCTCTTCTTGTTCTTTCTCTTTTCCTTTTCTACTACCATGTCCTCTTCTTGTTCTTCTTCCTATTCTTTCCCATCTTCCTCCTCCTCTTCTTCTTCTTCTTCTTCCTCCTCCTCTTCCTCTTCTTATTCTTTGGCTTTTGTTTCTTCTTCCTCTATTTCTTTTTCTTCCTCTTCTTCTTCTTCTTCGTCTCCTTCATATTCATCTTCCTTTTCTTCTTCTTCTTCTTCTTCCTCTTCTTCTTCTTCTTCCTCCTCTTCTTCTTCTTCTTCATCCTTTTTTTCTTCTACTTCTCCTTCTCCTTCATGTTCTTCTTATTACTCTTCTTCTTCTTCTTCTTCTTCCTCTTCTACTTCATTTTCATGTTGTTCTTTTTCTTCTTCTTCATCTTCTTCTTCTTCTTCTTTTACATCCTTTGTTTCTTCTTCTTCTTCTTCTTCTTCTTCTTCGTCTACAAGTTCTTCTTCATCTCTTCTCCACTTCTTTGACTTCTTCTTCTTCTTCGATTTCTTCTTCATCTTCTTCTTTTTCTTCTTCTTCTTCTTCTTCTTCGTCTTCTTCTTCTTCTTCTTTGTCTTCTACTTCCTCTTCTTTACTTTTTTCTTTTCCTTCTCCTTCTTCTTCTTATTCATCTTCTTCCTTTTCTTCTTCGTCTTCAATTTCTTCCTCTTCTTCTTTTTCATCTTCTTCTTCTTCATCTTCTTCTTCTTCTTCTTGATCTTCTTCTTCTACTTCTTCTTCATCATCTTCATCTTCTTCTTCATCATCATCTTGTTCCTCTTCTTCTTCTTCTTCCCCTTGCACTTCATCTTCTTCTACATTCTTCTCTTCCTCTCTGTCTTCCTCTTCCCCTTCTTCGTCTTCTTTTTCTTCTTCTTCTTCTTCTTCTATTTTTTCATCTTCATTTTCTTCTTACGTCCTTCTTCTTTCTTCTTTCTTCCATCTTCTCTCTACCTACTTTTTTTCTTTCCTCATTCTTCTTCTTTCTTATTCTACTTCTTCATCATCTTCTTCCTCTTGTTATTCTTCTTCTCTTCTTCTTGTTCTTCCTTTTCTTCTTGTACTTCTACTACTATTACTTCTACTTCTTCTTCCTATTCTTCTTCCTCCTTTTCTTCTTCTTCTTCTTCTTCTTCTTCTTCTTCTTCATCTACTCCTTCTCATTCTCCTTCTTCTTCTTCTTCTTCTTCTTCTTCCTCTTATACTACTACTTCTTCTACTTCTATTTTTTTGTCTTCTTCTTCTTCCTCTCTTCTTCTACTTCTTCATTTTCTTCCACCTCTTCTTCTTCTTCCTCTTCTTCTTCTTCTTGTTCGTCTTTTATTTCCTCACCTTCCTCATCTTCTTCTTCTTCTTTGTCTTCTTCTACCTCCTCTTCTCTTTTTCTTCTTCTTCTTTTTCTTCTTCTTCTTCCATGTCTTCTTTTTCCACTTCTTCTTCTTTAACATCTTCATCAACTTCTTATTCCTCTCCTACTTCTTCTTCTTCTTCTTTTTCTTTTCTTCTTGTTGTTGTTGTTGTTCTTCTTCTTTCTCTTCTTTTTCTTCTTTTTGTTCTTCGTCCTCATCTTCTTCCACTTCTTCTTGTTCCCTTTCTCCTTCTTCTTCCCCTTCCTCTTCGTCTTCTTCTACCTCTTCCTGTTTCTCTTCCTCTTCCTTTTCCTCTTCCTCTTTTTCTTCTTCTTCTTCTTCTTCTTCTTCTTCTTCCTTCTTCAATCTTCCATCTTCCTTATTCCTTCTTCCATCTTGTTTCTTCTTTCTTCCTTCTTTTTCCTTCTTCCTTCTTCGTATTCTTTCCGTCTTCTCCCATCTTCTTTCTTCCTTCTCCTATCTTCTTTCATCTTTCTTGTTTCTTCACCTTTCTACTTTTTTCTTCTTTTTCTTCTTCTTCCTCATCTTCCACTTCTTTGTTTTCTTCCTCTTCTTCTACCTCATATTCTTGTTCTTCTTCCTCTCCTTCTTCTTCTTCTTCTTCTTCTTCTTCTTTTCCTCTTCTTCTTCTTATTATTATTACGATGGTTATAATTATTCTTCTTCTTCTTCTTCTTCGTCTTCTTCTTTTTCCTCTTCCCCTTCTTCTTCTTTTTCTTCTTCTTCATCGTCTTCTTCTTATTCTTCCTGTTTTTCTTGCTCTTCTTCTTCTACTTTATTTTTCTTTTTCTTCTTCTCCTTCTTCTTCTTCTCCTTCTTCTTCGCACTCTTGTTCTTATTCTTCTTCCTCTTCTATTTCTTTTTTTCTATTTTCTCTTCTTCTCCTCCTTCTTCTCCTTCTTCTTCTATTTCTTCTTCTTCTACTTCTTCTTCTTCTTCTCCTCTTTCTTTCTCTTATTCTTCTTCTTCTTCTTCTTCTTCTTCTTCTTCTCTTCTTGTTCTTCTTCTTCTTCATCATCTTCTTCTTTTTTTTCTTCTTTTTCTTCTTTTTCATCTTCTTCTCCTTCCTTTTCATCATCCCCTTCCTCTTCCTCTTCTTCTTCTGCTTCTACTACTACTACCACAACTAGTTTCCCTTCTTTTTCTTCTTCTTTTTACTCATGTCCTTCTTCTTTCTCCCTAGTCCTTAATCCTTAATTCGTAATTCCTAATCTTTAAAACCTAATTCCTAATCTCTAGTCCCTAATCCCTAATCCTTTATCAAAAATCCCTAATCTCTAATCTCTAATCTTTTTCTTTAATTTCTAATCCTAAATCTCTAATCTCTAATCCCTAATTAATAATCCCAAAACCTTAATCCTTGATCCCTTATACATAATACTTAATCCTTAATCCCTTATTTCCATTCTCTAATCTTGAATCCCTAATTTAATCCCTAATACCTAATTCCTTTTCCTTTTTCCCAAAGCCTTATTACCTAATCCCTATTCCCTAAACCCTAACCCTAATTCCTATTTCTTTTTCCTCAATCTCTAATCCCTAAACCCTAATTCCTAATCCTTAATCCCTAATACATAAATAAAAATCCTTCCATTCCTAATGCCTAATCCCCAATCCGTAATTTCTAATCTTTCAACCGTCATCCACTACACTATAATATGTCTTCTTCTTCTTCTTCTTCTTCCCCTTCTCCTTCTTTCTGTTCTTCTTTTCCTTCTTCCATGTCCTCTTCTTGTTCTTGATCACATTCTTTTCCATCTTCCTCTTCTTTTACATCTTCTTTTTCTTGATCTTCTTCTTCTTCCTCCTCCTCCTCTTCTTCTTCTTCTTCTTCTTCTTTTGTTGCTACTTCTTTTTTTCTTCTTCAGCCTCTTCTTCTTCTTGTTCTTCTTCTTGTTCTTCTTCTTGTTCTTCTTCTTTTTCCTTATCTTCTTCTTCAACTTCTACTCTTTATTATTATTCTTCTTCTTTTTCTTCTTCTTCTACTACTACTAGTAATTCTACTTCTTCTTCATCTACATCTTCTTCTTCTTCTTCTTCTTCTTCTTCTTCTCCTCCTCTTCTTCTTCTTCTTCTCCTCTTCTTCTTCTTCTTCTTCTTCTTCTTCCTCATCTTCTTTTTTGCCTTCTTCTTCTTCTTCTTCTTCTCCTTCTTCTTCTTGTTTTTCTTTTTCTTTTTCTTCTTTTTCTTCTTTTTCTTCTACTTCTTTTGCCTCATCTCCATCTTCTTCTTCTTCTTCTTCTTTTTCTTTTTCTTCTTCTTTTTCTTCTTCTTCTTTGTCTTCTTCATTTCTTCTACCTCTTCTCCCTCTTCTTCCCCTTCCTTTTTGTCTTCTACAACCTCTTTCTCTTCTTCTTCCTCTTCCTTCCTCTTCATTTTCTTCTTCTTCTTCTTCTTCATCATCTCCTTCCTTCTTCCATCTTCCTTATTCCTTCTTCCTTCTTATTTGTTCGTTCTTCCTTCTTCCTTCTTCCTTTTCCTTCTTCCTTCTTCCTTCTTCTTTCTTCCTTCATCCTTCTTTCTTCCTTATTCTTTCCTTAATCTTCTTTCTTCTTCTTTCTACATCTTCTTTTGTTTCTTCTTCTTCCTCATCTTCCTCTTCTCCTTCTTCCTCTTCTACTTCCTCGTCTTCTTCTTCTTCCTCTTCTTCTTCTTCTTCTTATTGTTCTTCAATGTCTTCTTCTTCCTCTCCTTTTTTTTCCTTTTCTTCTTGTGCATCTTCTTTTCTTCTTCTTCGTCTTCTTCTTCTTCTTCTTCCTATTCTTCTTCCTCTTCTTCTTTCTCTACTTGTTTTTTCTTATTTTTCTTGTTGTTCTTCTTCTACTTCTTGTTCTTTTTCTTTATTCTTCTATTTCTTTTCTTCTTCTTCTTCTCCATCTCCGTCTTTTCATTCTTCTTCTTCGTCTTCTTTTATTTCTTCTTCTTCCCTTCTTCATTTTCTTATTCTTCTTCTTTTTCCTTTTCTTCTAATTGGTCTTGTTTTTCTTCTTCTTCTTCGTATTCTTCTTCTTCTTCTTCTTGTTCTTCTTCCTCTTCTTCTTCCACTACTTGTTTTTCTTATTTTTCTTCTTCTTCTTCTTCTTCTTCTTCTCCTACTTGTTCTTTTTCTTCTTTTCCTATTTCTTTTTTTCTTCTTCTTCTTCTTCTTCTTCTTCTATTTCTCCTTCTTCTTCTACCACTTCTTCTTCTTCTTTTTATTCTTCTTCTTCTTCCTCTTTATCTTCTTCTATTCTTCTTCTTCTTCATTCTTCTTCTTCTTCTTCTTCTCCTTCTGCTTCTTCTTCATTTTCTTCTTCTTATTGTTCTTCTTCTTCTTCTTCCTCTTTTTCTTCTTCTTCTTCTTCTTCTTCTACTTCTTCCTCTTGTTCTTCTTCTTCTTCCCCTTCTTCTTCTACTTCTTCTTCTTCCTGTTCTTCTTCTTCCACTTCTTCTTCTTCTTCTTCTTCTTCATCTACTTCTTTTTCTTCTTCCTCGTCTTCCTCTTATTATTCTTTCTCTATTTCTTTCTCTTCTTCTTCTTCTCCTGATCTTTCTCCTACACCTCCTTCTCGTTCTCCTCTTCCTCCTTTTCCTTCTCTTTCTTCTTCTTCTTCTTCTTCTTCTTTCTTCTTTCTTTCCTCTTTTTTCTTTCTTCTTTCTTATTTATTCTTCTGTCTTTTTTCTTTCTTCTTGCATCTTGCTTCCTTCTTCCTTCTTCTTTGCTCCTTCTTCCTTCCAACATCTTGTTCTTCCTTCTTGCTTCTCACTTCTTTCTTCTTCCTTCTTCCTTCTTCCTTCTTCTTTCTTTCTTTTTTCTTCTTTTCACAATCTTTTTTCTTCTTTCCTCTTTCTTCTTTCTTCTTCTTTCTTCTTCTTTTTTCGTCTTCCTTATTTCTTCTTCTTTCTTTCTCCTTCTTTCTTTCTTTTTCTTCTTCTTTCATAATCTTCTTCTTCTTCTTCTTCTTCTCCATCTTCATCTTCTTCTCATTCTTCTTCTTTATCTTGAAACCACAATCCCTAGTCATGTATACCATTATCCACAAAACCTAATCTATAACCCAAATCCCTCTCTCCTTAATCTCTAATCCCAAATCCCTAATCCCTAATCTCTAACTGCTAATCCTCATTGTCAAATCCTTAATCCCTATTAACTAATCCATAAAATTTAATCTCTAATCCATCCCTTATCCATAATCCTTAATCCCTAATCCCTAATTCTTAAACCCTAATAAAAAATCCTTAATCCCTAATACCTAATCCTTAAACCTTAATCTTCAATAACTAATTCTTAATCTATAATTCCTAATTCTTAATCCCTAAAACCCAATCCTTAAACCGTAATCCCTAATCCTTAATCCTTAATATGTAATCCTTAATCGCTTAATCAATAACACTTAATTTCTTATCGCTTATCTCATCCCTAATCCCTAAACCTTAATCCTAATTCCCAAATACTTATTACCTAATCCCAAATCTATAAACTTTGACTCGAATCACTAATCCTTAATCCCTAATTCCTTCTTATTCCCCTTCTCCTTCCTATTCCTCTTCTTCCTTTTCTTCTTCTATTGCTACTTCTTCTTCTTTTCATTCTTCTTCTTCATCTTCTTCTTCTTATTCCTCTTTTGCTTCTCCTTCTTCTTCTACTTCTTCTTCTTCCTCTTCTTCTTCTTCTTCTTCTTCTTCTTTTGCTTCTTCTTCTTCTTCTTCTTTTTATTCTTCTTCTTCTATTTTCTCATCTTCTAATTCCTCTTCTTCTCCTTCTTTTACATTTCTTCTTCTTCTTATTCTGCTTCTTCTTCTACTTCATCATCATCTTCTTCTTCTTTCTTTACTATTTTTTTTCTTCTTCTTCTTTTACCCTTCCTTTTACTTGAGCTTTTTCCTCTTTTCCTTCATAATACTCTTCTTTTTCTTCTTTTTGCACTTCTTCTTCTGCTTCCTCCTCCTCTTCTTCCTCATCTTGCTCTTTGTCTTCTTCCTCCCCTTCTTCTTCTTACTCTTCTTCTTTTTACTCTTCTTCTCTTACTCTTCTTCTTCGTGATCTTCTTTTTGTTCTTCTTCCTCTTCATCCTACCATTCCTCTTCTTCTTCTTCTTCTTTCTCTTTTAATAGTTCTTCCTTATCTTTCTCATCTTCTTCTTCTTCTTCTTCTTTCCCTTCTTCTTCTTCTTCTTTCCTTTCTTCTTCTTCTTCTCCTTCATCTTCTTCCTATTTTTATTCTTCTGCAACTTCTTCTTCTTCGTCTTCTTCTTCTTCTTCTTCCTCATCTTCTTCATCATCTTCTTCTTCTTCTACTACTGCTTGTTCATATTCTTCTTCTTCTTCTTTTTCTTCTTCTGCTTCTTCTTCATCTTCTACTTCTTATCCTTCTTCCTTTTATTTTTCTTCCTCTCCTTCTTTCTCGTGTCTTCTTCTTCTCCTCCTCCTTCTCTATGTTCTTCTCCTTCTCGTTTTCCTTCACCTTATTCTACACCTCCATCTCATTCTCCTCTACTTCCTTTTCTTCTCCTTCTCCCTCTCCTTCATCTTCTTCTTCTTCTTCTTCTTCTTCTTTCTTCGCTCTTCTTTCTTCTTTATTCTTTCTTCTTTCTTACATCTTCTTCCCTCTTCCCTCTTCCTTATTCTTTCCTCCTTCCTTCTTCCTTCTTCCTTCTTTAATCTTGTTTCTTCCATCTTCCTTCTTCCTTCTTACTTTTTTCTTCTTCCTTCTTTCTTCTTCTTTCTTCTTTTTTTTTCTTCTTTCTTCTTCCTCTTTTCTTCTTTGTTCTTTCTTCTTTCCTCTTCTTTCTTCTTATTCCTTCTCATTTCTTCTTTCTTTCTTTTTTCTACTTTCTTCACCGTATTCTACTTTTTCTTCTTGTTTTGTTACAACTACTACAGCTTCTTCATATTCTTCTTGTTATTCTTCTCTTTTGCTTCTTCTTGTTGTACTACTTGTTCTACTTCTTCTTCTTCTTCTTCTTCACCTATTCTTCTACTTCTTTGACTTCTACTTCCTCTTCTTCTTCTTCTTTGGTTTCCTCTTCATCATCATTATCAGCTTCTTTTTCTTTTTCTTTGTCTTTTTTTCATCTGCTTTAATTCCTCTACTTCCTCTTCTTCTTCTTCGTCCTCCTCATCTTCTTCCCCTTCTCCTTCATCTTCCTCATATTGCGCTTCTTTCTCTTCTTCTTCTTATTTTCTTCTTCTTATTCATCTTCTTCTTCTTCTTCTTCATCATGATCAACAACATCTTCTTCTTCTTCTTCTTCTTTGTCATATTCTTTCTCTTCTTCTTTTTACCCTTCCTCTTCGCCTTCTTCTACCACCTTCCCTTCCTCTTCCTCTTCTTTGTCTTCATCTTCTTCTCCATCTTCTTCTTCTATTTCTTCTTCATCTTCTTCCTTCTTCCTTCTCACTTCTTCCTTTTTCCTTCTTCCTTCTGTCTTTCTTCTGCTTTTTTCTTTCCTCTTTCTTCTTCAATCTTTTTCTTCTTCTTCTTCTTCTTCTTCTTCTTCTTCCTCTTCTACTTTTTCTCTTTGTTCTTCTTCTTTTTTCCCTTCTTCTTCTTCTTCTTACTCCTCTTCTTCCATTTCTTCTTCTTCCTTTCTTTCATCTTCTACTACTTCTTCTTCCCCTTCTGCTCTTCTTCCTCTTTATTCTTCTTCTTCTTCCTCTTCCCCTTCTTCTTCTTCTACCTCTTCTACTTCTTCTTCTAGTACTTCTTCTTCTTCATCTTCCCCTTCATCGTCTTCTTCTTCTTCTTTTGCTACTTCTTCTTCTTCTTCTTCTTCTTCTTCTACTTCCTCTTCTTCTTCTTCTCTTCTTCTTGTTCTTTTTTTTTCTTATTATTATTATTATTCTTCTTCTTCTACATCTTCTCTTCCTCTTATTTTTTTCTTCTTCTTCTTCTTCTTCTTCTTCTTCTTCTACTTCTTTCAGTTCTTCTTATTCTCCTTCTTCTTCTTCTTTTTCTTCTGCTTTGTCTTCTTCTTCCTCTTCTTCTAGTTCCTCTCCTTCTTCTTATTCTTCTTCTTCATCTTCTTCTTCTTCTTCTTCTGCTCTTCTTCCACTTCTTCATCTTCTTCTTCTTCTGGTTCTTCTTCTTTTTCTTCTTCTTCTTCTATTTCCACTACTTCCTCTTCTTCTTCTTCTTTATCTTCTTCCACTTCCTCTCCTCTTCTACTTCTTCTTCTTCTTCTTCTGTTTCCTTTTCTTCCTCTTCTTCTTCTTCTCCTCCTTCTGCTTCTTTGTCTTCTTTTACTTCCTCTTC
>JAIUJO010000206.1:25000-35000 GCA_023846275.1 Vanilla planifolia
CTTCCTCTTACTTTTCCTCTTTCTCTTCTTCTTCTTCCTCTTCTTCTTCTTCTTCTTCTTCTTCCTTCTTCTATCTTCCATCTTCCTTATTCCTTTTTCCTTATTTCTTCCTTCTTCCTTCTTCCTTTTCCTACTTCCTTCTTCCTTCTTCTTTCTTCCTTCACCCATCTTCTTTCTTTCTTCTTCTCACTCCTTTCATCTTTCTTCTTTCTTCTTCATTGTGCTTCTTTTTCTTCTTCTTTCTCATCTCCATCTTATTCATCTTCTTCCTTTTTTACTTCCTCTTCTTCTTCTCCTTCTTGTTCTTCATCTTCTTCTGGTTCTTCTTCTTCTTCTTTTTCCACTTATTTTTATTCCTTTTCTTTCTCTTCTTCTTTTTCCTTTTCTTCTTCCCCTTCTTCTTCTTCTTCTTCTTCTTTGTCTTCTTCTTCATTCCATTCTTCTTCCTGTTCTTCTTCCTCTACTTGTTTTTCTTCTTTTTCGTCTTCCTCTACTTTTTCCTCTTCGTCTTCCTGAACTTTCTCTTCTTCTTCTTCTACTACTACTTTACCTTCTCTCTCTTCGTCTTCTTCCTGCTCTTATCCTTCTCCTTCTTCTTCTCCCTAATACTTCATCCTTAATTCATAATCCCTAATCTCAAATTATTAATCCCTAATCTTTAATCCATAATCCCTAATCCTTGTCTTGAATTCCTAATCCAAAATCTCAAATCTCTAATCCGTAATAGATAATCCCAAAACCTGAATCATTAATCCTTAATACTTAATACTAAATCCTTAATCTTTTAATCCCTAATTTCTAATCCCTATCCATAATCTAATCCCTAATATCTAATTCCTAATTTTTTCCCCAAATCCTTATTACCTAATCCCTAATCTCTAAACCCTAAGATTTATTCCTAATTCTAAATCCCAAATCCTTAATCCTTAAGCCCTAATCCTTTATCCATAAACCCTAATTGATAAATCTGAATCCCTCTCTCCCTAACGCTTTATTCCCAATCTCTAACACCTAATTCCTAATCATTAGGATGTCGCCCACTACTCTATGATCTATCTTCTTCTTCTTCTTCTTCTTCTTTCTCTTCTTGTTCTTTCTCTTTTCCTTTTCTACTACCTTGTCCTCTTCTTGTTCTTCTTCCTATTCTTTCCCATCTTCCTCCTCCTCTTCTTCTTCCTCTTCTACCTCCTTCTCTTCCTCTTCTTATTCTTTGGCTTCTGTTTCTTCTTCCTCCTCTTCTTCCTCTATTTCTTTTTCTTCCTCTTCTTCTTCTTCTTCGTCTCCTTCATATTCATCTTCCTTTTCTTCTTCTTCTTCTTCCACTTCTTCTTCTTCTTCGTCCTTTTTTTCTTCTACTTCTCCTTCTCCTTCATGTTCTTCTTATTACTCTTCTTCTTCTTCTTCTTCTTCCTCTTCTACTTCATTTTCATGTTGTTCTTTTTCTTCTTCTTCTTCTTCTTCTTCTTTTACATCCTTTGTTTCTTCTTCTTCTTCTTCTTTTTCTTCTTCGTCTACTTCTTCTTCTTCATCTCTTCTCCACTTCTTTGACTTCTTCTTCTTCTTCGATTTCTTCTTCATCTTCTTCTTTTTCTTCTTCTTCTTCTTCTTCGTCTTCTTCTTCTTCTTCTTTGTCTTCTACTTCTTCTTCTCTACTTCTTCTTCTTTTCCTTCTCCTTCTTCTTCTTATTCCTCTTCTTCCTTTTCATCTCCTTCCTTTTCTTCTTCTTCTTCATTTTCTTCCTCTACTTTTTTTTCATCTTCTTCTTCTTCATCTTCTTCTTCTTCTTCTTGATCTTCTTCTTCTACTTCTTCTTCATCATCTTCATCTTCTTCTTCATCATCATCTTGTTCCACTTCTTCTTCTTTTTCCCCTTGCACTTCATCTTCTTCTACATTCTTCTCTTCCTCGCTGTCTTCCTCTTCCCCTTCTTCAACTTCTTTTTCTTCTTCTTCTTCTTCTTCAATTTTTTCATCTTCATTTTCTTCTTACGTCCTTCTTCCTTCTTCTTTCTTCCATCTTCTCACTACCTACTTTTTTTCTTTCCTCTTTCTTCTTCTTTCTTATTCTACTTCTTCTACATCTTCTTCCACTTGTTATTCTTCTTCTTCTCTTCTTCTTGTTCTTCCTTTTCTTCTTCTTCTTCTACTACTATTACTTCTACTTCTTCTTCCTATTCTTCTTCCTCCTTTTCTTCTTCTTCTTCTTCTTCTTCATCTACTCCTTCCTCTTCTTCTCATTCTCCTTCTTCTTCTTCTTCTTCTTCTTCCTCTTATACTACTACTTCTTCTACTTCTATTTTTTTGTCTTCTTCTTCTTCCTCTCTTCTTCTACTTCTTCATCTTCTTCCTCCTCTTCTTCTTCTTCTTCCTCTTCTTCTTCTTCTTGTTAGTCTTCTATTTCCTCACCTTCCTCATCTTCTTCTTCTTCTTTGTCTTCTTCTACCTCCTCTTCTCTTTTTCTTCTTCTTCTTTTTCTTCTTCATCTTCCATGACTTCTTTTTCCACTTCTTCTTCTTTATCTTCATCAACTTCTTATTCCTCTCCTACTCCTTCTTCTTCTTCTTCTTCTTTTCTTGTTGTTGTTGTCGTTCTTCTTCTTCTTTCTCTTCTTTTTCTTTTTTTTGTTCTTCTTCCTCATCTTCTTCTACTTCTTCTTGTTCCCTTTTTCCTTCTTCTTCCCCTTCCTCTTCGTCTTCTTCTACCTCTTCCTCTTTCTCTTCCTCTTCCTTTTCCTCTTCCTCTTTTTTTTCTTCTTCTTCTTCTTCTTCTTCCTTCTTCAATCTTCCATCTTCCTTATTCCTTCTTCCATCTTGTTTCTTCTTTCTTCCTTCTTTTTCCTTCTTCCTTCTTCATATTCTTTCCGTCTTCTCCCATCTTCTTTCTTCCTTCTCCTATCTTCTTTCATCTTTCTTGTTTCTTCATCTTTCTACTTTTTTCTTTTTTTTCTTCTTCTTCCTCATCTTCCACTTCTTTGTTTTCTTCCTCTTCTTCTTCCTCATATTCTTCTTCTTCTTCCTCTTCTTCTTCTTCTTCTTCTTCTTCTTCTTCTTCTTCTTCTTTTCCTCTTCTTCTTCTTATTATTATTACGATGGTTATAATTATTCTACTTCTTCTTCTTCGTCTTCTTCTTTTTCCTCTTCCCCTTCTTCTTCTTTTTCTTCTTCTTCATCGTCTTCTTCTTATTCTTCCTGTTTTTCTTGCTCTTCTTCTTCTACTTTATTTTTCTTTTTCTTCTTCTCCTTCTTCTTCTTCTCCTTCTTCTTCGCACTCTTGTTCTTATTCTTCTTCCTCTTCTATTTCTTTTTTTCTATTTTCTCTTCTTCTCCTCCTTCTTCTCCTTCTTCTTCTATATCTTTTTCTTCTACTTCTTCTTCTTCTCCTCTTTCTTTCTCTTATTCTTCTTGTTCTTCTTCTTCTTCTTCTTCTCTTCTTGTTCTTCTTCTTCTTCATCATCTTCTTCTTCTTTTTCTTCTTTTTCTTCTTTTTCTTCTTCTTCTTCTTCCTTTTCATCATCCCCTTCCTCTTCCTCTTCTTCTTCTGCTTCTACTACTACTACCACTACTAGTTTCCCTTCTTTTTCTTCTTCTTTTTACTCATGTCCTTCTTCTTTCTCCCTAGTCGTTAATCCTTAATTCGTAATTCCTAATCTTTAAAACCTAATTCCTAATCTCTAGTCCCTAATCCCTAATCCTTTATCAAAAATCCCTAATCTCTAATCTCTAATCTTTTTCTTTAATTTCTAATCCTAAATCTCTAATCTCTAATCCCTAATTCATAATCCCAAAACCTTAATCCTTGATCCCTTATACATAATACTTAATCCTTAATCAGTTATTTCCATTCTCTAATCTTGAATCCCTAATTTAATCCCTAACACCTAATTCCTTTTCCTTTTTCCCAAAGCCTTATTACCTAATCCCTATTCCCTAAACCCTAACCCTAATTCCTATTTCTTTTTCCTGAATCCCTAATCCCTAAACCTTAATTCCTAATCCTTAATCCCTAATACATAAATAAAAATCCTTCCATTCCTAATGCCTAATCCCCAATCCGTAATTTCTAATCTTTCAACCGTCGTCCACTACACTATAATATGTCTTCTTCTTCTTCTTCTTCTTCCCCTTCTCCTTCTTTCTGTTCTTCTTTTCCTTCTTCCATGTCCTCTTCTTGTTCTTGATCACATTCTTTTCCATCTTCCTCTTCTTTTACATCTTCTTTTTCTTGATCTTCTTCTTCTTCCTCCTCCTCCTCTTCTTCTTCTTCTTCTTCTTTTGTTGCTGCTTCTTTTTTCTTCTTCAGCCTCTTCTTCTTCTTGTTCTTCTTCTTTTTCCTTATCTTCTTCTTCCACTTCTTCTCTTTATTCTTCTTCTTCTTCTTCTTCTTCTACTACTACTAGTAATTCTACTTCTTCTTCATCTACATCTTCTTCTTCTTCTTCTTCTTCTTCTCCTCTTCTTCTTCTTCTTCTTCTTCCTCATCTTCTTTTTGCCTTCTTCTTCTTCTTCTTCTCCTTCTTCTTCTTCTTTTTCTTTTTCTTTTTCTACTTTTTCTTCTTTTTCTTTACTTCTTTCGCCTCATCTCCATCTTCTTCTTCCTCTTCTTCTTTTTCTTTTTCTTCTTCTTTTTCTTCTTCTTCTTTGTCTTCTTCATTTCTTCTACCTCTTCTCCCTCTTCTTCCCCTTCCTTTTTGTCTTCTACAACCTCTTTCTCTTCTTCCTCTTCCTTCCTCTTCATTTTCTTCTTCTTCTTCTTCATCATCATCTCCTTCCTTCTTCCATCTTCCTTATTCCCTCTTCCTTCTTATTTGTTCGTTCTTCCTTCTTCCTTTTCCTTCTTCCTTCTTCCTTCTACTTTCTTCCTTCATCCTTCTTTCTTCCTTATTCTTTCCTTAATCTTCTTTCTTCTTCTTTCTACATCTTCTTTTGTTTCTTCTTCTTCCTCATCTTCCTCTTCTTCTCCTTCTTCCTCTTCTACTTCCTCGTCTTCTTCTTCTTCCTCTTCTTCTTCTTCTTCTTATTCCCCTTGTTTTTCCTCTTCTTCTTCTTGTTATTATTCTTCTATGTCTTCTTCTTCCTCTCCTTCTTTTTCCTTTTCTTCTTGTGCATCTTCTTTTCTTCTTCTTCGTCTTCTTCTTCTTCTTCTTCCTCATCTTCTTCCTCATCTTCTTTCTCTACTTGTTTTTCTTATTTTTCTTGTTGTTCTTCTTCATCTACTTCTTGTTCTTTTTCTTTATTCTTCTATTTCTTTTCTTCTTCTTCTTCTCCATCCCCGTCTTTTCAATCTTCTTCTTCGTCTTCTTTTATTTCTTCTTCTTCCCTTCTTCATTTTCTTATTCTTCTTCTTTTTCCTTTTCTTCTAATTGGTCTTGTTTTTCTTCTTCTTCTTCGTCTTCTTCTTCTTCTTCTTCTTCTTCTTCTTCTTCCTCTTCTTCTTCCACTACTTGTTTTTCTTATTTTTCTTCTTCTTCTTCTTCTTCTTCTTCTCCTACTTGTTCTTTTTCTTCTTTTTCTATTTCTTTTTTTCTTCTTCTTCTTGTTCTCCTTCTTTTCAGTCTTCTTCTTCTTCTTCTTCTTCTTTTATTTCTTCTTCTTCTACCACTTCTTCTTCTTCTTTTTATTCTTCTTCTTCTTCCTCTTTATCTTCTTCTCTTCTTCTTCTTCTTCATCTTCCTCATTTATATGTTCTTCTTCTTCTTCTTCTTCTTCTTCTTCTTCTTCTCCTTCTGCTTCTTCTTCATTTTCTTCTTCTTATTGTACTTCTTCTTCTTCTTCCTCTTTTTCTTCTTCTTCTTCTTCTTCTTCTACTTCTTCCTCTTATTCTTCTTCTTCTTCCCCTTCTTCTTCTACTTCTTCTTCTTTCTGTTCTTCTTCTTCCACTTCTTCTTCTTCTTCTTCTTCTTCATCTACTTCTTTTTCTTCTTCCTCGTCTTCCTCTTATTCTTCTTTCTCTATTTCTTTCTCTTCTTCTTCTTCTCCTTATCCTTCTCCTACACCTCCTTCTCGTTCTCCTCTTCCTCCTTTTCCTTCTCTTTCTTCTTCTTCTTCTTCTTCTTCTTTCTTCTTTCTTTCCTCTTTTTTCTTTCTTCTTTCTTATTTATTCTTCTGTCTTTTTTCTTTCTTTTGCATCTTGCTTCCTTCTTCCTTCTTCTTTGTTCCTTCTTTCTTCCAACATCTTGTTCTTCCTTCTTGCTTCTCACTTCTTTCTTCTTCCTTCTTCCTTCTTCCTTCTTCTTTCTTTCTTTTTTCTTCTTTTCACAATCTTTTTTCTTCTTTCCTCTTTCTTCTTTCTTCTTCTTTCTTCTTCTTTTTTCGTCTTCCTTATTTCTTCTTCTTTCTTTCTCCTTCTTTCTTTCTTTTTCTTCTTCTTTCATAATCTTCTTCTTCTTCTTCTTCTCCATCTTCTTTTTCTTCTCATTCTTCTTCTTTATCTTGAAACCACAATCCCTAATCCTGTATAGCCTTATCCACAAAACCTAATCTATAATCCCAAATCCCTCTCTCCTTAATCTCTAATCCCAAATCCCTAATCCCTAATCTCTAACTGCTAATCCCCATTGTCAAATCCTTAATCCCTATTAACTAATCCATAAAATTTAATCTCTAATCCATCCCTTATCCATAATCCTTAATCCCTAATCCCTAATTCTTAAACCCTAATAAAAAATCCTTAATCTCTAATACCTAATCCTTAAACCTTAATCTTCAATAACTAATTCTTAATCTATAATTCCTAATTCTTAATCCCTAAACCCCAATCCTTCAACCGTAATCCCTAATCCTTAATCCCTAATATGTAATCCTTAATCGCTTAATCAATAACACCTAATTTCTTATCGTTTATCTCATCCCTAATCCCTAAACGTTAATCCTAATTCCCAAATACTTATTACCTAATCCCAAATCTATAAACATTGACTCGAATCACTAGTCCTTAATCCCTAATTCCTTCTTATTCCCCTTCTCCTTCCTCTTCCTCTTCTTCCTTTTCTTCTTCTATTGCTACTTCTTCTTCTTTTCATTCTTCTTCTTCATCTTCTTCTTCTTATTCCTCTTTTGCTTCTCCTTCTTCTTCTACTTCTTCTTCTTCCTCTTCTTCTTCTTCTTCTTCTTCTTTTGTTTCTTCTTCTTCTTCTTCTTTTTATTCTTCTTCTTCTATTTTCTCATCTTCTAATTCCTCTTCTTCTCCTTCTTTTACATTTTCTTCTTCTTCTTATTCTGCTTCTTCTTCTGCTTCATCATCATCTTCTTCTTCTTTCTCTACTATTTTTTTTCTTCATCTTCTTTTACCCTTCCTTTTACTTGAGCTTTTTCCTCTTTTCCTTCATAATACTCTTCTTTTTCTTCTTTTTGCACTTCTTCTTCTAGTTCCTCCTCCTCTTCTTCCTCATCTTGCTCTTTGTCTTCTTCCTCCCCTTCTTCTTCTTCTTACTCTTCTTCTTTTTACTCTTCTTCTCTTACTCTTCTTCTTCATGATCTTCTTTTTGTTCTTCTTCCTCTTCATCCTCCCATTCCTCTTCTTCTTCTTCTTCTTTCTCTTTTACTAGTTCTTCCTTATCTTTCTCATCTTCTTCTTCTTCTTCTTCTTTCCCTTCTTCTTCTTCTTCTCCTTCATCTTCTTCCTATTTTTATTCTTCTGCAACTTCTTCTTCTTCGTCTTCTTCTTCTTCTTCTTCCTCACCTTCTTCATCATCTTCTTCTTCTTCTACTACTGCTTGTTCATATTCTTCTACTTCTTCTTTTTCTTCTTCTTCTTCTTCTTCATCTTCTACTTCTTATCCTTCTTCCTTTTATTTTTCTTCCTCTCCTTCTTTCTCGTGTTCTTCTTCTTCTCCTCCTCCTTCTCTATGTTCTTCTCCTTCTCGTTTTCCTTCACCTTATTCTACACCTCCATCTCGTTCTCCTCTACTTCCTTTTCTTTCTCCTTCTCCCTCTCCTTCATCTTCTTCTTCTTCTTCTTCTTCTTCTTCTTCTTTCTTCGCTCTTCTTTCTTCTTTATTCTTTCTTCTTTCTTACATCTTCTTCCATCTTCCCTCTTCCTTATTCTTTCCTCCTTCCTTCTTCCTTCTTCCTTCTTTAATCTTGTTTCTTCCATCTTCCTTCTTCCTTCTTACTTTTTTCTTCTTCCTTCTTTCTTCTTCTTTCTTCCTTTTTTTTCTTCTTTCTTCTTCCTCTTTTCTTCTTTGTTCTTTCTTCTTTCCTCTTCTTTTTTCTTATTCCTTCTCATTTCTTCTTTCTTTCTTTTTTCTACTTTCTTCACCATCTTCTACTTTTTCTTCTTGTTCTGCAACAACTACTACTGCTTCTTCATATTCTTCTTGTTATTCTTCTCTTTTGCTTCTTCTTGTTGTACTACTTGTTTTTCTTCTTCTTCTTCTTCTTCTTCTTCACCTATTCTTCTACTTCTTTGACTTTTACTTCCTCTTCTTCTTCTTCTTTGGTTTCCTCTTCATCATCATTATCATCTTCTTTTTCTTTTTCTTTGTCTTTTTTTCATCTTCTTTAATTCCTCTACTTCTTCTTCTTCTTCGTCCTCCTCATCTTCTTCCCCTTCTCCTTCATCTTCCTCATATTGCGCTTCTTTCTCTTCTTCTTCTTATTTTATTCTTCTTATTCATCTTCTTCTTCTTCTTCTTCTTCTTCATCATGATCATCAACATCTTCTTCTTCTTCTTCTTCTTTGTCATATTCTTTCTCTTCTTCTTTTTACCCTTCCTCTTCGTCTTCTTCTACCACCTTCCCTTCCTCTTCCTCTTCTTTGTCTTCATCTTCTTCTCCATCTTCTTCTTCTATTTCTTCTTCATCTTCTTCCTTCTTCCTTCTTAATTCTTCCTTTTTCCTTCTTCCTTCTTCTATCTTTCTTCTTCTTTTTTCTTTCCTCTTTCTTCTTCAATCTTTTTCTTCTTCTTCTTCTTCTTCTTCCTTTTCTACTTTTTCTCTTTGTTCTTCTTCTTTTTTCCCTTCTTCTTCTTCTTCTTACTCCTCTTCTTCCATTTCTTCTTCCTTTCTTTCATCTTCTACTACTTCTTCTTCTTCCCATTCTGCTCTTCTTCTTCTTTATTCTTCTTCTTCTTCCTCTTCCCCTTCTTCTTCTTCTTCCTCTTCTACTTCTTCTTCTAGTACTTCTTCTTCTTCATCTTCCCCTTCATCGTCTTCTTCTTCTTCTTTTCCTACTTCTTCTTCATCTTCTTCTTCTTCTTCTTCTACTTCTTCTTCTTCTTTTTCTCTTCTTCTTGTTCTTCTTTTTCTTATTATTATTATTCTTCTTCTTCTTCTACATCTTCTTCTTCCTCTTCTTTTTTTTTTCTTCTTCTTCTACTTCTTTCAGTTCTTCTTATTCTTCTTTTTCTTCTGCTTTGTCTTCTTCTTCCTCTTCTTCTAGTTCCTCTCCTTCTTCTTATTCTTCTTCTTCATCTTCTTCATCTTCTTCTACTCTTCTTCCACTTCTTCATCTTCTTCTTCTTCTGGTTCTTCTTCTTTTTCTTCTTCTTCTTCTATTTCCACTACTTCCTCTACTTCTTCTTCTTTATCTTCTTCCACTTCCTCTCCTCTTCTACTTCTTCTTCTTCTTCTTCTGTTTCCTCTTCTTCCACTTCTTCTTCTTCTCCTCCTTCTGCTTCTTTGTCTTCTTTTACTTCCTCTTCTCTTCTTCTTCTTCTTCTTCTTCTTCTTCTTCTTCTTCCTTGAGTCTTTTTCCACTTCTTCTTCTTCTTCTTCGTCAACTTCTTCTTTGTTTTCTTCTACTTCTTCTTGTACTTTTCTTTTTCTTCTTCTTCTTCTTCTAGTTCTTCTTCATCATTTTCTTCTTCTTCTTGTTCTTTTTCCTCTCCTTCTTCTTCTTCTTCTTCTTCCCCTTCCCCTTCCCCTTCATCTACTTCTACCTCTTCCTCTTTATCTTCCTCTTCCTTTTCCTCTTCCTCTTCATCTTCCTCCTCTTCTTCTTCTTCTTCATCATCTTCTTTCTTCTTCTATCTTCCAACATCTTTATTACTTCTTCCTTATTT
>JAIUJO010000206.1:37500-47500 GCA_023846275.1 Vanilla planifolia
TTCATCATCTTCTTCTTCTCCTTCTTCGATTTCCTCTTCTTCTTGTTTTTCTTCTTCTTCTTCTTCTTTGTCTTCTTCTACTTCCTCTTCTCTTCTTCTTCTTCTTGTTCTTCTTCTTTTTATTCTTCCTGGTCTTCTTTTTCCACTTCTTCTTCTTCTTCATCATCAACATCTTATCATTCCTCTTCCACTTCTTCTTCTTCTTCTTCTTCTTCTTCTTCTTCTTCTTCTTCTTCGTCTTCTTCTTTTTCTTCTTCCTCATCATCTTCTTCTTCCTCATCTTCCTCTTCTTCCTCCTCCTCTTCTTCTTCTTCTTCCTTTTCTCCTTCTTCTTCCCCTTCCTCTTCATCTTCTCCTACCTCTTCCTCTTTCTCTTCCCCTTCCTTTTCCTCTTCCTCTTCTTGTTCTTCTTGTTCTTCTTTTTCTTCGTCATCTTCTTCCTTCTTCTATCTTCCATCTTCCTTATTCCTTCTTCGCTATTTCTTCCTTCTTCCTTCTTCCTTTCCCTTCTTCCTTCTTCCTTCTTCTTTCTTCCTTCGTCTATCTTCTTTCTTACTTCTTCTCACTTCTTTCATCCTTCTTCTTTCTTGCCTTTCTACTTCTTCTTTTTCTTCTTCTTTCTCATCTTCATCTTATTCTTCTTCTTCATTTTTTACTTCCTCATCTTCTTCTTCTTCTTCCTCTTCTTCATCTTCTTCTGGTTTGTCTTCTTCTTTTTCTTCTTATTATAATTTTTAGTATTATTATTATTCTATGTCTTCGTCTTCTTCCTCTTCTTCTTTTTTCTCTTCTTCTTATTCTTCTTCTTCTTCTTCCTTTTCTTCTTCGTGTACCTCATCATCTTCTTCTTCTACTTATTTTTCCTCTTCGTCTTCCCCTTCTTCTTCATCTTATTCTTGTTCTACTACTACTACTTCACCTTCTTTTTCTTCATTTTCTTCTTTCTCTTATCTTTCTCCTTCTTCTTTCTCGCTAATACTTAACCCTTAATTCCTAATACTCAATCTTTGATTCTTAATCCTTAATCGCAAATTCTTAATCCCTATTCCTTAATCCATAATCCCTAATCTCTAATTTCAAATCCTTGTCTAGAATTCTGAATCCAAAATCTCTAGTCTCTAATCCTTAATAAATAATCCCAAAACCTTAATCCATAATCCCTAATACTTAATACTAAATCCTTAACCTTTTAATCCCTTATTTCCATTCCCTAATAGATTATCTAATCCCTAATACCTAATTCCTATTTTTTCCCCCAAATCCCTTTTACCTAATCCCTAATCTAAACCCTAAGCTTTATTCCTAATTCTTAATCCCGAATCACAAATCCATAAACCTTAATTCTTTATCCTTAATCCCTAATTGATAAATCCGAACCCTCCCTCCCGAACGTGTTATCCACAATCCTAATAACTAATTCCTAATATATAGGACTTCACCCATTACTCTATAACCTGTCTTCTACTACTTCTTCCTCTTCTTTCTCTTCTTGTTCTTTCCCTTTTCCTTTTTCTTCTGCCTTGTCCACTTCTTGTTGTTCTTCCTATACTTCCGCATCTTCCTTTTCTTCTTCTTCTTCTTCTTCTTCTTCTTCCTCCGCCTCCTCCACTTCCTCTTCTTATTCTTTGCCTTATTTTTCTTCTTTATCCTCCTCTTCTTCCCCTTCCTCTTCTTCTTCTTCTTCACTTTATTCTACTTCTTCATCATAATCATCATCATCTTCTTCTTCTTATTCTTCTTCATCATCTTCATCCTCTTCTTCTTCTTCTTCCCCTTCTCCTTATCTTCTTCTACCTCCTCTTTCAATTCCTCTCCTTCATCATCTTCTTCTTCTACTTCTTCATCTTCTTCCTTCTCCTTCTTCTTTCTTCTATCTTCTCTATTCCTTCTTTTTCTTTCTTCTTTCTTCTTCTTTCTTTTTCTTCTTCTTTTTCTTCTTATTATTCTTCTTCTTCTTGCTGTTCCTCTTTTTCATTTTCTTCTTCTTTTTCTTCATCTTCTTCTTCTTCTTCTTCATCTCCTCCTTCTTCTCTTCTTCTTTCCTTTTTCTTCTTCTTCAACTTCCTCTTCCCATTCTTCTTCTTCTTCTTCTTGTACTACTACTACTTCATCTTCTTCCTCTTCTTCTTCTTCTTCCTCTTCTTTTTCTTCTTCTTTTTCTTCTTTTGCTTCTTCTTCTACTTCTTCTTCTTCATCTTCTCCTTCTTCTTCTCTTCTTCTTATTTTTCCTTTTCTTCTTCTTCTTCTTCTTCTTCTTCTTCATCTTCTTCTTCTTCTTCTTCTTTTATTTCTTCCTCTTTTTCTTATTCTCATTCTTCTTCTTCTACTACTTTTTCATCTTCTTCTTCTTCTTCTTCTTCATCTTCATCATCTTCTTCTTGTTCTTCTTGCTCACTTCTTCTACTTCTTCATCTTCTTCTTCTTCTTCTTCTTCCTCTTCCTTCACCTCTTCTTCTTCTTGTTCTTCTTCTTCTTCTTTGGTATACTCCTCTTCCTCTACTACTTCTTGTTCTTCTTCTTTGTCTTCTTCTACTTCCTCTACCCTTCTTCTTCTTCTTCTTCCTTGTCTTCTTTTTCCACTTTTTCTTCTTCTTCTTCATCAACTTCTTCTCATTCCTCTTCTACTTCTTCTTTTTCTTTTTCTTTTTCTTTTTCTTCTTCATCTTCTTCTTGTACTTCTTCCTCATCATCATCTTCTTCTTCTTCCTATTCTTCCTCTTCTTCTTCTTCTTCTTCTTCTTATTCCTTTTCTCCTTCTTCTTCGCCTTCCTCTTCGTCTTCTCCTACCTATTCCTCTTTCTCTTCCTCTTACTTTTCCTCTTTCTCCTCTTCTTCTTCCTCTTCTTCTTCTTCTTCTTCTTCTTCCTTCTTCTATCTTCCATCTTCATTATTCCTTTTTCCTTATTTCTTCCTTCTTCCTTCTTCCTTTTCCTACTTCCTTCTTCCTTCTTCTTTCTTCCTTCGCCCATCTTCTTTCTTTCTTCTTCTCACTTCTTTCATCTTTCTTCTTTCTTCTTCATTGTACTTCTTCTTTTTCTTCTTCTTTCTCATCTCCATCTTATTCATCTTCTTCCTTTTTTACTTCCTCTTCTTCTTCTCCTTCTGGTTCTTCATCTTCTTCTGGTTCTTCTTCTTCTTCTTTTTCCACTTATTTTTATTCCTTTTCTTTCTCTTCTTCTTTTTCCTCTTCTTCTTCTTCTTCTTCTTTGCCTTCTTCTTCATTCCATTCTTCTTCCTCTTCTTCTTCCTCTACTTGTTTTTCTTCTTTTTCGTCTTCCTCTACTTTTTCCTCTTCATCTTCCCCAACTTTCTCTTCTCCTTCTTCTACTACTACTTTGCCTTCTCTCTCTTCGTCTTCTTCCAGCTCTTATCCTTCTCCTTCTTCTTTCTCCCTAATACTTTATCCTAAATTCATAATCCCTAATCTTTAATACCTAATCCCTAATCTCAAATTCTTAATCCCTAATCCTTAATCCATAATCCCTAATCCTTGTCTTGAATTCCTAATCCAAAATCTCAAATCTCTAATCCCTAATAGATAATCCCAAAACCTGAATCATTAATCCTTAATACTTAATACTAAATCCTTAATCTTTTAATCCCTAATTTCTAATCCCTAATCCATAATATAATCCCTAATATCTAATTCCTAATTTTTCCCCAAATCGCTATTACCTAATCCCTAATCTCTAAACTCTAAGAATTATTCCTAATTCTGAATCCCAAATCCCTAATCCTTTATCCATAAACCCTAATTGATAAATCTGAATCCCTCCCTCCCTAACATGTTATTCCTAATCCCTAACACCTAATTCCTAATCATTAGGATGTCGCCCACTACTCTATGATCTGTCTTCTTCTTCATCTTCTTTCTCTTCTTGTTCTTTCTCTTTTCCTTTTCTGCTACCTTGTCCTCTTCTTCTTCTTCTTCTTCTTCTTCCTATTCTTTCCCATCTTCCTCCTCCTCTTCTTCTTCTTCTTCTTCCTCCTCCTCTTCCTCTTCTTATTCTTTGGCTTCTGTTTCTTCTTCCTCCTCTTCTTCCTCTATTTCTTTTTCTTCCTCTTCTTCTTCTTCTTCGTCTCCTTCATATTCATCTTCCTCTTCTTCTTCTTCTTCTTCTTCCTCTTCTTCTTCTTCTTCATCCTTTTTTTCTTCTACTTCTTCTTCTCCTTCATGTTCTTCTTATTACTCTCCTTCTTCTTCTTCTTCTTCCTCTTCTACTTCATTTTCTTGTTGTTCTTTTTCTCCTTCTTCTTCCCCTTCCTCTTCGTCTTCTTCTACCTCTTCCACTTCCTCTTCCTCTTCCTTTTCCTCTTCCTCTTTTTCTTCTTCTTCTTCTTCTTCTTCTTCTTCTTCTTCCTTCTTCTATCTTCCATCTTCCTTATTCCTTCTTCCTTCTTGTTTCTTCTTTCTTCCTTCTTTTTCCTTCTTCCTTTTTCGTTGTCTTTTCGTCTTCTCCCATCTTCTTTCTTCCTTCTCCTATCTTCTTTCATCTTTCTTGTTTCTTCTTCTTTCTACTTTTTTCTTCTTTTTCTTCTTCTTCCTCATCTTCCACTTCTTTGTTTTCTTCCTCTTCTTCTTCCTCATATTCTTCTTCTTCTTCCTCTTGTTCTTCTTCTTCTTCTTCTTCTTCTTTTCTTATTCTTCTTCTTATTATTATTATGATGGTTATAATTATTCTACTTCTTCTTCATCTTCTTCTTTTTCCTCTTCACCTTCTTCTTCTTTTTCTTCTTCGTCATCGTCTTCTTCTTCTTCTTCCTGTTTTTCTTGCTCTTCTTCTTCTACTTTATTTTTCTTTTTCTTCTTCTCCTTCTTCTTCTCACTTTTGTTCTTATTCTTCTTCCTCTTCTATTTCTTTTTTTTCTATTTTCTCTTCTTCTCCTCCTTCTTCTGCTTCTTCTTCTATTTCTTCTTCTTCTACTTCTTCTTCTTCTTCTTCTCCTCTTTCTTTCTCTTATTTTTCTTCTTCTTCTTCTTCTTCTTCTCTTCTTGTTCTTCATCTTCTTCTTCATCTTCTTCTTCTTTTTCTTCTTTTTCTTCTTCTTCTTCTTCCTTTTCATCGTCCCTTCCTCTTCCTCTTCTTCTTCTGCTTCTTCTACTACTACCACTACTACTTTGCCTTCTTTCTCTTCTTCTTCTTACTCATGTCCTTCTTCTTCTTTCTCCCTAGTCCTTAATCCCTAATTCCTAATTCCTAATCTTTAATACTTAATTCCTAATCTCTAGTCCCTAATCCTTAATCCTTTATCAAAAATCCCTAATCTCTAATCTCTAATCTTTGTCTTTAATTTCTAATCCTAAATCTCTAATCTCTAATCCCTAATTCATAATCCCAAAACCTTAATCCTTAATCCCTTATACATAATACTTAATCCTTAATCCCTTATTTCCATTCTCTAATCTTGAATCCCTAATTTAATCCCTAATACCTAATTCCTTTACCTTTTTCCCAAAGCCCTATTACCTAATCCCTATTCCCTAAACCCTAACCCTAATTCCTAATTTTTTTTCCTGAATGCCTAATCCCTAAACCCTAATAACTAATCCTTAATCCCTAATAACTAATCCCTAATAACTAATCCCTTACCCTTAAACCCTAATTCCAAATCTTTAATCCCTAATGTCTAATCTTTAATGCCTAATCTATCATACCTTATTAGTAATCTCCAATTCTTAATCCTTAATCTCTAATCCTTAATCTCTTATCCTTATTCTGAATTCCTAATCCTAAATCTCTAATCTCTAAATCCTAATTCATAAACCCTAAATCCCAATATTTAAACGTTAATACCTAATCCTTAATCCCTAATACGTAATCCTTAATCAATTAATCAATAACTCCTAATATGTAATCCCTAATCTAATATGGAATCCCTAATTCTTAATCCCAATTCCTAATCCCTAATCCTTAAACTCTAACCCTAATCACTAATCCATAATCCCTAATTCTCAATTCTTAATCATAAATCCTTATTCCCTAAACCTTAATCTCTAATCCTTATTCTCTAATCCATAATCTTGAATCCCTTCTTCCCTAATGCCTAATCCCAAAACCTTAATACCTAATTCTTAATCCTTAAGTTGTCAGACACTAATCCATAATCTGTCTTCTTCTTCTTCCTCTTCTTCCTCTTCTTCTTCCACTTTTTCTTCTTTCTATTCTTCTTCTTCTTCTTCTTCTTCTTCTTCCTTGTCTTCTTCGTGTTCTTCTCCATATTCTTCTTCATCTTTCTCTTTTTTTCTTCTTCTTCTTCTTTCTCCTCCTCTTTCTCTTATTCTTCTACTTCTTCTTCTTCCTCTTCCTCTCCTTGCTCTTCTACTTCTTCATCCCCTTCTTCCTCTTCATCTTTTTCTCCTTTTTGTTCTTCTTCCTCTTATCCTTCTTCTTTGTCTTCTTCTTCTTCTTCTCCTTCTTCTTCTTCTTCTCCTCCTTCCCCTTCTTCTTCTTCTTCTTCTCTTCTTCTTCTTCTCTTTCTTCTTCTGCTTCTTCTTCTTCTTCTTCTTCCTCATCTTCTTTTTTCGCTTCTTCTCCTTCTTCTTCTTCCCCTTCTACTTTTTCTTCCTCTTCTTCTCTTCTTCTTCTTCTTCTTCATCATCATCATCATCGTCATCTTCTTCTTCTTCTTCTTCTAGCTTTTTCTTATTCATCTTCTTCTTCTTCTTCCCATCCTTTTTCTTGTGATTTTTCCTCTTTTCCTTCTTTATCCTCCTCTCTTTCTTCTTTTTGTACTTCTTCTTCTTCCCCCTCTTCTAACACTATATCTTGCTCTTCTTCTTCTTCCTCCTCTTCTTGTTCTTCTTTCTCTTCTTCCTTGTCTTCCACTCCTTCTTCTTCCTCTTCAATTTTTTCTTCCTTATGTTTCTCTTCTTCTTCTTATTCTTCTTATTCCTCTCCTCTTTATACTTATTCTTCTTTTTCTTCATCTTCTTCTTTTACTTCTTCTTCTTCTTCATCTTTTACTTCTCCTTATTCTTCTTATTCTTCTTCTTCTTCTCTACTTCATCTTCTACTTCTTGTTCTTTTCCTTCTTCCTCTTGTTCTTCTTCCTCTCCTTCTTTCTCGTCTTCTTCTTCTCCTTCTCCTTCTCCTTTACCTTGTTCTTTTCTTTCTCCTTCTTGTTCTCTTCTTCCTCCTTTCCTTTTCCCTTCTCCTTCTCCTTCTTCCGCTTTTTCTTCTACTTCTTTCTTCTCTCTTCTTTCTTCTTCTTCTTTCTTCTTTCTTATTTCTTCTTCCTTCTTCCTTCCTCCATATTCCTTCCTCCATCCATCTTCCTCCTTCCTTCTTCAATCTTGCTTCTTCTATCTTTCATCTGGCTTCTTCCTTCTTCCTTCTTCCTTCTTCTTTCTTCTTTCATTTCCCTTTCTTCTTCTTTCTTCTTTCTTTTTTTCTTATTTCTTCTTTCTTCTTCTTTCTTAATCTTTCTTCTTATTCCTTCTTATTTCCTCTTACTTTCTTTTTTCTTCTCCTTCTAACTTCGTCGCCTTCTCCTTTTGCTACTACTACTTCTTCTTCTTCTTTTCTACTTCTTCATTTTCTATTTGTTCTTCTTTTTCGTCTTCTCCTTCATCATCTTTTCTTCTACCTCTTTGACTTCTTCTTTTTCTTCTTCTTCAGCTTCCGCTTCTTCTCCTTCTTCTTCTTCTTCTTTTCTTCTTCTTCTTTGTCTTCTTCTTCTTCTTCTTCTACTACTACTACATCTTCTTTTTCTTCTTCCTCTTCATTTTCTTCTTATTCTTCTTCTTCTTATTTATCATCTTCTTCCTTTTGTTCTTCTTCTTATTCCTTTAAGTGCTCTTCTACCTCCTTCTCATCCTCTTCCTCTTCCTCTTCTTCATCTTCTTCCTCTTCCTCTTCTTCTTCTTCTTCTTCTTCTTCTTCATCTTCTTCCTTCTTCCTTTTCCTGCTTCCTTCTACTTTCTTCCTTCTTCCATCTTCTCAATTACTTATTTTTTTCTTTCCTTACTCTTCTGCTTCCTTTTTCTTTTTGTTCTTCATCTTCTTCTTCTTCTTTTTCTTCATTCTTTTTTTCATCATCTTCTTCTTGCTCTTCTTGTTCGTCCTTTTCTTCTTCTTCTTTTTCTACTTCTTCTTCTTTTTCTTCTCCTTTTGCTTCTCTTATTTTTTCTTCTTCTTTTCTTCTTCTTTTTCTTCTTCCACTTCTTCTTCTTCTTCTTCTTCTTCTTCTTCTACTTCTTCTACCTCTTCTTCTTCTTCTTCATCTTCTTCTTCTTCTTCTTCTTCCTCTTCTTCTTCTTCTTCTTCTTCTTCTTCTTCTTTTGTTCTTCATGTTCTTCATTTTCTTTCTCTTCTTTTTCTTCTATTTCTTCTTCTTCTTCTTCTTCTTGTACTTCTTCTTCTTCATCATGTTCTTCTTCCACATCTATTTCTTCTTCTTCTTCTACTACTTATTTTTCGTATTCTCCTTTTCTTCTTCTTCTTCTTCTTCCACTTCTTCTTCTTCTTTTTCTTCTTCTTCTTCTTCTTCTTCTTCTTCTTCTTTTTTCTTCTACTTCCTCTTCATCATCAACTTCTTCATCATCTTCTTCTTCTTCTTCCTCTTATCTTTCTACTTCTTCATCTTCTTCTTCTTTGTCTCTTCAATTTCTTTGTGTTCTTCTTCTGTTTCTTCTTCATCATCTTCATCTTCTTCTTCATCTTCACTGACTTCTTCTTATTCTTGTTTCCTTCAACTTCTTTCTCTAATTTTTTCTTTCTTTCTTCTTCTTCTTCTTCGTCTTCCTCATCATCATCATCATCATCTTCTTCTTCTTCTTCTGCTTCTTCTTTTTCTTCACCTTCATCTTCTTCATCTTCTTCTTCCTCTACTCCTTCTTGTTCCTCTTCGTTTTCTTCTAGCTCTTTCTCTTCCTCTTTCCTTTTTCTCTCCTCTTCTTCTTCTTTTTCTTCTTCTTCCTTTTTCTATCCTCCATGTTCCTTATTCCCTCTTCCTTCTTATTTCTTCCTTGTTCCTTGTTCCTTTTTTGTTTTCCTTCTTCCTTTTTCCTTCTTCTTTCTTGTTTTGCGAATCTTCTTTGTTCCTTCTTTCTTTTCTGCTTTCTACTTTCTTCTTCTTCTTCTTCTTCATCTTCTACTTCTTCTTCTTCTTCTTCTTCTTCTTCTCCTTCCTCTTCCTCTGCCACTTCTTCTTCTTCTTCTTCTTCTTTTTCCTATTATTATTATTATTATTATTTCTATTATTATTATTATTATTATTATTATTATTATTGTTGTTGTTGCTCTTCTTCTTCTTCTTCTTCAACTACGCCTTCTTCTTCCTCTTCTTCTTTTTCGTCTTCTTCTTCTTCTTCTTCTTTTACTTCTTCTTCTTGGTCCTCTTCTTCTTCTTCTTCTTCCTTTTTTTTTCTTCCTTTTCTTCTTCCTCTTCTCCTTCCTCTACTTGTTTTTCTTCTTTCTCTTCTCCTTCTTCTTCTTCTTCTCCTCCTCCTCCTCCACCTCCAACTCCTTCTTATTCTTATTCTTATTCCTCTTCTAATTTTTTTTCTCTATTTCTTCTTCTTCCTGTCCTCCTTCGTTTTCTTTTTCTTTTTTTCTTCTTGTTCTGTTTCTACTTCTACTTCTTCTTCTTCTTCTTCTTCTCCTCCCCCATCTTCTTCTTATTTTTCTTCTTCTTCTCTTCTTCCATTCTTCTTCTTCATCATCATCTTCCTCTTCTTCTTCTTCTTCTTCCTCTTCTTCTTTCTATTCTTCTTTCTCTTCTTCTTCTTCTTCATTTTCTTCTACTTTTTGCACCTTTTATTTGTTCTTCTTCTTCTTACTCTTGTCCCTTCTCCTTCATCTTTCTCTCTAATCCTTAACCCATAATCCATAATCCTTAATATTTAATACCTAATACCTAATCTCTAATTCTAAATCCCTAATTATTAATCCATAGTTTCTAATCCTAGTTTCTAATCTTGAATCCTTATCCTTAATTCCTAATCTTAATATCTAATCTCTTATCCCTAATTCATAATCCCTAAACCCTAATCCATAAT
>JAIUJO010000206.1:55000-60000 GCA_023846275.1 Vanilla planifolia
TTATTTTTCTCTTCCTCCTCTATTTCTTCTTCCCTTCTTCTTCCACTTCTTCATCTTCTAGTTTCTTGATCTTCTTCTTCTTCTTTGTCCCCTTCTCGTCATCTTTCTCTTCTCCTTTTCTTCTTCTTTTACCTCTTCTTCTTAGTCGTCATCCTCTTCCTCTTCTTCTTCTTCATTTGTTCTTATTCCTCTCCCTTCTTCTTCTTCTTCCCCTCCTACTCTTCCACTTCAACTCCTTCTTCTTCTTTTACTTCATCTTCTTCTGCTTAATCTTCTCCTTGTTCTTCTTCTTCTTCCATCGCTCTTCTACATCTTTTTTCTTCTTCTTCCTCTTCCTCTTCTTCTTCTTCTGCTTCTAATTTTTTCTTCTTCTTTGTCGTCTTGTTCTTCTTCTTCTTCTGACATCTTCTTCATCGTCATCATCTTCATCTTCTACTTCATCTACTTCTTCAAAAATCTTCCTCTTCTTCTTCTTCTTGTGCTTCTTCTTATTCCACCTTTTCCCCTTTGTCCTCTTCTTCCTATTCCTTTTCTTCTCCTTCTTCTTCCGCTTCTCCTTATTTTCCTTCACTTCTTCCACAACTTCTTTTTCTTCTTCTTCTTCTTCTAGTTTTTCCTTCTTCTTCCTCTTCCTCTTTTTCTTCATCTTCTTCTTCTTCTTCTTCTTCTACTACTTCTTTCCTCTTTGTCCTTTCTCTTCTTCTCTTAGTTTTCTTCTTCTTCTTCTCCTTCTTCTTCTTCCCCCTTCTTCTTCTTTTTCTTGTTCTTCTCCTTCTTGTTCTTCTCCTTCTTCTTTTTCTTCTCCTTCTTCTTCTTATTCTTCTTCTTATTCATCTTCTTCTTCTTCTTCTTCTGCTTCTTCATCTTGTTCATCTTCTTCTTAATATTCTTCTTATTCTTCTTCTTCTTCTTGTCTCCTCCTCCTCCTCTTTCTTCTTCTTTCTCTTCTTCTTCTTCTTCTTCTTCTCTTATTCTTCTTCTCTTCTACTTCTTCTTTTCTTCTCTTCTTGTTCATGTTCTTCTTCTTTTAGTGTTCGTCTTCTCCCCTTCTTCTTCTTCTCACCTTCTTCATCTTCTTCTTCATCCCTTCTCCTTCTTGTACTTCTTCTTCTTTTTCTTCTTCTTCTTCTTCTTCTTCTTCTACTTCTTCTTCTTCTTCATGGTCTTCTTCTTCTTCTTCTTCTTCTTCTTCTTCTTCTTCTATCCCTTCTTCTTCTTCATCATCATCATCTTATTATTCTTCTTCTTTTTCTTGCTCTTCTTCTTCTTCTTCTTGTTTCTCTTCTTCTTCCTTTTCTTCTTCTTCGTCTTCTACGGTCTTCCTCTTCTTCATCTTTCTCTTCTTCTTCTTCTCTTCTTCTTCATCTTCTTCTTCTTTTGCTTCTTCTTCTTCTTTTTCTACTTCTTATTCCACTCCTTCTTCATCATCATCATCATCAACATCATCATCATCTTCTTCTTCTTCATGTTTTTTCTTTCCTTCTTCTCTCCTTCTTCTTTTACTTATTCTTCTTTTTTTTTCTTCTTCTTATTTTTCTTGTTTTACTATGTCTTATTTTTCTTCTTCTTGAACTCTCCTCTATTTCTTCTTGACCTTCTCCTCCATCTTCCTCTTCTTGTACTTCTTCTTCTTCCTCTTCCTCTTCTTCTTCTTCTTCTTATAGTCCTTCTTCTTCTTGTTCTTCTTCTACTTCGACTTCTTCTTTTTCTTCTTCTTCTACTCCTACTACTGCTACATCTTCTTCTTCTTCTTCTTGAACTTCAACTTCTTATTCTTCTGCTTCTACTTCTTCTTCTTCTTCTTCTTCTTCTTTTTCTTCGTCTTCTCTAATCCCTAATCCTTAAACCTTATCACCTAATCTTTATTCGTAATCCCTAGTCCTAGTCCTAGTCCCTAACACTTAATCCCTATTCCCTAATCTTTAATCTTTAATCTTTAAAATCTTTATCCCTTACCTTTAATTTCAAATCATTACACTTTAGTTCTTTCATCTTGTTCTATCTCTTATTCCTCATCTTGTTCTTCCTCTTTCTTTTCCTCATACTCTTCTTCTTCTTCTTCCCTTCCTCTTCTTCTTCTTCCTCACCATCTTCTTCTCTTCTTCTTCTTCTCCCTTCTTCTTCTCCACATCCTGTTCTTCTTCTACTTCTTCTCATCTTCTTCCACTTCAACAACTTCTTCTTCTTCCTCCTCTTCACTAATTTGTCCTTCTCTTCTTCATCTTCTTCTTTTCCACTTCTTCTTCTTCTCTTCTTCTTCTTCCTCTTCTTTTTCCTCTTCTATTTCTTCTTCTTTTTCCGCTTCTTCTTCTTCTTCCTCCAGATCTTCTTCTTCTTTGACATCTTCTCCTCAATCCTGCTCCTCTTCTTCTACTTCTTCTTCTTCTTCTTCTGCTCATCTTCTTCTTCATTCTCTTCCTCCTCGTCTTCTTCATTTACTTCGTCTTCTACCTTTTCTTTTTCTTCCCCTTTGTCATCTTCTTCTTCTTCTTCTTCTTCTCCATCTTCTTCTACATCTTCTTCTATTCTTCTTCCTCTTCTTTCTCTTCCTCTTCTTCTTCTTATTCTTCCTTTTCTTTGACTTCTTCTTCTTCTTCTACTTCTTCTTCTTCATCCACTTGTTCTTCTTCTTCTTCTTCTTCTTCATCATCTTCTTCTTCTTCTTCTTCTTCTTTTTCTTCTTCCTTTTCTTCTCTTCTTCTTCTTCTTCCTCTTCCACTTCTTCTTATTATTATTCTTCTTCCTCCACTCTTTTTCTTCCTCTTCTTCTTCTTCTTCTTCTTCTTCTTCTTCTTTTTCCTCTTCTTCTTCCCTTCTTCTTCATCTATTCCTTCTTCTTCTTCTTGTTCTCCTCCTCCTCCTTTTACTTCTTCTTCTTCTTCTCCTACTTCTTCTACTTTTTCATTTTTTTCTTCTGTTTCTTCTTCTTCTTCTTTTTCTTCTTCTACTTCTTCTTCTACATCTTCTTCTAGTTCTTCTTCTTCTTCTTCCTCTACTTCTTCTTGTTCTACTATTATTTCTTCATCTTCTTCCTTTTCAACTTCAACTTCTTTTTTTTCTTCTTCATCTTCTATTCTAATTTTTGTTCTTCTTATTCTTCTTCTTTTTCTACTTCTTCTTCTTCTTCTTTTTCTTCTTCTAATTTTACTTCTTCTTTTTCTTCTTCTTCTTCCTCTACTTCTTCTTTTCTTCTTTTACTTATTCTTCTTCTTCTACCTCTACTTCTTCGTCTTCTTCTACTTTTTTTACTTCTTCTTTTTTTCTTTTTCTTTTCTTCTTCTTTTTCTTCTTCTACTTCTTCTTTTACTTCTTCTCCTTCATCATCATCTTCTTCTTCTCCTCCCTTTCGTTCTTCTCCATCTTTTTTCTTTTCTTCCTCTTCTTCTTGCTTTCTTCTGCTTTGTCATCATCTTCTTAATCAACATCTTCTTCATCATCTTTCGCTTCTTCCTCAACTTCTTATTCTACTTCTTCTACTTGTTCTTCGTCTTCTTCCTCTTCTCTATCTTCTTCTTCTCCTTCTTCTTCACTTCTTTTTCTTCTTCTTCTTTTTCTTTTCTTCTTCTTCTTCTTCTTCTTCTTCTTTACACTTCTTCCTCTTCCACTTCTTGTTCTTCTCTTTCTTCTTATTCTTCTTCTTCATCTCTTTTCCTTCTTCTTCTACTTCTTCTTCTCCTTATTCATCTTCTTCTTCTTCTTCTTTCTCCCCCACTTCTTCTTTGCCTTCTTCTCCTTCTTCTTCATCTTCTCTTTCCTCTTTTTTGCTTCAACTTCTTCTTCTACTTCTTATTCTTCCTCTTCTACTTCTTCTTCTTGTTGATTTTCTTCTTCTCTTCTTCTTCTTCATCTTCTTCTTCTTCTTCTTCTTTTTCTTCTTCTCTTCTTTTTCTTCGTCGTCTTCATCTTCTTCTTCTTTTGCTTCTTCATCATCGTCTTTTTCATCTTCTTCTTCTTCATCTTCTTCTTCTTCTTCTTCTTCTTCCTCTATTTCTTCTTCTTCTACTAATACTACTACTTCTTCTACTTCTTTTTCTACTACTTTTACTTCTTCTTCTTCCTTTTCTCTAATCCCTAATCTCTAGTCCTTAATACTTAATCCCTAATCTATAATACTTATTCCGTAATCCCTGGTCTATAATATTTAATCTTTAAGAAATAATCTCTTAATCTCTAAACTATCATCCCTACTCTTTAATCCTTAATCCAAAATCCCTACCCATTTTCCTCTTCTTCTTAGCCATCTCCTTCTTCTTTTTCTTGTTTCTCTTCTTCCCCCTCTTCTTCTTCGACTCCTTTGTCATCTTCTTCTTCTTGTTCTTCCTTTTCTTCTTCTTGTTTTATTCTTCTTCCTCTTCTCTTTTCTTCCTCTCTTCTTCTTCTTCTTCTTCTTTTCATCTTCTTCTTTCTCTTCTTCTTCTTCTTCTTCTTCTTCTTCTTCTCCTTTTGTTACCTCTTCTTCTTCTTCTCCTTCTCCTTCTCCCTCTTCTTCTTCTACTTCTTCTTCTCCTTCTTTTTCTGCTTTATCTTCTTCTTCTTCATCATCTTCTACTTCTTCCACATCTTCTTCTGGTTCTTCTATTTCTTCTTCTTCAACTTCTTCAACTATTTCATCTTCTTCCTCTTCAACTTCAACTTCTTTTTTTAATTCTTCTCCATCTTCTTCTTCATTTTCTACTTCCTCTTCTTCTTCTTTTTCTTCTTGTACTTTTACTTTGTCTTCTTCTTCCTCTACTTCTTCTTCCTCTTCTTCTTCTTCTTCTTCTACTTCTTCTACTTCTTCTTCTTCTTCTACTTCTGATTCTTCATCTTCTTCATCATCTTCTTCTTCTTCTTCTTCTTTTTCTTCTTCTTCTGCTTCTTCATCTTCTTCATCATCATCATCTTCTTCTTCTTCTCCTTTTTGTTCACCTCCTTCTTCTCTTTCTTCTTCCTCTTCTTATTCTTTTTCTTCTTCGTCATCATCTTCTTCATCATCAACATCTACTTCTTCATCATCATCT
>JAIUJO010000206.1:65000-75000 GCA_023846275.1 Vanilla planifolia
CTTAATCCCTATTACTTAAACCCTAATTCTTAATCTTTAATATTTAATTGTTAATCTATAATCCCTAGTCTCTAATCCCTAACAATAATCTTTTATCCCTAACCCTAAAATCTAATCTCTAATCACTTATCTTAAATCCCTTATCCCAAATACTAATCCCTAGTACATAATCCCTAATCCCTAATCCTTAATTCTTATTGCTTAATCTTTAATCCTTAATCCTTAATACTCAATCATTAACCCCTTAATCCCTAATTCTTAATCCATAATCAAATCCCTAATCTAGTCTCTAATTCTTAATCTTTAATCCTTAATCGTTAGACCTTAATTCCTAATTCCTAATCCCAATTCCAAAATCACTATTCCCTAATCCATAAACCTTTGCCCTAATCGCTATCCTTAATTCCTAATCCTTAATCTCGAACCCATAATCCCTAATCCTTAATCTTTAATCAATAATACCAAATCCCTTCCTTTCCAATGCTTAATCCCCAATCCCTAATACATAATTCCTAATCCTTAATCCTTCGTCCGCTAATTCATAATCTGTCTTCTTCATCTTCTTCTTCTTCTTCTATATTTTCTTCTTATTCTTCTTCTTCTTGCTCTTCTTACCCTTCTTCTATGTCCTCCAATTCTTTTTCTTATTCCTCCTCTTCTTCTTCCTCTTCTTCTTCTTCTTCTTTTTCTTCTTCTTCTTCTTCCTCTTCTTCTTCTCCTCCTCCTTTTTCTCATTCTTCTTATTCTTTATCCCTAATCTATAATCCATAATCCCAAATCTCACTCTCCTTAATTTCTAATATGTAAATCTTTAATCCATCCCTCCCTAATCCATAATCCATAATTCTTAATCACTAATCCTTAATCCCTAATGCCAAATCCTTAATCCTTAACCCCTAATAACTAATCCCTAATCATTAATATTTACTCCATCACTAATCTTTAATCATTAATCCCTAATCTTTAAACCCTAATCCATAATCCCTATTACCCAATCCCTAACCCTTAATCTTTAATACGTAATCCCTAACCTTTGAACCCTAATCCTTAATCTCTAATCAATTATCCTAAGCTCCTAATCCCAAATCTCTAATCTCTAAACCCTATTTCATAATCCTTAATCCTTAATCCTTAATACCTAATCACTAATACCTAATCTCTAATCTCTAATACTTATTCCTCAACTACTCAATCCCTAATTCCTAATCCCTAATCAAATTACTAATCCCTAATCCGTAATCCTTAATCCTTAATCTCTAATCCCTAATATATAATTCTTAATTGTTATTTCAAAATCCCTATTCCTTAATGCTTACTCCATAAACCTTAACCCTAATTTCTTATCTCTAATCCTTAATTCCTAATCCTTAATTCGTAATCTTTAATCATAAATCTCTAATCCCATGTCTTAAATCTTTAATCCATAATCTTGAATCCTCACCTTTCCAATGCGTAATTCTAAATCCTTAATACCTAATCCCTAAGCCCTTGGCCATTAATCTATAATATTTCTTCTTCTTCTTCTTCTTCTACTACAACTTCTTCATATCCTTCCTCTTCTTCTATAACTTCTTCTTCCTCTTCTTCTATAACTTCTTCTTCCTCTTCTTCTTCTTATTCATTTTTTTCCTCTTCTTCTTATTTGACTTCTTCCTCTTCTTCTTACCCATCCTCTTCTTCTTCTTCTTCTTCTTCTTCCATTTCTTCTTGTTATTCACCTTTTTCTTCCTCTTCTTCTTCTTCTACTTCTTGTTCTTCCTCTTCTTCCTCTTCTTCTTCTTCTTCCTCTTCTTCTTCCTCTTCTTCTTCTTATTATTCTTCTTCTTCTTCTCTTCTTTTACTTCTTTTTTTATTTCTTCTTCTTCATCATCTTCTTCCTCTTCTTCATCATCATCTTCTTCTTCTTCTCTTCTTCTTCTTCTTGTCCCACTTCTTCTTCTTCTTCTTCTTCTTCTTCTCCTTCTCCTTTTTCTTCTTCTACATCTTCTTCTTCGTCTGCTTATTATTATTATTCATCTTCTTCTACTTTTTCTTCTACTTCTTCTTCTTCTTCTTCTTCTTCCTCTTCTTTTTCTTCTTCTTCTTCTTCATGCTCTTCTTCTATTTCTTCTATTTCTTCTTTTTCTTCTTCTTCTTCTTCTTCTTCTTTTACTTCTTCGTCTTCTTCTTCCTTTTCTTCCTCTTCTTCCTCTTCTTCTTCTTCCTCTTCATCTTCTTCTTCTTTTTCTTCTTCCTCTTGTTCTTTTTCTTTTACTTCTTCTTTTTCTCGTTCTACTTCTTCTCCCTCTCCTTCTCCTTCCCCTTCTCTTTCTCCTTTTTTTCCTTCTCCTTCTCCTCGTCTCTTCTTTCCTTTTTCCATCTTTCTTTTTCAATCCTTCTTCCTTTTTCTTCATTCTTCCTCTTCCTCTTCCTTTTTTCTTTCTCTTCTTCTTCCTCTTCTTCTTTCTCTTCTTCTTCTTCTTATACTTTATCTTCTTCTTCTTCTTCTTGACCAAATTTTTCTTCATCTTCTTCTACATTATCTTCTTCTTCTTCTTCTCCTTCTCTTTCTCCTTTTCCTTTTCTTTCTCCTTTTTCTTGTCCTTGTCCTTCATCAAAATCTCCTCCTGCTCCTCCTTCTCCTTGTCCTTCTCTTTCTATTCTTCTTCTTCTGCTATTACTACTACCAAAGCTACTACTTCTTTTTCTTCTTCTTTTTCTTCTTCCTCTCCTCTTCTTCCTTATCCTCCTCCTCCTCTTCTTCTTCTTCTTATCTTTCCCCTACTTTGTAATCCCCAATCCCTAGTCTTTAATCCTTCTCTCCTTAATTCTAAATCTCTAATCTATAATCCTTAATCCCTCCCTCTCTAATCCCTAAACCCTAATCTATAATCTCTAATACCATATTATTAATACCTAACTCCTAATATGTAACTCTCAAACCTTAATCTATAATCCCAATCCCTAATCTCTAATTCCTAATCCCTAATATTTAATGCCAAATCCCTTAATTTGTAATCCTTAGTCTCAATCCCCTAATTCTTTATCTTAAATTTTTATTTCCTAATCTCTAATATCTAATCCCTAATAGCTAATCTCTCACCCCTAATCCATAATACTTAATCATTAATTTTTTTAATTCTTGATTCTTAATCCATAATCCCCCATCTAATCCCTAATCCTCAATCCTTAATCCTTATTCATTAATCCCTATTCCCTTGTCCATATGCCTTAATCCTTAGTACATAATCCCTAAACCAAAAACCTATTCTGTAATCTGTAATCCCCAATCTCGCTCTCCTTTATTTCTAATATGTAAATCCCTAATCCATCCCTCCATTATCTATAATCCTTAATTCTTAATCGCTAATCCCTAATCTCTAATCCCTAATCATTAATGCTATATCCCTAATCGCTAATCCCTAATAACTAATCCTTAATTATTAATCTTTAATCCATAGCTCATCTTTAATCCTTAATCTCGAATCCTTAAACCCTAATACATAATCCCTATTACCTAATCCCTAACCACTAATCTTTAATTCTTAATTCCTAATCTCTAATTCCTAATCCCTAACCCTTGATCCCTAATCTATAATCTCTAATCACTTATCTTAAATCCTTAATCCCAAATCTTTAATCTCTAATCCCTAATACTTAATACTTAATTACTCAATCCCCAACTCCTAATCCTTAATTCGTAATCTAACTATTAATCCTTAATCCTTAATCTTTAATCTCTAATCCATAATCTCTAATTCGTAATCCTTATTTCAAAATCGCAATTCTCTAATCTTAAATCCCTAAACCTTAACCCTAATTACTTATCCCTAATCCATAATCCTAAATCCCTACCTTTCTAATACTTAATCCTCAATCCTTAATACCTAATTCCTAATCCCTAATCCTTAATCTCTTGCCAATTAATCTATAATCTTTCTTCTTCTTCTTCTTCTTTTTCTTCTTCCTCTGCTTCTACTTCTACTTCTTCTTCCTCCTCTATTTTAACTTCTTCCTCTTCTTCTTCTTCTTCTTCTTATTCGACTTCTTCTTCTTATTCTTCTTTATCCTCCTCCTCCTCTTCTACTTCTTTTTCGTCTACTTCTTCCTGTTCTTCAACTTGGTCTTCCTCTTCTTCTTCTTGTTCTTTCTCTCCTTCTTCTTTCACTTCTTCTCCTTCCCATTCCTCTTCTTCTTCTTCTTCTTCTTTTACTTCTTCTTCTATTTCTTCCTCTTCTTCTTCTATTTCTTCCTCTTCTTCTTCTTCTTGTTCTACTTGTTCATCCTCTTCTTCTTCTTTTTCTCTTCTACTTCTTCTTCTTCTTCTTCTTCTTCCACTTCTTCTTTTACTTCTTTTACCACTTCTTCTTCCTCTTCTTCCTCTTCTTCTTGTTCTTCTTCTTCTCTTTTTTCTTCTTCTACTTCATCTTCTTCTTCTTCTCCTTCTTATTCTTCTTCTTCTTCTACTTCTACTTCTTCTACTTCTTCTTCTTCTTCTTCTTCTTCTTCTTCTTCTTCCTCCTCCTCCTCCTCCTCCTCTTCTTCTTCTTCTTCTTCTTCTTCATGTTCTTGTTTTACTTCTTCTTCATCATCATCTTCTTCTTCTTCTTCTTTAATTCATCTTTCTTCCTCCTTTTCATCTTCTTCCTCTTCTTCTTCTTCCTCTTCATCTTCTTCTTCTTTTCTTCTTCCTTTTGTTCTTCATCCTTTACTTGTAGTTCTTCTTTTTCTAATTTTACTTCTTCTCCTTGTCCTTCTCCTTCCCCTCCTCTTTCTCCTTCTTTTTTTCCTTCTCCTTATCCTCCTTTCTTCTTTTCGTTTTCCATATTTCTTTTTGCTTCCTTCTTCATTTTTTCGATTCTTCTTCCTCTTCTTCTTTCTCTTTTTCTTCATCATCTTCTTCTTCTTCTTCTTCACCTTTTTTTCTTCTTCTTCATCTACATTTTCTTCTTCTTCTTCTCTTTCTTCTCCTTCCCCTTCTTCTTCTTCTCCTTCTCTTTTTCCTTTCCTTTCTCCTTCTACTTCTCCTTCTCCTTCTCTATCTCCTCCTTCTCCTCCTCCTTCTCCTTCTCCTTCTTCTTTTTTTCTTCTTCTACTACTACAACTACCAATACCACTACTTCCTCTTCTTCTTCTTTTTCTTCTTCTTCCTATTCTTCTTCCTCTTCTTCCTCATCCACTTCTTCTTTTTGGTCTTCTTCTTCTTCTTCACCATCTTTTTCTTCTTCTTATCCTGCTAATTTTTCTTCTTCTTCTTCTTCTTCTTCTCCTTCCCCTTCTCCATTTTCTTCTCCTCATTTTCCTTTTCTTTCTCCTTCTGCTTCTCCTTCTCTATCACCTCCTCCATCTTTTCCTCCTTCTCCTTCTATTCTTCTTCTTCTGCTACTACTACTATTACCAATATCACTGCTTCCTCTTCTTCTCCTTCCTCTTCTTCCTTATCCTCTTCTTCTTTCTCTTCTTCTTCTTTTTCTTCTTCTTCTTCTTCTCCTCTTCTTTCTCTTGTTCTTCTTCTTCTTTTTAATCCTTAATCTCAAATCTTTAATCCCTCCCTCCTTAATTCCTAATCTCTAATCTATAATCCCTAATCCCTCCCTCTCTAATCCCTAATCCTTAATCTATAATCCCTAACCCCCAATTCTTAGTCATTAATTCCTAATCTATAATTTCCAATCCCTAATCTCTAATTCCTAATCCTCAATCGTTAATACTTAATCCATTACTTTTTAATCCTTAGTCTGAATCCCTTAATCCCTTACCATAAGTTTTTATTTCTTAATCTTTAATATCTAATCCCTAATCCCTAATACCTAATCATTAATCCCTTAATTCATAACTTTTAATCCCTAATTCCTAATCTTTAATCCTTATTCCTTAACCCCTAACACCTAGTCCCTATGCCCTAATCCTTAATCCCTAATCCCTAATCCGTAAACCCAAACCCTATTCACTAGTCCCTAATCGTCAATTATTAATCTTTAATCCCAAAGCCACAACTCTTAATACCTTATCCCTAATCCCTTAGCCTTACCGTCCTAATCGATAATCTGTCTCTTCTTCTCCTTCTTCTTCTACTTATTCTACTTCTTCATCATATTCTTCTTCTACTTCTACTTCTTCATCTTTTTCTTCTTCTACTTTTTCTTCTACTTCTTCTTCTCCTCCTTCTCCATCTTCTTCTTCTTCTACATCATCATCTTTTCCTCTTCTTCTTCTTTCTTCTTACTTCGTTCTTTTTTGCTCTCTCTTCTTTCTTTCTTCTTTTTCCTTCTTCTTTCTTCCTTCTCCCTTTTTCCGTAATCGCTAATCCCTAATCCTTAATCTTTAATCACTAATCTATCCTTAATCCCTAATATTTAATCTTTAATCCTTAATCTCTATTCTCTATTCTCTAATCTCTAATCTTAAAACCTAATCCCTAATACCAACTTCCTAATCCCTAACTCTGATCTAAAATCCATAATACTTAATCTTTAATCTCTAATCCTTAATCCCTAATCCTTATTCCTTAATCACTAATCTCTAATCCAAAATCATTAATCTATAATTCCTAATCCAAATCTCTTAATCTCTAGTCTGCAATACCTAATCCTAAATCCCAAATCCTTACTCAATAATCTCTAATTCTTAATCCCTATTCCCTAATCTATTATCCTTAACCTTAAATCCTAATCAATAAAAATTAATTCTTTAATCCTTAATCCCTATTCTCAAATCCCTAATCATTAATTCTTTCATCTCTAATCCCTAATCACTAATCTTTAAACCTTAATGTATAATCCTTATTACTTATTCTACAATCTCTACTCCATAATCCATAATCCTTAATCCCAAAACCATAATCCAGAGTTGCTAATCCATAATCCCTAATTCCTAATCCTTAATCTTTAGTCTCTAATCTCTAATGCCTAATACCTAATCCTTCTCTCCCTAATCCCTAATGCCTAATACCTAAACTTGAATCCCCAACCCCTCCCTCCCTAATGCCAAATCAGCAATCCCTACTCCCCAATCTTAATAATAATCGCTTAATCTCTAATCCCTAATTCTAAATCTTTAATCACAAATTCTGAATCGTAAATCCCAAATCCCTAATAAATAATCTTTAACCATTAATCCCTAATCCATAATCTAAATCCTTAATCTACAATCCTTAAAAATTAATCTCTTAATCCTTAACCCTCATCTATATTCCCTAATCATTAATCCCTTTCTCTTTAATCCCTAATTCCTAATCCTTAACCATAATCCTTAATTCCTATTACTTATTCTTAATCCCTACACCATAATTTATAATCCTTAATCCTTGAACCCTAATCCTTAATTGTTAATCAATAATCCCTAATCCTTATCACCTTATCTTTAAACCCTAACACTTAATCTTTTAATCCCCCCTACTTAATCCCTAACCCTAATCCATCTCTTCTTCCTCTTCTTCTTCTTTTTCTTCCTCTTCTTCTTCCTCTTCTTCTTCTTCTTCCTCTAATTCTTCTTCTTCTTCCTTATCATCTTCTTTTTCTTCCTATTCATCCTCATCTTCCCCTTCTTTTTCTTATTCTTCTTCTTCTTCTTCCTCTTCTTCTTCTTCTTCTTCTTCTTCTTCTACCCTACTTCTTCTTCTTTTCTCTTTTTTTTCTTGTTCTTCTTCTTATTTATTTTTCTTCTTCTTTCTCTTCGTCTTTTTCCAATTTTTTTTCTTCTTCTTCTTTTTCTTCTTCTTCTTTTTCTTCTATTCCTTCTTCTTCTTTTACTACTTCTATTGCTACTACTACTTCTTCTCCTTCTCCTTCTCTTTCTACTTCTCCTTCTCCTTCTCCTTCTACTCTTCCCTCTACTTCTCCATCTCCTTCTCCTTCTCCTTCTCCTTCTCATCCTCCTCTTTTTTCTTCTCCTCCTCCTTCTCTATGTCCTCCTTCTTTTCCTTCACCTTCATCCTCTTCTTCTTCTTCCTCTTCTTCTTTCTTCTTTCTTCTTTCATCTTTCTTCTTCTTCTTCTTCTTCTTCTTTCTTCTTTCTTCTTTCTTCTTTCGTGTTCCTTCTTCCTTTTTCCTTCTTTCTTCCACCTTCCTTCTTCTTGTTCCTTCTTCTTTCTCCCCTTTTCTTTCTTCTTTTTTCTTTCTTCTTCATTCTTCCTCTTCTTCTTCCTTTTCATCTTCTTCTTCTTCCTTTTCTTCTTTCTCTTCTTCTTCTTCCTTCTCCCTTCTTTCTTTTCCTTTCTTCCTTCATCTTTCTTCAATCTTCTTCTTTTTCCTTCTTCCTTCACTTTATTCTTTAATCCATAATCCTTAATACTTAACCCTTAATCCTTAATCCATAAACAATTCTTAATCTTTGATCCCTAATCTTTAATCCCTAATCTCTATTTTCTAAACTATAATATCTAATCCCTAAGCCCTAATCCCTAATCTTTAATCTATAATCCCTAATCTCTAATTGTTAATTCCTATTCTTTAATTCTTAATCACTAATCCTTAATCTTTAATGCTTAATCTTTAATCCCTAACCCTAATCCTAATCCCTTAATCACTAATCCCTAATCTCTAATGCCCAATCCTAAGTCCTAAATCTCTTATCACTCATCTCTAATTCTTGATCCCTAATCCCTATTGCCTAATCTATAATCTATAATCCAAAATCCCTAATCTTTAATAACTGATCTCCTAATCCTTAATCCATAATCCCTAATCATTGATCCCTTCATCCTTAATCCTTAATCCCTAATCCTTATTTCTTATTCCTTAATACCTAATCCCTAATCGATAATACCTAACCCTTAAAACCTAATCCCTAATTGCATATCCATAATCCTTTATCCTTAATGCTAAATATCAAATCCCTTTTTCCATAATCCCTAATCCCTTATCTCTAATACCTAATCTCTAATCCTCAACCCCTCCTTCCTTAATCCGCAATCCTTATTCCCTAAACCATAAACTATAATCCCTCTCTTCTTAATCCATAATCCTTAATCTCTAACCCATAGTCCCTAATCCATCTCTTCTTCCACTTCTTCTTTTTCCTCTTATTCTTCTTCCTCAACTTCCTATTTTAATTCTTCTTCCTCTTCTCTTCTTCTTCCTCCCAATTTTCTTCTTCTTGTTTCTCTTCCTCTTCTTATTCATCATCATCATCATCTTCTTCATCTTCTTCTTCTTCTTCCTCTTCTACTTTTTCTTCTTCTTCTTATTCTTTGTCTTCATCTTATTTTTCTTCTTCTTCTTCTTCTTCTTCCAATTTCTCTACTTCTTCTTCTTCTTCTTCTTCTTCTTCTCCTTCTCCTTCTCTTTCTTCTTCTCCTTCTTCGTTTCTTGTTCATCTTCTTCCTCTTCTTCTTTCTCTTCTTCTTCTTCTTCTTCTTCTTCTTCTTGCTCTTCTATTTCTTCTTCTTCTTCTTCTTCTCCTCCTCCTCCTCCTTTTTCTTCCTCATCTTCATCTTCACCTTCTCCTTGTCTTTCTCTTTCTTCTCCTTCTCCATCTTCATCTCCTACTGCTTCTCCTTCACCTTCTCCCTCTCCTTCTGCAACTCTTTCACCTTCGCCCTCTCCTTCTCCTTCCCCTTTTCCTTTCACTTCTCCTACTCCTCTTCTCCTCGTCCTCCCTTTTTTTCTACTTCTTCTTCCGACTTTCTTCCTTCTTCATTCTACCTTCTTCTTTCTTTTTTCTTCTTCGTTCTTCCTTCTTCCTTCCTCCTACCTTCTTCCTCCTTCCTTCATTCTTCTTTCTTCTTCCTCTTCTTCTTCTTCTTTTGCTTCTTCTTCTTCTTCTTCTTCTTCTTCCTCTTCTTCCTCTTTCTCTTCTTCTTCATCTTTCTTCTTTCTTTTTTCATCCTTCTTCCCTCTTCCTTCTTCTTTCTTCCTTCTTCTTCCTACTTTTTTCTTCTTTCTCCATAATCCCTAATCCATAATCACTAATCACTAATGTATCGTTAATCTCTAATCTCTAAGTTTTTAATCTCTAACCTCTAATTCTTAATCATTAATCCATAACCTCAAATCCCTAATACCTAATCCCCAATCCTTAA
>JAIUJO010000206.1:77500-102500 GCA_023846275.1 Vanilla planifolia
TCTTTGTCCTCTTCCTCTTATTCTTCTTCTTCTTCTTCTCCTCCTCCTCCTCCTCCTTCTTTCTCTTCTTTTTCTTCTTCTTCTTCCCCTTCTTCTCCTCCGCCACGTTCTCCTTCTTCTTCTATTTCATCATCATCTTCTTCTTCTTCTATTTGTTCTTCTTCTTCTTCTTCTATTTCATCATCATCTTCTTCTTCTTCTATTTGTTCTTCTTCTTCTTCTTCTTGCTGTTCTTCTTTGTCATCTTCCTCTTCTTCTTCTTCTTCTTCTTCCTCTTCATCTTCCTTCTCCTTCTCTTCTTCTTCTATTACTTTTACTTCTTCCCATCCTTCTTCTTTTATTTACTCTTCCCTACTTCTTTTTTTACTTCTTCTCTATCTTCTTCTTGTTCTCCTTCCCCTTCTTTTTCTTCTTCCTCTTCTTCTTCACAATCTTTTTCCTTCTTCTTCTTCTTCTTTTCTTCTTCTTTCTCTACCTCTTTTTCATCATCATCCTATTATTCTTCTTCTACTTTTTTTTCTTCTTCTTCCTCCTCTTCTTCTTCATCATGACCTTCCTCTTCTTCTTCTTTTTCCTCATCTTCTTCTTCCTCTTCTTCATCTTCTTCTTCTATTTCTACTACTACCACTACTTGATCTTCTTCTTCTTCTTACTCCTCTTCTTCTTCTTCAACTTATTCTTCTTCTTCCACTACTTCCTCTTGTATTTCTTTTTCTTCTTCTTCTAATTCTTCCACTTTTACTACTACTACTACTACTTCTTCTTCTTCATTTTCACCTTCTAAGTTTTCTAATTTTTCATCTTTTTCTAATTTTTCTTCTTCTTTGCCTACATTTTATTCTTCTTATTCTACTACTTCTTTTTCTCTTCTTTTATTTCTTCATCTTCTTTTCTTCCACTTCTTCTACTTTTTCTCTTTTTCTTCTTCTTCTTCTTCTTCTATGCCCACTTCTTCTTCTTCTTCTTCTTCTTCTTCTTCTTTTCTTCTCCTTCTGCTTCTGACTCTCCTTCTTCTTCTTCGTCAGCATTTACATTTCCTTCACTCTATTCTTTTTCTTCTTCTTCTTCGTCTTCTTCTACTTCCTCTTCATCTTCTACTTCTTCTTTTTCTTTTTCTTCCTCTTCCTCTTCTTCTTTTGCACATTCTTCTACTTGTTCTTGACCATCTTCTTGTTCATCATCATCTTCTTCTTCTTCTTCTTCTCCTTCTTCTTCTTCTTCTTCCTCTTCTTATTCTTTTTTTACTTCTCCTTCTTCTTCCTCTTCTCCTTCCTCTTCTACTTCTCCTTCTTCTTCTACACATTCTACTTCTTTTAAACTTTCTTCTTCTTCCTCTTCTTCTTCTTCCTCTTCTTCTTCCTCTTCTTCTTCTTCTTCCTCTTCCTTCTTCTTCTTCTTCCTCTTCTTCTTCTTCCTCTTCTCCTTCCTCTTCTACTTCTCCTTCTTCCACACATTCTTCTTCTTTTAAACTTTCTTCTTCTTCCTCTTCTTCTTCTTCTTCTTCTTCTTCCTCCTATTTTTCCTCTTCTTCTTCCTCTTGTTCCTTTTCTCCTTCTAGTTCTCATTAATTTTCTTCTTCTTCTTTTTCTTCTTCTTCCTCTTCTTCTTCTATAGCTTCTTCCACTTCTTCCTGTTCTTCTTCATCTTCTTCCTTATCTTTTTTCACTTCTTCTTCTTCTTCCTCTTCTTTTCGTTCATCCACATCTTCTTCTTCTAGTTCTTCGTCCTCTTCCTCATCTTCCTCTTATTCTTCTACTACTTCTTGCACTACTTTTTCTTCTTCTTCTTGTTCTTCTTCTTCTTCTTCTTCCTCTTCATATTATTTTTCTTCTTCTTCTACATCTATTTCATTTTCTTCTTTTTCTTCTTCTTTCTGTTCATCTTCCTCTTCTTCTTCTTCTACTTCTTTGCCTTCCACATCCTTGTCCTCCTCCTCCTCCTCTTCTTCTTCTTCTTCTTCTCCCTCTTTTTCTTCTTCTTCTTCTTCTTCTACTTCTTCTTCTTCTTCTTCTTCTTCTGCCTCTACTTCTTCTTCTTCTTCTTCCTTTGCTTCTTTTTATCCTTCTTCTTCCTCTTCAACAACTTCAACTTCTCCTTATGTTTCTTCTTCTCCTTCTTCTTCTTCTTCTTCTTCTATTGCTACAACTACTACTACTACTTCCTCTTCATCTTACTCCTCTTCGTCTTCTTCGACTACTACTTCTGCTTCTTCATCATCATCTTCTTCTTCTTCTTCTTCTTTTTCTTCCTCTTCTTCTTCTTCTTCTTCCACTTCCTCTTGCACTTCTTCTTCTTCCTCCTCCTCTTCTTCTTCTTCTTCCTCTTCTACTACTACTTTTTTTTCTTCTTCTTCTTCATTTTCGTCTTCTAATTTTTCAACTTCTTCATCTTTATCCACTTCATCATCTTCTTCTTCTTCTTCTTTTCAATCTTTTCTACTCCTTCTTCCTATCCTTCATCTTCATCTTCTACTTTTTTTTTCTCTATTCCTTTTCTTCTTCTTCTTCTTCTTCTTTTTCTTCTTTCCCTTCGTCTTCTACTTCTTCTTCTACTCATTCTTCTACTTCTTCTTCATCACCATCTTGTTCATCTTCTTCTTCTTCTTCGTCTTCTTTTTCTTCTTCTTCTTCTTCTTCTTCCTCTTCTTATTCTTCTTCTACGTCTCTTTCTTCTTCCTCTTCTACTTCTACTGCTTCTTTTTCTTCACCTTCTTCTTCTTCTTTTCTTTTTCTTCTTCTTCTTCTTCATCATCATCATCTTGTTCTTCTTCGAAACCTTCTTCTTTTTCCTCCTCCTTCCCTTCTTCTTCTTCTTCATTTTATTATTCTTTTGCTTCTTCTTCTTCTTCCTTTTCCTCTTCAAGTTTTCATTCATTTTGTTCTTCTACTTCTTCTTCTTGTTCATCCTCTTCTTCATCTTCTTCTACTTCTTCCTCTTCTTCATCTTCTTCAACTTCTTCTTTCACATCTTCTTCTTCTTCTTCTTCCTCTTTTATTCCTTCTTCCACATGTTCTTCTTTTTGTTCTTCCTCTTCTTCCTTATCTTCTTCTTAATCTTCATCTTCTTCTTCTTCTAATCCTTCTTTTTTTTCTTCTTGTTCATGATCTTCTTCTTCTTCTTTCTTTTCTTCTTCATCATCATCATCATCTTCTTCTTCATCTTCTTCTTCCTCTTCCTCCCCCTCCTCTTCTTCTTCTTCTTCTTCTTCCTCCTCCTCCTCTTCATCTTCTTCATCTTCTTCCACTTCTTTGTCCTCTTGTTTGTCTTTGTCTTCTTCATCTTCACCTCCTCCTCCTCATTCTTCTTCTTCTTTCGCTTTCATTTCTTATTTTTCTTCTTCTTCTTCTTCTTTTTCTTCTTCTCCTTCTCCATCATCATCTTCTTCTTCTATTTCTTCTTCTTCTTCTTCTTCTTCTTATTCTTTTTCTTTTTCTTCTTCTTCTTCATCTACATCTTTTTCTTCTTCTTCTTCTTCTTCCTCTTCTTCTTCTTCTTCTTCCTTTTCATCTTCTTCCTTATTCTTTTTCCTCTTCTATTTCTTCTCCATCTTCTTCTTGTTCTACTACTTCTTCTTCTTCGACTTCTTTGTCCTCTTCCACTTTTTCTTCTTCTTCTTATTCTTCTCCTCCTCCTCCTCCTTCTTTCTCTTCAATTTATTATTATTCTTCTTCTCCTCCTCCTCCTCCTCCTTCTTCTTCTTCTTATTCTTCTTCTTCTTCTTCTTCTATTTCTTGTTCTTCTTCTTCTTCTTCTTCTTCGTTTTCATCTTTTTCTTCTTCTTTTCTTCTTCTTCTTCTTCTTCGTTTTCATCTTTTTCTTCTTCTTTTCTTCTTCTTCTTCTTCTTGTTCTTCATCTTCCACTTCTTCTTCTTCTTCTTCTTCTTCTTCTTCCTCTTCATCTTCCTCTTCTTCTACTTCTTCTTCTTCTACTACTTTTTCTTCTTCCCTTCTTCTTTTATTTAATCTTCCCTTCTTTTTTTACTTCCTCTCCATCTTCTTCTTCTCCTTCCCCTTCTTCTTCATCATCTTTTTCCTTCTTCTTCTTCATTTCTTCTTCTTGCTCTTACTCTTCTTCATCATCATCCAGTTCTTCTTCTTCTACTTCTTTTTCTTCTTCTTCTTCCTCTTCTTCATCATGACCTTCCTCTTCTTCTTCTTCTTCTTCCTCTTCTTCATCTTCTTCTTCTCTTTCTACTACTACCACTACTTCTTCTTCTTCATCTTTCTCCTCTTCTTCTTCTTCTTCTTCAACTTCTACTTCTCCTTCTTCTTCTTCTCCTTCTTGTTCTTCCTCCTCTTCTTCTTCTTCTACATCTTCTTCCGCTTCTTCATCTTCTTCTTCCTATTCTTCATCTTCTTCCACTTCTTCTTTCACATCTTCTTCTTATTCTTCTTCTTCTTCTTCCTCTTCTTTTCCTTCTTCCACATCTTCTTCTTTTTGTTCTTCCTCTTCTTCAATATTTTCCTCTTATTCTTCATCTTTTTCTTCCTCTTCCAATTCTTCTTCTTCATCATTTTGTTCATGATCTTCTTCTTCCTCTTTCTTTGCTTTTTCATCTTTATTCTTGTTCTTCTTCTTCTTCTTCCTCTTCCTCCCCCTCCTCTTCTTCTTCTTCTTCTTCTACTTCCTCCTCCTGCTCCTCTTCATCATCTTCTTCTTCTTCCACTTCTTTGTCCTCTTCTTTTTCTTTTTATACTTCTTCTTCTTCTCCTTCTTCTTTTTCTTCTTCTTCTTCTTCTTCTTCTTCTTCTCCTTCTATTTCTTCTTCATCTTCTTCTTCTTCTTCTTCATCTTTGTCTACATCTTTTTCTTCTTCTTCTTCCTCCATCTTCTTCCTTCTTCTTCTTCTTCTTCTTCTTCTTCTTCATCTTCGACTTTTTTGTCCTCTTCCTCTTTTTCTTCTTCTTCTTCTTCTCCGCCTCCTCCTCCTCCTTTCTCTTCCATTTATTCTTTTTCTTCTTCTTCTTCTTCTTCTCCTCCTCCTCCTCCTCTTTCTCCTACTTCTTGTTCTTCTTCTTCTTCTTTTATTTCTTCTTCTTCTTCTTCTTCGTCTTCATCTTTTTCTTCTACTTCTTGTTCTTCTTCTTCATCTTCCCTTTCTTCTTCTTCTTCTTCTTCTTCTTCTTTCTATTCATCTTCCTGTTCTTCTTCTTCTTCTTCTAGTTGTTGTTGTTCTTCCTCTTCTTCAAATTCTTCTTCTCTTTCCTTTTCGTCTTCTTCTTTTTCTTCTTCTTCTTATTCTCTTTCTTTTTATTCTTCTTCTTGTTATTATTATTCTTCTTCTTCCTTGTCTACTTTTTCTTCTTCTTCCTCTTCTTCATCTTCTTTTTCTTCTTCTACTTTTACTTCTTCCCCTTCTTCTTCTTTTATTTACTCTTCCATTCTTCTTTTTTACTTCTTCTCCATCTTCTTCTTCTTCTTCTCCTTCCACTTCTTCTTCTTCAAGCTCTTCTTCTTCACAATCTTTTTCCTTCTACTTCTTCTTCTTTTCTTCTTCTTGCTTTTCCTCTTCTCCATCATCATCCTACTCTTCTTCATTTACTCCTTTTTCTTCTTCTTCTTCCTCTTCTTCTTCATCATGACCTTTCTCTTCTTCTTCATCTTCCTCTTCTTCTTCTTCCTCTTCTATTTCTATTACTACCACTACTTCTTCTTCTTCTTTTTCTCACTCCTCGTCCTCTTCTTCTTCTTCAACTTCTTCTACTTCTTCTTCTTCTTCTTCTTCTTCTTCTTTGTCTTCTGATTCTTCTTCCACCACTTCCTCTTGTATGTCATATTCATCTTCTTCTAATACTTCCCCTTGTACTACTACTACTACTACTACTACTTCTTTTTCTTCATTTTCACCTTCTAAGTTTTCTAACTTTTCTTCTTCTTTTTCTAATTTTTCTTCTTCTTTCCCTCCATTTTATTGTTCTTCTTCTTCTACATCTTTTTTGCTTCTTCTATTTCTTCATCTTCCTTTTCTTCCACTTCTCCTTCTTCTTCCACTTCTACTTTTTCTCTTTTTCTTCTTCTTCTGTATCCACTTCGTCTTCTTCCTCTTCTCTTTCTTCTTGTTCTTCGTCTTCTACATTTCCTCCACTCTATTCTTTTTCTTCTTCTTCTTTCTCTTCTTCTCCTTCCTCTACTTCCTCATCTTCTTCTACTTCTTCTTTGTCTTCCTCTTCCTCTTCTTCTTTTGCTCATTCTTCTACGTTTTCTTCCCCAAATTCTTGTTCATCATCATCATCTTCTTCTTCTTCTTCTTATTCTCCTTCTCCTTCTTCTCCTTATTCCTATTCTTATTCTTTTTCTACTTCACTTTCTTCTTCTTCTTCTCCTTCCTCTTCTACTTCTATTTCTTCTTCGTCTTCCCCTTCTTCTTCTACTTTTTCTTTTTCTTCTTCTTTCTTTTTCTTCTTCTTCTTCTACTTCTTCCTCCTCTTCCTCCTATTTTTCCTTTTCTCCTTCTAGTTCTTGTTCATTTTCTTCATCTTCTTTTTCTTCTTCTTTCTCTTCTTCTTTTTCTGCAACGTTCTTCCTTTTCTTCCTCTTCTTCCCTATCTTCTTTCACTACTTCTTCTTCTTCTTCCTCTTCTTTTCCTTCTTCCACATCTCCTTCTAGTTCTTCCCCTTCTTCCTCATTTTCCTCTTATTCTACTTCTTTTTCTTCTTCCACTGCTTCTTCTTATTCTTGTTGTTCTTCTTCTTCTTCCTCTTCTTCTTCCTCTTCATATTATTTTTATTCTTCTTCTACATCAACTTCTTCATTTTCATCATCTTCTTCTTCTTTCTCTTCTTCTTCCTCTTCTTCCTCTTCTTCTTTGCCTTCTTCCTCCTCGTCCTCCACCTCCTCCTCCTCCTACTCCTCCTCTTCTTCTTCTTCTTATTCTTCTTCTTCCTCCACTTTTGCTTCTTTTTCTTCCTTCACTACTTTTTATCCTTCTTCTTCATTAACTTCCACTTCTCCTTATGCTTCTTTTTCTCCTTCTTCTTCTTCTTCTTCTTCTTCTTCTTACTCCTCCTCTTCTTCTTCTACTACTACTACTTCTTCTACTTCTTCATCTTCTTCTTCTTCTTCATCATCTTCTTCTTCTTCTTCTTTCTCTTCCTCTTGTACTTCTTCTTCTTCTTCTTCTTCTTCCTTTTCTACTATTACAACTACAACTTTTTCTTCTTCTTCTTCTTCTTCTTCTTCATTTTGATCTTCTAATTTTTCAACTTCATCTTCTTTATCAACTTCTTCTTCTTTATCCACTTCTTCTTCTTTCCCTTCTTCTTCTTCTTCTTTTCCATCTTTTCTTCTCCTTCTTCTTCCTCTCCTTCTTCATCTTCATCTTCAACTTTTTCTTTTCTCTATTCCTTTTCTTCTTCTTCTTCTTCTTCTTCTTCTTCTTCTTCTACTTTTTCTTCTTCCCCTTCGTCTTCTACTTCTTCTTTTGCTCATTCTTCTACTTCATCTTCATTACCATCTTGTTCATCTACTTCTTCTTCTTCTTCTTCTTCTTCTTCTTCTTTTTCTTCTTCTTCTTCCTTTTCTTCTTCTTCTTCTTCTACATCTCTTTCTTCTTCCTCTTCTACTTCTACTGCTTCTTCATCTTCATCTTCTTCTTCTACTTTTTCCTTTTCTTCTTCTTCTTCTTATTCTTCTTCTTCTTCTTCATCTTCTTCTTCTTCGAAACCTTCTTCTTCATCTTCCTCCTCCTCCTCCTCTTCTTCTTCTTTTTTTATTCTTCTTCCGATTCTACTTCTTCTTCGTTTTCTTTTTCAAGTCCTCAATCATTTTGATCTTCTTCTTCTTCTTCTTGTTCTTCCTCTGTCCTATAATATTTTACTGGGTATAACATCCTCCTCTTCTTCTTCTTCTACTTCCTCTTCCTCTTCTTCATCTTCTTCGTCCTCTTCTTCATCTTCCTCCTCGTCTTCCTCATCTTTTTCTTTTTCCACATCTTCTTCTGTTCGTTGTTCCTCTTCTTCCTTAACTTCCTCTAATTCTTCATCTTCTTCTTCTTCCAATTCTTCTTCTTGTTGTTGTTGTTCATGAGCTTCTTCTTCTTCTTTCTTTGCTTCATCATCATCACCATCTTCTTCTTCTTCTTCTTCCTCCACCTCCTCCGCCTCTTCTTCTTCTTCTTCTTCTTCCTCCTCCTCCTCCTCTTCATATTCTTCTTCTTCTTTCTCTTCTTCTTCTTCTTCTTCTTCTTCAACTTCTTTTGCTTCTGCTTCTTCTTCCACTGCTTCGTCTTCTTCTTCCTCATCTTTTTCTTCTTATTTTTCTTCCTTTACTTCTTTTCTCTTTCTTCTTCTTCATCATCATCATCTTCCACATCTCCTTCTACTTCTTCTTCTCCTTCTTCTTCTTCTTCTTCTTCTTCTTCTTCTTCTTCTACTACTACTTCTTCTTACTCTTCCTCTTCTTCTTCTTCTTCTTCTTCTTCTTCTACTACTACTTCTTCTTACTCTTCCTCTTCTTCTTCTTCTTCTTCTACTCCTTCTTTGTCATCTTCTTCTTCTTTTTCTTCCTTTTCTTCTTCTTGTTTTATTCTTCTTCCTCTTTCTTTTCTTCCTCTCTTCCTCTTCTTCTTCTTCTTCTTTTCATCTTCTTCTTCTTCTCCTGCTGTTACCTCTTCTTCTTCTTCTCCTTCTCCTTCTCCCTCTTCTTCTTCTACTTCTTCTTCTCCTTCTTCTGCTTTATCTTCTTCTTCTTCATCATCTTCTACTTCTTCCACATCTTCTTCTGGTTCTTCTTTTTCTTGTTCTTCAACTTCTTCAACTATTTCATCTTCTTCCTCTTCAACTTCAATTTCTTCTTTTTATTCTTCTCCATCTTTTTCTTCTTTTTCTACGTCCTCTTCTTCTTCTTTTTCTTCTTGTACTTTTACTTCTTCTTTGTCTTCTTCTTCCTCTACTTCTTCTTCCTCTTCTTCTTCTTCATCTTATGCTCCTTCTTTTACCTTTTCTTCTTCTTCTTCTACTTCTTCTACTTCTTCTTCTTCTTCTACTTCTGATTCTTCATCTTCTTCATCATCTTCTTCTTTTTCTTCTTCTTCTTCTTTTTCTTCTTCTGCTTCTTCATCTTCTTCTTCTTCTTCTCCTTTTTGTTCACCTCCTTCTTCTCTTTCTTCTTCCTCTTCTTATTCTTTTACTTCTTTGTCATCTTCTTCTTCATCAACATCTACTTCTTCATCATCATCTTGTTGTTCTTCTTCCTCTTTTTCCTCTTTAATATGTTCTTCTTCTTCTTGTTCTCCTCTGTCTTCTTCTTCTTCTCTTTCTTACTCTTCTTCTCTTCTTCTTCATCTTCTTCTTTTTCATCTCTTCTTCTTCTTCTTCTTCTTCTTCTTCTTTACTCTTCTTCTTCTTCCACTTCATCTTCTTCTTCTCTCTCTTCTTCTTCTCTTTTCCTTCTTCTTCTACATCTTCTTCTTATTCTTATTATTCTTTTTCACCTTCTCCTTCTTTTTCTTCTTTTCTTCTTCTTCTTGTTATTATTATTATTATTATTATTCTTCTTTTTCCTCCTCCTCCTCTTCTTCTTCTTTGTCTTCTTCATCTCCTCCTCAATTTTTCTTCTTCTACTTCTTCTTCTTCTTCTTCTATTACTACTACTTTTACATCTTCTTCTTCTTTTATTACTACTTCTACTTCTTCTTCTTCTCTAATCTTTAATCTCTAATCTTCAATCCTTAATCCATAATTTTTAATCCTTAATCCCTAATGCCTAATCCATAATGCTTAATCATTAAGACCTAATCCCTTAATCTTTAATCCCTCATCCTTACTCTTTAATCCTTAATCCCAAATCCCTAATCTTTAATTTCTAACCCTTAATCCCTTATTTTTAACCTAGAATCCCTTATTCCTAATCCCATACTCCTTCATCCATGATTTCTAATCCCTAATCGTTAATTCCTTAATCCTTAATCCTTAATCTCTAACATCTACTCCCTTATCCCTAATCTCTAGTCCCTAAAAACTACTTGTAATTGCTAATCCTTAATTCTTAATTCCTAATCCCTAATACTGAATCCTGAATCCATAATTCTTAATCAAAAATCTCTAATCCATAATCTTTATTACTTAAATCCCAGCTCTCTAATCCATAATCTCTAAAAACTAATCCCTAATACCTAAGCCCACTGTCCCTAATCTATAATCCGTCCTCTTCTCCTTGTTCTTCTTCATCTTCATCTTCTTCTTCTTCTTTAACTTCTTCTTGTTCTTCTCCTTTGGCTTCTTCTACTTCAACTTCTTATTCAAATTCTTCTTCTTCTTCTTCTTCTTCTTCTTCTTCTTCTCTTACTTCTACTTCTTCTTCCAAATCTTCCTCTTCAAGCTCCTTTTCATATTCCACTTCTTCTTCATCTTCATCCCCTTCTTCTTCTTCTTGTTCTCTTCCTTTTCTTCTTCCTCATCGTCTTCTTCTTCTTCCTCTTTGCCTTCTTCTTCTTCTTTTTCTTCTTTTTCTTCTTCCTCCTCTTCTTCTTCTCCTCCTTCTTCTTCGACGTCTTCTTCTTCTTCTTCTTCTTCTTCTTCCACTACTTCCACTTCCGCTATTCCTCTTCTTCTTTCTTTCCTTTCTCTTCTTCTTCTTCCTCTTGTTTTACTTAAACCACTCACTATTCCTCTTCTTTTTCTTCTTCTTCTTCCTCCTCCTCTTCTTCTTCTTCTTCTTCACCCTTTTCTCCTCATCATTCACATTTTCTTCATCTTTTTCTTCCGTTTCTACTTTATCTTCTTCTTTCTCCTCCTCCTCTTCTTCTCTTTCTTCTTTTTGTTCTTATTCTTCTTCCACTACTTCTTTTCCTCTTCTTCTTTTCCTTTTTCCTCTTCTTCATCTTCCTCTTCTTCTCCTTCATCCTCTTCTTCTTCCACTTCTTCTTCTTCCTCCTTTACTTCTTTTTCTACTTCCTCCTCTTCTCCTCATCTTTCTTTTATTCTTCTTCATCGTCTTCATCATCATCTTCTTCTTCTTCTTCTTCTTCCTCCACTTCGTATTCTTCTTCTTCATCCTTCCTTTCCATCTTCTTCTTCATCTTCTTCTTCTTCTCCCCCTTCTTTTCCTTTTTCTTCCTCTTCCTCTTCTTCTTCTTCATCTTCTTCTTCTTCACCTTCTAATTCTTCTTCTTCATCAACTTCCACTTCTGCTATTCCTCTTCTTCTTTCTTTCCTTTCTCTTCTTCTTCTTCCTCTTGTTTTACTTCAACCACTCACTATTCCTCTTCTTTTTCTTCTTCTTCTTCCTCTTCTTCTTCTTCTTCCTTCTCCTCCTCTTCTTCTTCTTCTTCACCCTTTTCTCCTCATCATTCACAATTTCTGCATCTTTTTCTTCCACTTCTACTTTATCTTCTTCTTTCTCCTTCTCCTCTTCTTCTCTTTCTTCTTCTTGTTCTTATTCTTCTTCCACTACTTCTTTTCCTCTTCTTCTTTTCCTTTTTCCTCTTCTTCATCTTCCTCTTCTTCTCCTTCATCCTCCTCTTCTTCCACTTCTTCTTCTTCCTCCTTTACTTCTTTTTCTACTTCCTCCTCTTCTCCTCATCATCCTCTTCTTCTTCTTCATCTTCTTCAACATCATCATCATCTTCTTCTTCTTCTTCCTCTTCTTCTTCATCCTACCTCTCCATCTTCTTCTTCGTCTTCTTCTTCTTCTCCCTCTTCTTTTCCTTTTTCTTCCTCTTCCTCTTCTTCTTCTTCATCTTCTTCTTCTTCACCTTCTAATTCTTCTTCTTCATCAACTTCTTCTACAACTGCTACTACTTCTTCATCATCATCATCTTCGTCTTCTTCTTTATATTCCATTTCTTCTTATTCTTCTACTTCTCCTTCTTTTTCTTCTTCAACTTCTTCCACTTGTGCTTCTTCTTCTTCTTCCTGTTCTTCTTCTGCTTCATCTTCTTCTTCTTTTGCTTCTTCCTCTACCTCTTCTTGTTCTTCTTCTACTTCTTCTACTTTTTCTTCTTCTTCTTCTTCTTCTTCTTATTCTTTTTCATTATCTCCTTTTACTTCTTTAACTACTTCTACTTAACCATCTTCTTTTGCTTCTTCTTTTTCTTCTTCTTATTCTTCCTCTTCTTCTTCTACTTCTTGTTCTTCTTCTACTTCAACTTCTTCTTCTTCTTCTTCCACTTCTTTCTCTTCTACTTCTTCATTAACTGCTTCTTCTTCTACTTCTTCTACTATTTCTTTCACTTCTCCTCCTTCTTCTTCTTCTTCCTCTACTTTCTTTCTTCATCTTGTTCTTCTCCTTGCTTTTCTTCCTTTTCTTCTTCCTCTTCTTTTTCTTGCCCTTCTTCTTCTTCTTCCTCTTTCTCTTCTTCTTTTTCTTCTTCTTCTTCTTCCCCCACATCTTCTTGTTTCTCTTCTTCTTCTTCTTCCTCTTCTTCCTCTTCTTCCACATCTTTGTCTTCTTCTTCTTCTTCTTCTTCTTCTTCTTCTTCTTCTTCTTCTTCTTTTTCTTCTTCTTCTTCTACTTCTTCTTCTTCTTTTTCTTCTTCTTCTTCCTCTTCTTCTTCATCTTCTTAGTCTTCTTCTTCTACTACTTCTTCTTCATCTTCTTCTTCTTCTTCTTCTTCTTCTTCCACTTCTTAAACTTCTTCTTCTTAAACTTCATCCTCTTCTTCTGTTCTTCTTCTTCCCCAAATTCTCCTTCTTCCTTCTATTCTTATTCTTCCTCTTCTTCTTCCACTTCTTCCTCCTTTTTTTCTTGATCTTCTTCTTCTTATTCCTCCTCTTCTTCTTGCCATTGTTCTTCCTTTTCTTCTTCTTTTTCCTCCTCATCTTTGTGTTTCTCTTCGTCCTCTTCTTCCTCTTCTTCCTTGTCTTCCTCTTCTTCTTCTTCTTCTTCTTCTTCTTCATCTACTACTTCTTCTTCTTCTTTTCCTAATTTTTCTTCTTCTTCTTCTTGCCTTTGTTCTTCTTCTTCCTCTTTTGCTTCTTCTTCTTCTTCTTCTTCCTCTTTCACTTCTTCTTTGATCTATTCATCATCTTCTACCTCTTCTACTTCTTCTTTTCTTCTTCTTTTACTTCTTCTTCTTCTTACTCTTCTACTTCATCTTCTTGATGTTCTTCCTCTTCTTTTTCTTCTTTTTCATCATCTTCTTCTTTTTCCTCCTCTAATTGCTCTTCTTCCTCATCTTTTTCTTCCTCTTCTTTTTCTTCCTCTTCTTTTTCTTCCTCTTCTTTTTCATCCTCTTCTTTTTCATTCTCCTCTTCTTTTTCCACTTTCAAAGTTGTTCTTCTTCCTTATCTTCTTCAATTTCTTCCTCTTCTTCTTCTTCCTCTTCTTTTTCCTCTTCTTCCTATTCTACTTCTTCTTCATCTTCTTCTTCTTCTTCTTCTTTTTCTTCTTCTTCTTCTTCTTCTTCTTCTTTTTCCTCTTCTTCTTCCTCTTCCCCTTCTTCTTCTTCTTCCTCTTCCTCTTCTTCTTCTTCCTCATCTTATTCTTCTTTGTCTTCCTCTTCTTCCTAAACTTCCTCATCATCATCTTCTTCTTCTTCTTCTTCCTCTTCTTCTTCTTCTTCTTCTTCTTCCTCTTCTTCCTCTGCATCGTTTTTTTCTTCTTCTTCTTCCTCTTCTTCCTCTTCTTCTTCTCCTTCTTCTTCTTCCCATCCTTTTTCTTCTTCTTCTGCTTTTTCTTCTTTTTCTTTATCTTTATCTTCTTTTTGTACTTCTTCTTCATCCTCCTTTTGTTCCTCAACTTCCTCTTCTTTGTCTTCTATCTCTTCTTCCTCTTCCACTTCTTCTACATGCTCTTCTTCTTTTTCTTCTTATTTTTCTTATTCTTCTTCTGCTTCTCTTCTTCTTCTCTTCTTCTTGTTCTTTCTCTTATTCTTCTTCTCCTCCTTCTTCTTCTTCTTCTTGTTCTTCCCATTCTTCTTCTTCTTCTTCTTCTTCTCCTCTTTTCCATCTACTTCTTGTTCTTCTTCTTCTTCTACTACTACTACAACTACTACTACTACTTCTTCTTCTTCTTCTTCTTACTCCTACTCTTCTTCTTCTTCTTCCTCCTCTACTTCTTCTACTCCTCCTTTTACTTCTACTTCTTCTTCTTCTTTTTCTTCTTCTTCTTCTTTTTCTCTTCATCTTCTTCATCATCTTCTTCTTCTTCTTCTTCTTCTACTACTACTACTACTTCTTCTTCTTCTTCTTCTTACTCCTTCTACTCTTCTTCTTCTTCTTCCTCCTCTGCTTCTTCTACTCCTTTTACTTCTATTTCTTCTTCTTTTTCTTCTACAACTTTTACTTCTTATTCTTCTTCTACTACTTCTTCTTCTTCTTCTTCTTCTTCTTCTTCTACTACTACTTTTTGTTCTTCTTCCTCTTGCTCTTCTCCTTTTTCTTTCTCTTCTTCTTATTCTTCTTCTTCTTGCCCTTCTCTTTCTCTTTCTCTGTCTACTCTTTGTTTTTCCCTTCCTTCTTTTCCTTCTCCTTCTCCTTCTTCTTCTACTTCTTCTTCTCCTTTCTTCTTTTTTTTTCTTTTTTCTTTCTTCTTTTTTATTTCTTCTTCCCTCTTTCTTCTTCCTTCCGCCTTCCTTCTTCATTCTTTCTTCTATCTTCTTCCTTCATTTCTTCTTTCATTCTCTTCTTTCTTCTTTCTTCTTTCTTCTTTCTTTTTCTTCTTTCTTCTTACTTTTTTCTTTTTCTTTCTTCTTCTTTCTTCTTCTTCTTTATCCCTAATCCATAGTTCTTAATTTCTAATCCATAATCCCTAATCTATAACCCAAAATCCTTCTCTCCCTACTCCTTAATCTCTAATCTAGAATTCTAATCTCTACTGCCAAATCCAAAATCTCTAATCTTTAATCTCTAATCTTTAATCTCTAATCTTTAATCCTTAATCCCTAGTCCCTAATCCCTAATCCTTAATCCCTATTGCTTAAACCCTAATTCTTAATCTTTAATATTTAATTGTTAATCTGTAATCCCTAGTCTCTAATCCCTAACAATAATCTTTTATCCCTAACCCTAAAATCTAATCTCTAAACACTTGTCTTAAATCCCTTATCCCAAATCTCTAATCCCTAGTACATAATCCCTAATCCCTAATCCTTAATTCTTATTGTTTAATCTTTAATCCCTAATCCTTAATACTAAATCATTAACACCTTAATCCCTAATTCTTAATCTGTAATCCCTAATCCCAAATCTAGTCTCTAATTCTTAATCTTTAATCCTTAATCCTTAGACCTTAATTCCTAATTCCTAATCCCTATTCCAAAATCACTATTCACTAATCCATAAACCTTTGCCCTAATCGCTAATCCTTAATTCCTAAACCTTAATCTCGAACCCGTAATCCCTAATCCTTAATCTTTAATCAATAATACCAAATCCTTCCTTTCCAATGCTTAATCCCCAATCCCTAATACATAATTCCTAATCCTTAATCCCTCGTCAACGAATTCATAATCTGTCTTCTTCATCTTCTTTTTCTTCTATATTTTCTTCTTATTCTTCTTCTTCTTGCTCTTCTTACCCTTCTTTTGTGTCCTCCAATTCTTTTTCTTATTCCTCCTCTTCTTCTTCCTCTTCTTCTTCTTCTTTTTCTTCTTCTTCTTCCTCCTCTTCTTCTTCTCCTCCTCTTTTTTCTCATTCTTCTTATTCTTTATCCCTAATCTATAATCCATAATCCCTAATCTCACTCTCCTTAATTTCTAATATGTAAATCTTTAATCCATCCCTCCCTAATCCATAATTCGTAATTCTTAATCACTAATCCCTAATCTCTAATCCCTAATCCCTAATGCCAAATCCTTAATCCTTAAGTCCTAATAACTAATCCGTAATCATTAATATTTACTCCATCACTAATCTTTAATCATTAATCCCTAATCTTTAAACCCTAATCCATAATCCCTATTACCCAATCCCTAACCCTTAATCTTTAATACGTAATCTCTAATATCTTATTCGTAATCCCTAACCTTTGAACCTTAATCCTTAATCTCTAATCACTTATCCTAAGCTCATAATCCCAAATCTCTAATCTCTAAACCTTATTTCATAATCCTTAATCCTTAATCCTTAATCCCTAATACCTAATAACTAATACATAATCTCTAATCTCTAATACTTATTCCTTAACTACTCAATCCTTAATTCCTAATTCCTAATCTAATTACTAATCCCTAATCCGTAATCCTTAATCCTTAATATATAATTCTTAATTGTTATTTCAAAATCCTTATTCCTTAATCCTTAATCCATAAACTTAACCCTAATTTCTTATCTCTAATCCTTAATTCCTAATCCTTAAGTCGTAATCTTTAATCATAAATCTCTAATCCCATGTCCTAAATCCTTAATCCATAATCTTGAATCCCCACCTTTCCAATGCATAATCCTAAATCCTTAATACCTAATCCCTAAGCCCTCGCCCATTAATCTATAATATTTCTTCTTCTTCTTCTTCTACTACTTCTTCATTTCCTTCCTCTTCTTCTATAACTTCTTCTTCCTCTTCTTCTTCTTATTCATTTTTTTCCTCTTCTTCTTCTTATTTGACTTCTTCCTCTTCTTCTTACCCATCCTCTTCTTCTTCTTCTTCTTCTTCTTCCATTTCTTCTTGTTATTCACCTTTTTCTTCCTCTTCTTCTTCTACTTCTTGTTCTTCCTCTTCTTCCTTTTCTTCTTCTTCCTCCTCTTCTTCCTCTTCTTCTTCATCTTCTTCTTCTTCTTCTCTTCTTTTACTTCTTTTTTTATATCTTCTTCTTCATCATCTTCTTCCTCTTCTTCATCATCATCTTCTTCTTCTTCTCTTCTTCTTCTTCTTGTCCCACCTATTTTTCATCTTCTTCTTCTTCTTCTTCTAATCTTCTTCTTCTTCGTCTCCTTATTATTATTATTCATCTTCTTCTACTTTTTCTTCTACTTCTTCTTCTTCTTCTTCTTCTTCGTCTTCTTTTTCTTCTTCTTCTTCTTCATGCTCTTCTTGTATTTCTTCTATTTCTTCTTTTTCTTCTTCTTCTTCTTCTTCTTCTTCTTCTTCTTTTACTTCTTCGTCTTCCTCTTCCTTTTCTTCCTCTTCTTCCTCTTCTTCTTCTTCCTCTTCATCTTCTTCTTCTTTTTCTTCTTCCTCTTATTCTTTTTCTTTTACTTCTACTTCTTTTTCTCGTTCTACTTCTTCTCCCTCTCCTTCACCTTCCCCTTCTCTTTCTCCTTTTTTTTCCTTCTCCTTCTCCTCCTCTCTTCTTTCCTTTTTCCATCTTTCTTTTTCCATCCTTCTTCCTTTTTCTTCATTCTTCCTCTTCCTCTTCCTTTTTTCTTTCTCTTCTTCTTCCACTTCTTCTTTCTCTTCTTTTTTCTCTTCTTCTTCTTCTTATACTTTATCTTCTTCTTCTTGTTCTTCACCAAATTTTTCTTCATCTTCTTCTACATTATCTTCTTCTTCTTCTTCTCCTTCTCTTTCTCCTTTTCCTTTTCTTTCTCCTTTTGCTTGTCCTTGTCCTTCATCTAAATCTCCTCCTCCTCCTCCCTCTCCTTGTCCTTCTCTTTCTATTCTTCTTCTTCTGCTACTACTACTACCAAAGCTACTACTTCCTTTTCTTCTTCTTTTTCTTCTTCCTCTCCTCTTCTTATTCTTCCTCTTCTTCCTTATCCTCCTCCTCCTCTTCTTCTTCTTCTTATCTTTCCCCTACTTTGTAATCCCCAATCCCTAGTCTTTAATCCTTCTCTCCTTAATTCTAAATCTCTAATCTATAATCCTTAATCCCTCCCTCTCTAATCCCTAAATCCTAATCTATAATCTCTAATACCATATTATTAATACCTAACTCCTAATATGTAACTCTCAAACCTTAATCTATAATCCCAATCCCTAATCTCTAATTCCTAATCCCTAATATTTAATGCCAAATCCCTTAATTTGTAATCCTTAGTCTCAATCCCCTAATTCTTTATCTTAAATTTTTATTTCCTAATCTCTAATATCTAATCCCTAATAGCTAATCTCTAACCCCGAATCCATAATACTTAATCATTAATTTTTTTAATTCTTGATTCTTATCCATAATCCCCCATCAATCCCTTATCCTCAATCCTTAATCCTTATTCCTTAATCCCTATTCCTTAGTCCCTATGCCTTAATCCTTAGTACATAATCCCTAAACCAAAAACCTATTCTGTAATCCGTAATCCTCAATCTCGCACTCCTTTATTTCTAATATGTAAATCCCTAATCCATCCCTTTATTATCTATAATCCTTAATTCTTAATCGCTAATCCCTAATCTCTAATCCCTAATCATTAATGCCATATCCCTAATTGCTAATCCCAAATAACTAATCCTTAATTGTTAATCTTTAATCCATAGCTCATCTTTAATCCTTAATCTCAAATCCTTAAACCCTAATACATAATCACTATTACCTAATCCCTAACCACTAATCTTTAATTCTTAATTCCTAATCTCTTATTCCTAATCCCTAACCCTTGATCCCTAATCTATAATCTCCAATCACTTGTCTTAAATCCTTAATCCCAAATCTCTAATCTCTAATCCCAAATACTTAATACTTAATTACTCAATCCCGAACTCCTAATCCCTAATTCGTAATCTAACTATTAATCCTTAATCCTTAATCTTTAATCTCTAATCCATAATCTCTAATTCGTAATCCTTATTTCAAAATCGCAATTCTCTAATCCTAAATCCTTAAACCTTAATCCTAATTACTTATCCCTAATCCATAATCCTAAATCCCTACCTTTCTAATACTTAATCCTCAATCCTTAATACCTAATTCCTAATCCCCTAATCCCTAATCTCTTGCCAATTAATCTATAATCTTTCTTCTTCTTCTTCTTCTTTTTCTTCTTCCTCTACTTCTACTTCTACTTCTTCTTCCTCCTCTATTTTAACTTCTTCCTCTTCTTCTTCTTCTTCTTCTTATTCGAGTTCTTCTTCTTCTTCTTCTTCTTTATCCTCCTCCTCCTCTTCTACTTCTTTTTCTTCTACTTCTTCCTGTTCTTCAACTTGTTCTTCCTCTTCTTCTTCTTGTTCTTTCTCTCCTTCTTCTTTCACTTCTTCTTCTTCCCCTTCCTCTTCTTCTTCTTCTTCTTCTTCTTCTTTTACTTCTTCTTCTGTTTCTTCCTCTTCTTCTTCTATTTCTTCCTCTTCTTCTTCTTCTTCTTCTACTTGTTCATCCTCTTCTTCTTCTTTTTCTCTTCTACTTCTTCTTCTTCTTCTTCTTCCACTTCTTCTTTTACTTCTTTTACCACTTCTTCTTCCTCTTCTTCCTCTTCTTCTTGTTCTTCTTCTTCTCCTTTTTCTTCTTTTACTTCATCTTCTTCTTCTTCTCCCTCTTATTATTCTTCTTCTTCTACTTCTACTTCTTCTACTTCTTCTTCTTCTTCTTCTTCTTCATCTTCTTCCTCCTCCTCCTCCTCCTCCTCCTCTTCTTCTTCTTCTTCATGTTCTTGTTTTACTTCTTCTTCTTCATCATCATCTTCTTCTTCTTCTTCTTTAATTCATCTTTCTTCCTCTTTTTCATCTTCTTCCTCTTTTTCTTCTTCCTCGTCATCTTCTTCTTTTCTTCTTCCTTTTGTTCTTCTTCCTTTACTTGTAGTTCTTCTTTTTCTAATTTTACTTCTTCTCCTTGTCCTTCTCCTTCTTTTTTTCCTTCTCCTTCTCCTCCTTTCTTCTTTTGTTTTCCATCTTTCTTTTGCTTCCTTCTTCCTTCTTCATTTTTTCGGTTCTTCTTCCTCTTCTTCTTTCTCTTTTTCTTCATCTTCTTCTTCTTCTTCTTCTTCTTCACCTTTTTTTCTTCTTCTTCATCTACATTTTCTTCTTCTTCTTCTCCTTCTTCTTCTCCTTCCCCTTCTCCTTCTTCTTCTCCTTCTCTTTTTCCTTTTCTTTCTCCTTCTACTTCTCCTTCTCCTTCTCTATCTCCTCCTCCTTCTCCTCCTCCTTCTTCTCCTTCTTCCTCTATTCTTCTTGTTTTACTACTACAACTACCAATACCACTACTTCCTCTTCTTCTTCTTCCTGTTCTTCTTCCTCTTCTTCCTCATCCTCTTCTTCTTTTTGGTCTTCTTCTTCTTCTTCACCATCTTTTTCTTCTTCTTATCCCCCTAATTTTTATTCTTCTTCTTCTTCTCCTTCTCGTTCCCCTTCTCCATTTTCTTCTCCTCATTTTCCTTTTCTTTCTCCTTCTGCTTCTACTTCTCCTTCTCCTTCTCTATCACCTCCTCCATCTTTTCCTCCTCCTTCTATTCTTCTTCTTCTACTACTACTATTACTAATATCACTGCTTCCTCTTCTTCTTCTTTTTCTTCTTCTTCTTCCTCCTCTTCTTCTCCTTCCTCTTCTTCCTTATCCTCTTCTTCTTTCTCTTCTTCTTCTTTTTCTTCTTGTTCTTCTTCTCCTCTTCTTTTTCTTATTCTTCTTCTTCTTTTTAATCCTTAATCTCAAATCTTTAATCCCTCCCTCCTTAATTCCTAATCTCTAATCTATAATCCCTAATCCCTCCCTCTCTAATCCCTAATCCTTAATCTATAATCCCTAACCCCCAATTCTTAGTCATTAATTCCTAATCTATAATTTCCAATCCCTAACCTCTATTCCTAATCCCTAATCGTTAATACTTAATCCCTTACTTTTTAATCCTTAGTCTGAATCCCTTAATCCCTTACCTTGAGTTTTTATTTCTTAATCTTTAATATCTAATCCCTAATCCCTAATACTTAATCATTAATCCCTTAATTCTTAATTTTTAATCCCTAATCCCTAATCTAATCCCTAATCTTTAATCCTTATTCCTTAACCCCTAACACCTAGTCCCTATGCCCTAATCCTTAATCCCTAATCCCTAAACCCAAACCCTATTCACTAGTCCCTAATCATCAATTATTAATCCTTAATCCCAAATCCCAAACTCTTAATACCTTATCCCTAATCCCTTAGCCTTACCTTCCTAATCGATAATCTGTCTCTTCTTCTCCTTCTTCTTCTTCTTATTCTACTTCTTCATCATATTCTTCTTCTACTTCTACTTCTTCATCTTTTTCTTCTTCTACTTTTTCTTCTACTTCTTCTTCTTCTCCTCCTTCTTCTCCATCTTCTTCTTCTTCTACATCATCATCTTTTCCTCTTCTTCTTCCTACTCTTCTTCTTCTTTCTTCTTACTTCTTCGTTCTTTTTTGCTCTCTCTTCTTTCTTTCTTCTTTTTCCTTCTTCTTTCTTCCTTCTCCCTTTTTCTGTAATCTCTAATCCCTAATCCTTAATCTTTAATCACTAATCTATCCTTAATCCCTAATATTTAATCTTTATTCCTTAATCTCTATTCTCTAATCTCTAATCTCTAATCTTAAAACCTAATCCCTAATACCAACTTCCTAATCCTTAACTCTGATCAAAAATCCATCATACTTAATCTTTAATCTCTAATCCTTAATCCCTAATCCTTATTCCTTAATCACTAATCTCTAATCCAAAATCATTAATCTATAATTCCTAATCCAAATCTCTTAATCTCTAGTCTACAATACCTAATCCTAAATCCCAAATCCTTATTCAATAATCTCTAATTCTCAATCCCTATTCCCTAATCTATTATACTTAACCTTAAATCCTAATCAATAAAAATTAATTCTTTAATCCTTAATCCCTATTCTCAAATCCTTAATCATTAATTCTTTCATCTTTAATCCCTGATCTTTAATCCTTAATGTCTAATCCTTATTACTTATTCTACAATCCCTACTCCCTAATCCGTAATCCTAAATCCCAAAACCATAATCCAGAGTTGCTAATCCATAATCCCTAATTCCTAATCCTTAATCTTTAGTCTCTAATCTCTAATGCCTAATACCTAATCCTTCTCTCCCTAATCCCTAATGCCTAATACCTAAACTTGAATCCCCAACCTCTTCCTCCCTAATGCCAAATCAGCAATCCCTACTCCCCAATCTTAATAATAATCGCTTAATCTCTAATCCCTAATTCTAAAGCTTTAATCACAAATTCTGAATGCTAAATCCCAAATCCCTAATCAACAATCTTTAACCATTAATCCCTAATCCATAATCTAAATCCTTAATCTACAATCCTTAAAAATTAATCTCTTAATCCTTAACCCTCATCTATATTCCCTAATCATTAATCCCTTCCTCTTTAATCCATAATTCCAAATCCTTAACCATAATCCTTAATTCCTATTACTTATTCTTAATCCCTACACCCTAATTTATAATCCTTAATCCTTGAACCCTAATCCTTAATTGTTAATCAATAATCCCTAATCCTTATCACATTATCTTTAAATCCTAACACTTAATCCCTAATACCCCCTACTTAATCCCTAATCCCTAATCCCTAATCCATTTCTTCTTCCTCTTCTTCTTCTTTTTCTTCCTCTTCTTCTTCCTCTTCTTCTTCTTCCTCTAATTCTTCTTCTTCTTCCTTATCATCTTCTTTTTCTTCCTATTCATCCTCATCTTCCCCTTCTTTTTCTTATTCTTCTTCTTCTTCTTCCTCTTCTTCTTCTTCTTCTTCTTCTACCCTACTTCTTCTTCTTTTCTCTTTTTTTCTTGTTCTTCTTCTTATTTATTTTTCTTCTTCTTTCTCTTCTTCTTTTTCCAATTTTTCTTCTTCTTCTTCTTCTTTTTCTTCTTCTTCTTTTTCTTCTATTCCTTCTTCTTTTTCTTCTATTCCTTCTTCTTCTACTACTACTTCTATTGCTACTACTACTTCTTCTTCTCCTTCTCCTTCTCTTTCTACTTCTCCTTCTCCTTCTGCTTCTACTCTTCCCTCTGCTTCTCTATCTCCTTCTCCTTCTCCTTCTCATCCTCCTCTTTTTTCTTCTCCTCCTCCTTCTCTATGTCCTCCTTTTCCTTCACCTTCATCCTCTTCTTCTTCCTCCTCTTCTTCTTTCTTCTTTCTTCTTTCATCTTTCTTCTTTCTTCTTTCTTATTTCTTCTTTTGTGTTCCTTCTTCCTTTTTCCTTCTTCCTTCCACCTTCCTTCTTCTTGTTCCTTCTTCTTTCTCCCCTTTTCTTTCTTCTTTTTTCTTTCTTCCTCTTCTTCTTCCTTTTCATCTTCTTCTTCTTCATTTTCTTCTTTCTCTTCTTCTTCTTCATTCTCCCTTCTTTCTTTTCCCTTCTTCCTTCATCTTTCTTCAATCTTCTTCTTCTTCCTTCTTCCTTCTCTTTATTCTTTAATCCCTAATCCTTAATACCTAATCCTTAATCCTTAATCTATAAACAATTCTTAATCTTTAATCCCTAATTCTTAATCCCTAATCTCTATTTTCTAAACTCTAATATCTAATCCCTAAGCCCTAATCCCTAATCTTTAATCTATAATCTCTAATCCCTAATCTCTAATTGTTAATTCCTAATTTTTAATCCTTAATCACTAATCCTTAATCTTTAATGCTAAATCTTTAATCCCTAACCCTAATCCTAATCACTTAATCACTAATCCCTAATCTCTAATGCCCAATCCTAAGTCCTAAATCCCTTATCACTCATCTCTAATTCTTGATCCCTAATCCCTGTTGCCTAATCTATAATCCATAATCCAAAATCCTTAATCTTTAATAACTGATCTCCTAATCCTTAATCCATAATCCCTAATCATTAATCCCTTCATCCTTAATCCTTAATCCCTAATCCTTATTTCTTATTCCTTAATACCTAATCCCTAATCGATAATACCTAACCCTTAAAACCTAATCCCTAATTGCATATCCATAATCCTTAATCCTTAATGCCAAATATCTAATCCCTTTTTTCATAATCCCTAATCCTTTATCTCTAATACCTAATCTCTAATCCTCAACCCCTCCTTCCTTAATCCGCAATCCTTATACCCTAAACCATAAACTATAATCCCTCGCTTCTTAATCCATAATCCTTAATCTCTAACCCATAGTCCCTAATCCATCTCTTCTTCCACTTCTTCTTTTTCCTCTTATTCTTCTTCCTCCTCAACTTCCTATTTTAATTCTTCTTCCTCTTCTTCCTCCCCATTTTCTTCTTCTTGTTTCTCTTCCTCTTCTTATTCATCATCATCTTCTTCTTCTTCTTCTTCTTCCTCTTCTACTTTTTCTTCTTCTTCTTTTTCTTCTTCTTCTTATTCTTTGACTTCTTATTTTTCTTCTTCTTCTTCTTCTTCTCCTTCTTTTTCTTCTTCTCCTTCGTTTCTAGTTCATCTTCTTCCTTTTCTTCTTTCTCTTCTTCTTCTTCTTCTTCTTCTTCTTCTTGCTCTTTTATTTCTTCTTCTTCTTCTTCTTCTTCTCCTCCTCCTCCTCTTTTTTCTTCCTCATCTTCATCTTCACCTTCTCCTTGTCTTTCTCTTTCTTCTCCTTCTCCATCTTCATCTCCTACTCCTTTTCCTTCACCTTCTCCCTCTCCTTCTGCAACTCTTTCACCTTCGTCCTCGCCTTCTCCTTCCCCTTCTCCTTTCACTTCTCCTAATCCTCTTCTCCTCGTCCTCCCTCTTTTTCTACTTCTCCTTCATCTTCATCTTCTTCTTCCTACTTTCTTCCTTCTTCATTCTACCTTCTTCTTTCTTTTTTCTTCTTCGTTCTTCCTTCTTCCTTACTCCTACCTTCTTCCTCCTTCCTTCATTCTTCTTTCTTCTTCCTCTTCTTCTTCTTCTTTTGCTTCTTCTTCTTCTTCTTCTTCTTCTTCTTCCTCTTCTTCCTCTTCCTCCTCTTCTTCATCTTTCTTCTTTCTTTTTTCATCCTTCTTCCCTCTTCCTTCTTCTTTCTTCCTTCTTCTTCTTCCTTCTTTTTTCTTCTTTCTCCCTAATCCCTAATCCATGATCACTAATCACTAATGTATCGTTAATCTCTAATCTCTAAGTTTTTAATCTCTAACCTCTAATTCTTAATCATTAATCCATAACCTCAAATCCCTAATACCTAATCCCTAATCCTTAATCTATAATCCATTATCCTTAATCATTAATATCTAACCCCTAATCCCTAACCCCTAAACCCTAATCTCTAATCCTTCTTCCTCATCTTCTTCTTCTACCTCATTTTTCTCTTCCTCTACTTTTTCTTCTTCCTCT